>OZ020549.1:1866703-2466703 GCA_963971435.1 Lasius platythorax
ATACGGACGGCTGGATACTGATACGGATACTGAAATGTAAGAATACTCTAATATAAAATTATGGAAACGTTATTTTCATCCGTGCACGGACGTGTACGGAACGGATACGTCACGGATACAGCACGGATATGTCTGAATCGACCTTTATAGTTACCGACGACGGTCGGTAATAATAACACTCTTTCATCAAATCAAACTTAACCTACGTGTCAAAAGCTGGCATAAATGTCATGGAGCGCCACTAACGCAATCTTACATCGAATGCTCGAAACGTACATTTTCTCGCACATGCGTATTAAGAACGTCGACGACGATGACGACGACCAAAAATATAATATATAAAAATGTTATAATTCAGACTTTGCGTCGTAATATATGCGTTTATAGAGTACGTAGAGCAAAAATAAAGACACTTTCTTTATGTAATTCAAACTCAAGCTATCGATTAAGCCTAGTAAGAACTCGATCCGTTCAGCGGTTATTGAGGTCTGATAATCTCAAGAACTCTCAACTATCCGACTCGCGTATAGATACCCGGAGTGCCTCGCTGTAGCTGCGCGGTACTTGGCGCGAGACACTACCGTGTCTCTTGATTATAAAAATTAAATAATAAAATAATAAAATTTAAATAATTTATTTAATAAAATTCAAAATTTTATCTATATGGGAATTAGACTTTACAGTCTAAGTAGTACAATAAACGGGCGATTTTCACTTATTCGGACATTTATCTGTCCGATTTATGAACAAATCAGTTCAATATCTGAATTCCCTGTATTGGGATCGTATTAGAAAAATTAAACTGATGAAAATAATTATTACACTTTTAATCTTAATATCCGCTTTTTGCAAGCTTTATATAATACTCATGACTAAAACTTAAATACGAGATAGATAGCGCATCGCGCGTCGCATAGCGGTAAACGAACGAACTAGCGACTACTGCATACTATTAATTAAATTAATATTAATAAAATTCAGTTTGACAGTTTCGTTGCTTTACGCGAGACGTACCGAAGAACTCGCCCTATAACAATATCATGGGCTGACTCATTTTTAAATTTTATTTAAGTACACTTGAAAAGGACCCGGACCAAGGGTCGAAACGTAGTGAAATTAATAAAAATCTTTGCCAGTCAGGTCAATTAAAAATTAATTATTGTGTATTCATTTAATACTGGCGACTCATATGAAATTTATTCCTGATTAATAAAATTATTAATAAGAATATTAATTTGATTACTTTTAAAACTATATTTTAATTTAAATTAACAAAATAAATTTAATTAACACAGTTTCTTAAAATAAAATATTTTTATGATATATCCGTATTGAATTACAGCAGCGGTTTGTTCTAAGTAAATAAATACATAAACTATTATAAATAAATCAAATTAAACTTTTTCAAATTTTAATCAAAAGTTTTTTCTTATCTTTATTATATATATACACATGTAATCATTTTGTGATATACTAGTTATATCATTGTAACATTTTATTTCATATTATAATATATCACACCAAGCTGTGATTAATGACATTACTGTAACCTTCTGATAATCTCACAGTGACATTACAATTTTTCTGTGACATTGTGACTTTATTGTGAGCCTATTGTGATATCACTGTGACATTTTTTGCTATGGGGGAAACTTTAATATGTGAGGTGAAAATATATGTGGCGCAGATTAACTTTGGAAACACTATTGAATTGTAAAATTAATATATAAATTAATATATGTATCTTAATTCCTTCCGTTTTTTCAGCACAATTTTGTTCGTTTTTGTGCCAGGTATTAAAAAACTATTTACAAATTCTTCCAACTTATTCAGTTTCATTATCTATAAACCTCATATTAGTTTCTTCGTAATTATTAAAAAAAAATCTTAGATATTACTACTGACTTTGAAATATTGTATAAGCTGGAATTCTAAGTCATGTGCACTTTTATAATTAAAATTGCTCTTGATTGCTGAAATATTATTTTTAAAATAATGTAATTATTATACATGCATAGGATAATATGTAATAACATATCAAAACATTAATATTTATTATAATATTACATATAATATTATTTTCATATATTAAATAAACAAGAGCCCTTTTTAACATATTAAGTATTATGTATATTAAGTATATTAACAAAGGAAATAAAAAAAAATTCTGATATATTTTTTTTAAAAAGTTAGCATCTAGTTTATTAGTTAAATTAATGGAAGTATTATAAAGTTGATAAATTTAAATGCTCTCAATATGAAATATAAATTCAAATATCAAACGGCTAGTAATTTAATTAATTTCTCATTAATTATTGCAAAGACCGCAAAATAGTAGAGGATCTTCCTTTAACCCGCTCTATCTGCACATGAGAGATGCGGCGATTATCACCGGACGATTATTACCCTATATATCCATAATTAATCACGTATAATTATGCACAAAGTATTAATTGATTTTGTCTTTTGCAGATAGAAAAATCAGATAGAGGAAAATCGAAACTATTCGAACATCAGCATGACTGCTCATTTTGAAGGCAATGTCGTCATTACGGGCGTGTCAGGTAATTGTGCCGATCTCGCAACCAATCAATTTTGTTATAAGAATGTAATGCATCGACATTTTTCCAGGCCGTCTACCTGAATCCTCAAACATTGAGGAGTTTAAGGAGAATTTAATGAAAGGAATGGACATGGTCACCGAAGACGAGCGCCGTTGGTCACTGGGTATCTACGGGATGCCATCCAGATACGGTAAAATCAAGGATCTTGGTAGTTTCGATGCATCCTTTTTCAAGGTACATCCTAAACAGGCGCGCGTAATGGATCCGCAGCTTCGCATTATGCTAGAAGTGACATACGAAGCGTTAATTGACGCTGGCGTCAATCCTTCCACCCTGAAAGGATCACGTACCGGTGTATTCATCGGTGTTTCCTCCTCGGATGCCAACAATTTTTGGAAGAGAGATGCTAACGGTTTGTACATTTACCGTGAAAATTTCCGACCAATAAAATAATATTATAAAAAATATGTCTTATATATATGCAGGGTGTCCGGTAATAATCGCCTCACTCGTCGTGTGCAGGTAGAGCGGGTTAAACCGAGTAGGAAAATCCTCTATCATTTTGCGATCTTCGCTATAATTAATGAGAAATTAAAAGATGGGAAGAATTTAAAATGATCGGCCAATCCGCGCGAGTACAAGCGTGCGGCGAGAAGAGAGAGCCCAATGTTTCGCGGTTAATAGGCGCGCGACGAAGCATTGAGATTAATAATCAAGCTTAATTATGTATTGTGCCTAGTAACTGTGTAACAGTGTCTCTTCTCGCCGTTCACTTGTATTCGCCCAACTTTTTAAATTAATTCCTCATTAATTATTGCAAAGATCGCAAAACGACAGAAGACTTTTCTATTTTAACTCGCTCTACCTGCACACGACGGGTGGAGCGATTATTACCAGACCTGTATATGTATATTAATAATACTTATTATATATATATATATTAATAACATTAATATTCTTTAATAATATTAAATATTAATTTTAAATAACATTACAATCTTAATATTTAATCTTAATATTTATCTTAATCTTTATCTAAATTATAATATATTTTTATATCTTTTGTTTCAAAATAAAAAATTTACGATTTTAACATATCTGATATCTTATATCTGATTGTGAGATATATATAAATATTTTTGCATTTTGTGTCAAAAAATGTAAATACTGTAGCGTACTTTGAAATTTTCTGGAGAGACAAAAATATAATTTGATAAAATTAGAAAAAGAAAAAAAAAGAGATGGCCTGGAAAGACTTCATTTATACCGAAATATATCAAAATATTTACTAACAAATACCATAAGTAACCATATGTTACTAGCGAGAAACAACATGAATCCTAAGAGATTTATTAGTAGGCAGGAAAAGCGATAATCAGAACTTTGTCTAAAATCGTACTGTGTCGGATAATCTTAAATAACCTTGAGTTCTGGATCGTTAAATTTATTGCGAAGAAGACTATGAACATAGGTGTTTAAAACAATATGATATTAAAAAAAGGCGATCATATATTTTCATATGACCTTGGCCTTTCCATTTTAAACAAAACACGTTCCTCCCAGAATTATGTATAAGACATTATAGAAACTGCATTTTCGTATCTTACTTATTGCTAGTATTGGAGAAATTCGAGTGTATCTATTAAAATGAGAAACCATGTACATTACTAGCTTTACGAAAAAAACACTCTAAAAGACACTCAAAATAACACTCAATTTGAGCGTTATTTCGGACACTCAACTTAAGAGAGACGCACAACTTGAGTGTAACCCTAAAATTGAATGTTGATTTGAGTATTACTCTCAACTTGAGAGTTAACTTCAGTGTTATTCTCAACTTGAGAGTTAATTTAAGCGTTACTCTTAAGTTGAGAATAACACTCAAATTAATTCTCAAGTTGAGAATAACACTTAAGTTAACACTCAAGTTGAGGGTAACGCTGAAATTATACTTTAATCTAAAGCTGTTGTTACACTAAAGTTTAGGGTAACAATAAGCTGGATACGCAGTTCAATGAATGAATTATACAGCACTTGACAGGCTACACTCTGAAATAAAATGTTAGTTTAAGGCATTTTTTAATGGTCACAATAAATAACACTCTATCGATGAATTTTTGTTAAGAAATTGTTCGTTGTGACCATTAAGTGCATAAAATTAATAAAATGCATATACACTAGAAGCGTACATTAAATGAGAATGAAATGAATGAATTAAATGTTTTTATAAGAATAATCAGTTATTTATTATCCAAGTGTTTGTTGAGAGTAAATTTTTAAATGTTCAGTATTTACACTCAAACTTGAGTGTGAACACTCAGTCATGGGTGTACACACTTGATCGTTTAATGTATACACTCAATTTTGAGTATAAACACTCAATATTTGAGTGTTATTTTCCGTAAAAGTATTTCTGCAAACCTACTTACTATTAGTGAATTTATTTTTTTTTTTTTAAGAACTTTAATAACACATATTTTCCGAGATTGAGTGAATAATGAATATTCAACGCTTGCTTGCAGGATACGGATTGCTTGGTTGTTGCAGAGCAATGTTCGCCAACAGAATTTCCTACGCTTTCGATTGGATCGGACCCAGTTACGCGATAGATACGGCCTGCTCCTCATCTTCGGCTGCTTTGCATCAAGCAGTCCACGCGATATGCACTGGCGAATGCGACACCGCGATTGTTGGCGGATTGAGTCTTTTGCTCGATCCGGCGAATGCCCTTCATTTTTATCGATTGAATATGCTGTCCAACGACGGCAAGTGCAAAACATTCGACATCACGGCTGACGGTTATGCAAGAGCCGAAGCAGTGGTCGCAATATATTTGCAGAAGGCGACGGATGCGCGCAGAGTGTACGCCACAGTGATGAACACGGTAGTAAACACGGACGGCTATAAGCCTGAGGGAATCACGTATCCGAACAGTAACATTCAGTACCAGATGTTGCACGAGGTATACAGCAATGTAGGGATCGATCCCAGAGACGTAGTTTACATGGAGGCGCATGGAACTGGTACAAAGACGGGTGATCCAGAAGAGCTTGCTGCCATTGATAGATGGTTCTGCAAAGACAGAAAGATACCACTGCTGATCGGCTCGGTCAAGTCAAATATGGGACACTCAGAACCAGCCAGCGGACTGTGCTCGATCGTCAAGGTGCTGATGGCAATGGAAAACGGTGTGATTCCCGCTAATTTACACTTCGCTATTCCAAATCCGATGATCCCCTCGCTAACCGAAGGACGTATGCGTGTGGTTGACAAGGCCACACCTTGGAACGGCGGTCTCGTGGGCATCAATTCGTTCGGCTTTGGTGGCGCAAATTCGCACGTCATTTTACGCAGCAATCCAAAGGTAAAGATGTCGTCAGTACCGGGTGTCGTCGAACCGCTGCTGCCGAAGCTAGTTATCGTGTCAGGCCGAACGAAGGAAGCTGTATACGTGTTACTGGATAAGGCAAACGAGCATCGACAGGACAACGAGTTTCTATCTCTACTTCATGCCGTGCATAGCGACAATATATCCGGACACAATGTTCGCGGCTACGAGATACTTGCTCAAGAGGATACACGCGAAATGGCCGAGGCGACTTATGATAATAAACGTCCCATTTGGTTTTTATTTTCCGGAGTGGGTGCTCAATGGCCAGGCATGGGCCGCGAGTTATTTGATATCGAAACGTGCCAACGCAGTTTAAGACGATGCGCGGACATTTTGAAAAATCACGACATCGATCTAATAAATATCATCATGAATGGCACCGATGAGACGTACGAGAACGTGATAATTGCTTTCGTGTCGATCGTGGCCATCCAGATCGCTCTCGTCGATATGTTGACATCTATAGGCATACGACCAGACGGCATAGTTGGACACTCCGTCGGTGAATTGGGCTGTTCCTATGCCGACGGTGCGTTTACACTCGAGCAAACCATCTTAGCAGCCTACTATAGAGGCAAGTCGATTGCAGACTCCAACTTGGAACCAGGTGCTATGGCGGTGATTGATTTGAAATGGGATGATGCCAAAAAGATGTGTCCGCCCGATATCTTTCCAGCCTGTCACAATTCTGCGCATTCGGTTACCATTTCCGGTCCATCCATATCTCTAAATAAATTTGTAGAGAAGCTGAAGAGCAAAGATATTTTTGCCAAGATGATCAAATGCTCCGGCACTGCCTTCCATAGTAAATACGTTGCCCCGGCCGAATCCAAGTTGCGCACCTCGCTCGACATGATCATAACAAAACCGAAGCAAAGGTCTCGCAAATGGATCTCCAGTTCGGTGCCCGAAACCGCATGGAACAGTCCGCTCGCACAATTCAGCTCAACTGATTATCATGTAAATAATATGCTGTCTCCCGTACTTTTCCAGGAAGCGATTGCGCACATTCCGGAGAACGCGATAACCATCGAGATTTCGCCGCATTGTCTGCTGCAGGCGATCCTGCGTAGATCGCTATCACCGACGGTGACCAATGTCAGTCTCCAAAAGCGGAATCATTCAAACAATCTGGTATTCTTGTTGTCTAATGTGGGAAAACTGTACATGGCCGGCGCGCAACCCGATATTTCCAAATTGTATCCACCGGTCAGTTTTCCCGTCGGTCGCGGAACACCGATGATTGGACCTTTGGTCAAATGGGACCATTCTGCTACGTGGGAGGTGCCTGATTTCAAGCACAGATCAGGAGAATGTTTTCAGGAGCGCATTGTGGAAATAAATTTATCAAGGGAGACGGACGCGTATTTAGCGGGACACAAAGTCGACGGAAAACTTATCTTTCCTGCCGCCGGCCTCATACTGATGACTTGGAAAACCTTCGCCAATTTACTCGATAAAGATTTTGAGCGATTACCGGTAATCTTCGAGAATATATTGTTCCAACGTGCTACCTTCGTACCGGAGAAGAAAACAATCAAGTTTTCCATAAACATCTTAGAAGGAACGGGTGATTTCGAGATCTGCGAAACCGGTGCGGTCGTCGTCAGTGGAAACATCCGTGCTGCCGAGGCTATCGAAAAGGAGCAGCTAAATCTGCCACCAATACCGCTCGCAAACAAGGAGCTCTTATTATCGTTGAATACTGAGGAAGTTTATAAGGAAATGCGGCTGCGCGGATACGAATATAGCGGTATTTTCGAAGGGATAAAGTCTTGCAATATCGACAACACCGTCGGCGAGCTATGCTGGTTCAACGAATGGACCTCGTACATAGATAATATGTTTCAGTTTAAAGAGTTGACCAGTGACCGGAGATTGGTGTATATATCGAGGATCCGATATGTCGCAATCGATCCTGTTCTTCACAAACAATTGGTCAACGAGTTACCAAAGCACGGTGGATTGACGGTATATCACTACAAGAACATCGATATCGTCAAATCGGGTGGTATCGAAATTAGAGGTATAAAGCCTACCCCACCTCTGCGACAACAGGTTCAAATCAGACCCAAGTACGAACGTTACGATTTTGTGCCCTACGAAAATTCGCACAGCCTAATTCTGGAAGATCCGACAAGAGCAAAGATGCACGCGCTCACCGTGCTGTTGCAAATTGTGTGCGAGAACGTAACGACATTGAAAATCAAGGTCGTAGAAGTCGCGGGCAATCGAGCCGCGGAAAGCCTCTTGATGCCGCTTGTACACGATATTTTTTGTAGCGAGCCTTTCTTTACTGTAAGTATTAATAGCAAAATTTTAATGGACATTGTTGTAACTTTAGGAAATGAAGAAATGGCTTAAATAAGTAGTTGCGATCGAAGATTCTGTAATTCGCAGATGCAAATTCCATAATATGCAAATTCATAGAGAAAATTTTATTCCGTAAAACTATTTTACGTACATGGTTCTAAGTGCGCGTGAATTTATCGTTTGTTTCAGATGGACTTACAGGTAGCGGTCAGTTCCGCCAAGATGGAAAATTTTAATCAAATGAACGTGAATATTAACATTGTGACGTGGGATGATGCATTTTTATCTCAGAATGTGCACCTTATTATAGCGGCAGATGTTTTATCTGACAAATCTTGCACTATTCTCAGAAACCTGGCGGCTGCCTTAAAACCAGGTTGCTTTATCTGTTTGGAGGAAACTGCTACACGACTGGACTTAAAGACCGCACTAAAAGAGGCGAATCTGATGTTGGTCGGAAAACAAATCGACTTTTCGGGAAAGAGTTATCTTTTGTTGAAAAAGCAAAGGAAGAGGAGAGATCCGATTGTAATGCAAATCACAGAAAAAGATTACTCGTGGTTAGATAATGCAAAAGCAGCGTTGAGAAAATTGGACAGCGAAGATCAAGAAATGCTTTATGTGTCGCAAGGCGAAGAATCACTTGGTAAAATTATGAAAGAGAAATTATTTGCTTATATACCTGTTTATACATAATAATTTGTTATATTATAAAATTAAGAAATTTATTCCTCCGTTTAAGATTTTTAAAAATAAAAATGTAAAAATAATCTTTTCTTCCGGGAGCTTTGTTCGAATGTTTATCAGCAATGTTAATCAGAATCTTTGTCAAGCATACCATCACTTTTCATTCGCAGGTCTTGTTGGATTCATGACTTGTATTCGGCGCGAGACCGCAAACGTGCGTTACATCTTCATTCAGGACAGTAACGCTCCCAAATTCGATTTATCTGCGCAGTTCTACGCGGAGCAATTGGATAAGGGATTAATAGCTAATGTGTTAAAGGGAGGTCAGTGGGGCAGTTATCGGCATTTGCAATTAGATTCGCATGGCGACGTACAAGTTGAGCACGCCTACGTGAATACATTGACGAAGGGAGACTTGAGTAGTCTGGAATGGATTCAAAGTCCGCTAACATACTATCAGACCAAATATCCAAATACACTCTGCAGTGTGTATTACGCGTCGTTAAACTTCAGGTAAGTTTTGGCGAACGTGATTCACTCATCCAACTGATAGATAACATCGGGATAACATGTTGTTACGCGTGATAAATACTTGTTAATAAATTTGTACATATATTTTGTATTAACTACAGGGATATTATGCTGGCATCTGGTAAACTGTCAACGAAGGTTCTCTCCTCATTAGGGATAGTTACGGAAGACTGTGCATTAGGACTTGAGTTTTCCGGAAAAGATGCGAGTGGTTGTAGAGTAATGGGTATGGTCAAGGGCAGAGGATTGGCGACCACTGTGCTGCCGGATTCTGATTTTCTCTGGAAGGTACCTGACAAATGGACGTTGGCGCAGGCGGCTACAATACCGGTCGCTTACGTGACCAGTTACTATGCTCTGTTTGTACGGGGCCGATTAAAAGCGGGCGAGGCCGTGTTGATTCAAGCTGGTGCGGGTGCGGTTGGTCAAGCAGCGATCACCATTGCGTTGCACGCCGGCTGCACGGTCTTCGTCACCGTCGGCACGCTGGAGAAGCGGCTGTATCTTAAGAGGACCTTTCCGCAATTGACCGATAAGCACATTGGCAATTCCCGGGATACGAGTTTCGAACAGTTGATCCTCGACGAGACCCGGGGACGTGGGGTCGACGTGGTGCTAAACTCGTTGGCGGAAGAAAAACTGCATGCCAGCGTACGATGCCTCGCGATGAACGGTCGCTTCTTAGAGTTAGGAAAATACGACATGTTGAATGATAACCGCGTAAATATGTCGATGTTCTTAAAGAATACTGCTTTTCACGGTATATTGATAGAAAGGCTGTTTGAGGACCACGCGGATAAGCGAGAAACAATTAGGCTCGTCTCGGAAGGAATCGAAAATGGCGTGGTGCGTCCGTTGCCGACGACTATATTTTCGGAGCAAAGCCTCGAACAGGGATTCAGATTTATGACGACAGGTAAGCACATCGGCAAAGTACTGTTGAGAATTCGAGACGAAGAGTCGCAGAAGCGCGTACTACCGATAATGAGGATGGTGACGGCCGTACCGCGTATCTACATGAATCCGGAGAAGTCGTACGTGTTGATTGGTGGCCTCGGTGGATTTGGTTTGGAACTGTCCAACTGGATGATCGACCGCGGTGCTAGATTCATCATTCTCGTGTCGCGTATCGGCATACGCACCGGTTATCAAGCGTCGCGCGTACGACATTGGCGCGAAAAAGGCATTAGAATTGTCATTTCTACGGCAGACATCACGACATCATCAGGCGCCCAACGTTTAATCGACGAAAGTAATCAGCTGGCTCCAGTAGGCGGTATATTCAATCTGGCGGCCAATTTGCGCGACGCTCTGTTCGAGAATCTGCATGTGGCCGATTTCGAGACGGTAGTATTGCCAAAAGTCAACGGTACGAGGAATTTGGATGCGACGTCGAGAAAGTCCTGTCCATCATTAGATCATTTCGTCGTGTTTTCGTCCGTGGCGTGCGGACGCGGTAATTCGGGTCAATCCAGTTACGGTCTTGCGAATTCGGCTATGGAGAGAATGATGGAGCAGAGACATGCTGCTGGTTTGCCTGGTCTCGCTATTCAATGGGGTCTTATCGGAGACGTTGGCTTGTATATATGTGAGTCTTATGTTTCTATCTCTTTTCATGAGATTCAATGATTCTCATTTTTTTCAGATCTTATTGTTTTCTTTTAATTTTATATACTCAAAAGTTCCCCCATTCTACTCTATAAGAAGTGCCTATCAACATTGCGTTTTCGCACGACTCCTCAAAGAAGATAATTATACTCTATATTATATTTTTATTAATCGGGAAATAACTTTTTAATGCAAGAAATGTATAAACATAGTAAAGAAAGAATTTGATATTTTTACGATATCATTATACTATTATTCTTACAGATATGATGAAAAATAAGAATATCGATGCAAGCGATATTTTACCGCAAGCTATGAGCAGCTGTCTCGCAACTATGGATATCTTTCTTCAACAACCGTACCCGGTACTATCGTCCATGGTGATAGCCAAGAAACAAAAATCCGCGAATAACGGTGGTAAAGTTGATATTGTTCAAGTGGTTGCCAATATTCTCGGTATTGATAACGTCCAGTCGAAGAATCTCAATGACAGTTTAGACAATTTGGGCATCGATTCGCTGGGCTATATGGAGATAAAACAGATTCTTGAAAAAGAATATGATATCATCTTATCGTTCCGAGAAATCCGTGCCTTGACGATAGGCAAATTAAGAGATTTAGTTGGGACGTACGAAGTGTCTCGCGATTCTTCAACAAGTTAGAAAAAAATAAAAACAGAATCGCAAATCTCTTGCAGTATAACGTATATATATATATACATATGTATAAAACTCTTATTCTTTCTAAATATAATGGTGATGGTATTATATTGTCTGAATATAATGATGATGATATTTTATTGTAATTAGTGTATTTTACTGTATAAAAGTAACTCAGAAAAACAATGCGTTTAAATAATTTATTTATATATAATTTCAATTCCCACATATAATTATATGTAAAATATATATAAATTTTATAAATTATATAAAATAAATTTATAATAAAAAATTATGAACATTCGAGGAACATTCGAAATCATTTAAGTTCTTATGAAGCTATTTCGATCTGGATACTTAACTTTTGTAGAGTGGGCTTTTCTTTTTGTTGCCGCTTTCTAATCCAGTATATATATATATATCTATCGCTTTAAAATAATATTAAAACTTATACGATTAAATATCTTTGTACTAAAATATCAAAATACAATATTGTGCCAGATTTTAATCTTGCTTTCAAGTTCCGTTATTGTTGGATAAAGTAAGGCACTTTTTCATCAACACACCAGTTCTATTAAAAAATGTATATTATATCTGAGTCTGTCGTTATACTTAAATTAAATTAATTTTTGACAAAAAGTACAGACACAATGTTTTCAATCAACAAGACCTACGTTAATTCTTCCTTTACGGTGGGGGACTTATTTCATGTGTCCAGCGGAAAGATCAGTGATAACCACGGATAACCACGCACACGAACAAATCACATTTTACGTATGTAACCTTCTTAAATGCGTTCTATGCTATTATAATCCGAACCACAGACACTGATATGCGAGTCTAAAAATCCATGTCTCATCAAATTTAGAATTGTAATTGACAGTAATTTTTATAATTGGCAGTTGCTGATGATGGTCCGAAATCAGGACCGAGACGTTCAGGATAAATAAATAATTTACAACAAAAAAGAATTATTTGCGCACCTATTACAGCGCTCGGCTGTTAGTTAGCCCGCTTTGCATTGAGAATATTATATATAAACATTTAATTCTCATCCTAATTTTTAAAATAGGATTAAAGAACATAAACACAATAGTATGAATTGCGTTTGAAACCAAAAATAATATTAAAAATATTAATTTATTAAAATGTAGAATCTCTTAAAAGGTGATATTGTATTGTAGGAGATATTGTATTTTTAAATCGTATAAAATTATATTGTGAAAACGTATATTCTTTTACTTTTACGAGAAGAAAATTTCAAATGAAATTAGCTATTGCTATGACAATTAATAAATCACAAGAACAAACGTTTGATAAAATAGGAATAGATCTTTACAAAGATGTTTTTGATCATAAAAAACTTTATGTTACTTTTACCCAAATATATTTTGGCAAGCATTATAAGTCTATCTTAACAATTAGCGAGATAGCAGATACGTTAAAAATTATGCGTATAAGAAGTATATATACAGTGTGGGTCATTTTAATCAATCCAATTATCTCCCGAACTATGCGTTGTTTGAAAAAATGTTTCAAACAGAACTTACTCTGTTTCAAGGGAGACATCTTATTATGGACACAAATCTTTTCTAGGTGGAAGTGCCTCCGAGATTTCAAGGTGATCTTTTTGTTTTTCTTAAATGGAACCACCCTAATTTTTTTATATAAATAGATTCCTCGCAATTTTTGACATAAAAAGTTATAAGGGTAGGATGGCCAAAAAGTTACTAGTTTACGAAATATTTTATACTTTAATTTGGCATAATTTTACATAAACTATGAAAGATCCCGTTAAATATTCATTTTTCGATGATGTTACCTTAATACTTTTATGCACAAAATAATGAGAGAAATCAATTGGTGTAAAGAAAACAGTTGTTTATGAGAAAAAATATGTAATTTGCACACAAATAGCTACTACATTATATATCCTCATTAATTTTTTTGCGATTTAAACGCACTTCTATTTATATGCAATATCTTCTTAAATCATCTTCATATTACACTTGAGTAATATGCAATTTTTTTCGACTCAATTGATATAAAATTCAAAAATTTTTTACTATTAATACGCACACGTGCATTTTTTTTCAAGTAAAAAATCGATTATTAAGCATAATTCTTGTTGCTCTAAAAAACTATGTAATTTGCAACTAGCAACGGTTATCCAATAGCAAACACATTTTTTCATAAATAAAAAAACCGTCACAACATGTAATTAAGACTTTGACATAATAAGTTAAGGACTTTGGCTAGAAATCAATATGACTTTGACGTAATAAGTTAAGGACTTTGGCCAGAAATCAATATGATTGCAGTGATTATGCAAATTGCCTTAATTAACAAAAATGTTTGAAAAATATAGCATAAACACAGTTCATATTCCGAGAAAAATAGTATATTTACATAATTGTTGTATAATTGATTTGATTTAACAGAAATAGTAGAACATGTTCTGATCTATGATATAAATTGTCGGTGTATTAATCAGTTTTATAAAGTTCTGTTTTTAATTCTGGTTTTAATAGAATCGACGCTGCTGTTAGTTTCATAATAAAATTTTTAAAATTAAACGTGGTATATAATAACGTGGAGTATAAATTTTTCTTGCTTTTTTATTAAATCTTTTAAAATTTTTGAGTAAATTATCCCAAAAATTTTTTTGTATATAACTGAATCATGTGCACAATATTGTGCGCACAATTCCAACATATGTGAAATAAAGTTTACATTTTTCCCTGTTTTCTTTTTGTGTCTATTATTTTTGCGTGTATTTTAAACATTTGTGCTATTTTTTATTCTGCTAATTTTTTTTTTGTAAAATCTGCTCTCTTCTCTCTCTCTCTCTCTCTCTCTCTCTCTCTCTCTATATGTATATATATACACAGGGTGTCCGGTAATTCGCGCCCCACCCGCGTCATAAAAAATTGAATGGTTTTAAAGATTTTAAAATTGCTAAATAAAATACTAATGATAAAAATCCGATCTGATTGAATTTCGATCCGAATTTACATAAAAATCTTATCGACCCGAAAAAGAAATTGATGTAAATCCTTATCGAGCTTAATTATATTTAAATGAGTATAGATTAGTTTTTTTATTGAATTATTTCTGATATTAAACCGGATCGGACCGGGCATTTATCGAGTGATTGATTGGCAAACTCTGATCGACAGTGATGCGATGTAATTATTGTTTTAGTTGCGCAATAATTGATAGCCGGCGACCTTGTGTTTCACGGGATCGTAGGCGAAAATAATGATCGATGTTTGACAGCAGAAGCACCTCCGCGAATTTATCCAATAATTCGTAATTAATAACAACACAAGAATAAAGTACGTTAATCTACTCTTGAATGTTTACATGAACGTGACACGAGAACAGAATAAGGACGTAAGAACCAAGTTCTTAACTCTTTACATCCAAGAGTTCAATTCACAATGGAAATCGATGGTAGTAATAGGCTCAATTTTCTAGGTGTCACGATAATATTAAATAACAACCACCTAAAATTTAATTGATTCCACAAACTATCCTTCTCTGGGAGATGTCTCAATTTTTTCTCCCAGCATCCTCTATGCCAGAAAAAAGGCACAATTATTAGTTTAGTTGACAGAGCCTTTTTATTATCACATCCGCAATTTCACAATTAAAATCTCTATCTTATCATTAAAATTTTGCTCGATAATTGTCATCCTCTGAATTTCATTTTTCTAATTCTCCACAATCATTTCAAATACTTAATAACTAATATAAAAAATAGATATAATGTTAGGCTTTAATATTAAAGTAATATAAAAAGGAAGAACGGGCTAATTGAGAGCCTGGCGCGGTAATTAATGCGCATAAGTAAATTTTTTTTAATGATTTTTTATTGAAAACATATCGTACGTTTCGGTCCTATAATTTGGACCATCCTCAACATCTGTCAAAATTTCAAACAAACGGAAAGAAGTTTTTTACAATTTTGTCAGACGAATTTAAGTATACATAGTTAAGTGTTTAGATTTTAATACATATATGGTATCGTTAAGGCATGCGGTTGTAATTGGCGCACAGCAACTCTCTCGACTTATTTTTAAGTGAATTTGTGTCACTTTCCGATTCCAGCCGTGAAGGACGCATTCAGATGGATAGATGATGTTAGATCCATAGTAGTAATTACCTTGATGAATGCTCAATTAGTGTGGTGTACGGCGATATTCAAGAACTAGTTTGTTTTTATGGAACTTACTGTTTAAGTCGAGCGAATTACCACGAGCCACGGGAATCGAATCGCAACTGTCAAATTGTTTTAACTGAGAGGTGTCATCGACTTTTATGACATTGTGTAGCAATGTTGACGCCGACGATCGATTGAACATTGAAAGTAAACATTAGCCGGTTCGGGCGAGTACATATGTTAAATAAATTTAAATTTTCGAAGGATTCTCTACTCTTTTTTAAAATGCGACGATATAAATTAAGTAAATAAGTGGACTAAAATTATAAAAGATAAATAGAGTAAAATAAATTAAATAAATTAACTTGGCGCTGCTAAATTTCAAAGTATATTTCAAAATATATATTAAACCAACGAATAAATTTAATTTAAATCTAAATTTAATTCAGAACTATATTTAATTTAATTACATCAATAACTGCAATGTAAATATATTAAATAATACGTTAATTTAAGCATATTTAGTTTAGCAGCGCCGTTTTTTTAATAAAAATTTTTTAATTTTTGTAGAAAATTAAAATAAATATTTTGTACAACTTTTTTTTGTTAAAATATTTTTAAAAGTTCTTATTTTCAATTGGCGCTATTGTTTGATATCACATTATTTTTGTAGAATATATTTTACACAATTAAAATAATTTAAAGAACAGTTTTTAACAGTTTAGAAAACACTATTTTGTGCAGATAAAGATAACAATTTTGTAGATTAAAATAACACTATTTTGTAGATACATAACAGTTTTTCACAATTAGCGCGTGTACTTGGCGCCTTTTTTTACATTTTTTTAAAAAGGTAAGTTTTTAGGGATTATATCATTCTTTTTTGTAGTATTTCATTAATGACACCAAATCCACTAGCAAATATATATATTATGCTTTGACGTATTAGATTACCGAGTTAAAAATGTCTTAGATTATCGGATCTTAATAACACATAAATTCTCTTATTTAAAAAACGAGAACGAACGAAAATGAGAGAGACGAAGAGAGAGAGAGAGAGAGAGAGAGAGAGAGAGAGAGAGAGAGAGAGAGAGAGAGAGAGAGAGGAAGAGGGAGAGGGAGAGGGAGAGGGAGAGAGAGAGGGAGAGAGAGAAAGAGAGAGAGAGGGAGAGAGAGAGGGAGAGAGAGAGGGAGAGAGAGAGGGAGAAAGAGAGGGAGAGAGAGAGGGAGAGAGAGAGGGAGAGAGAGAGGGAGAGAGAGAGGGAGAGAGAGGGAGAGAGAGAGGGAGAGGGAGAGGGAGAGAGAGAGAGAGAGGGAGAGAGAGAGAGGGAGAGAGAGAGGGAGAGAGAGAGAGAGGGAGGAGAGAGAGGAGGAGGGAGAGAGAGAGGGAGAGAGAGAGAGGGAGAGAGAGAGGGAGAGAGAGAGGGAGAGAGAGAGAGAGAGAGAGAGGGAGAGAGAGAGGGAGGAGAGGGAGAGAGAGAGAGAGAGAGAGGAGAGAAGAGAGGGAGAGGAAGGGGAGAGAGGGGAGGAGGGAGATAAAAAGAAAAGAAGAACCCTTTTCTCAAGGAAGAAAACATTAAATTATAAGTATTATTATAATAGCAAATATATAAGTATCCTTAGCAACTATTAGGTTATTAATATCTATTCAGACATTATCCTGCGTATCCATGACGTATCCTCGTCCGTTCATCGATACCACCTACTTCAGTTCTGTATCCGTCGATTTTCATTCAGTATGTTAATAACGAAAGAGAGAAAGACGAATTTTTCAATCAAAGAACTTACAGTAATTGCACTAATTTTAGATGATGAAGAAACCGTTTTACGCAAAAAAAGAAAGCGTAAGTGAATGAAGATTGAATAACAACCAAAGTCGCACGCTGTCTTTAATGCCCGATAAAATAAGAATAATTAGCGGCAGCGATTATGAGCGAAATTTAACTGCGCTTGCAGACGTTTTGAACAAAATGTGTAGCTAAACTGTTTCAAATTTTTAAACACTCGGAAGATTTTCTCCTCTAGTGCCGTCTGTTCAGTGAAAATATCGGCACAGATCACTGTCTACACACTGACTCTGATACGGACGGCTGGATTGCGCTTGCAGACGTTTTGAACAAAATGTGTAGCTAAACTGTTTCAAATTTTTAAACACTCGGAAGATTTTCTCCTCTAGTGCCGTCTGTTCAGTGAAAATATCGGCACAGATCACTGTCTACACACTGACTCTGATACGGACGGCTGGATACTGATACGGATACTGAAATGTAAGAATACTCTAATATAAAATTATGGAAACGTTATTTTCATCCGTGCACGGACGTGCACGGAACGGATACGTCACGGATACGGCACAAATATGTCTGAATCGACCTTTATAGTTACCGACGACGGTCGGTAATAATAATAATATAACTAAATACACAGTCGACTGTCGACTGCTCGAACCGTTTTTCGCACATGCGCATTGGAGACTTTGACGACGACCACGACGACGACGGAAACGTTTCTTAATGATAAATTTTAACATTGAGACTTTGCATCTTAATGTCTCTATTTAGAGATCATGTTGAGCGAAAATAAAAACACTTTCCTTATTTAATTCAAACCAAGCTATCGATTAAGCCTATCAAGAATTCGATCGGTTTAGCGGTTATTGAGGTCTGATAATCTGAGATACTCTCAACTATCCGACTCGCGTAAAGATACCCGGAGTGCCTCGCTGTTGCTGCGCGGTACTTGGCGCGAGACACTACCGTGTCTCTTGATTACATCAAAATATAATATAAGATTAAATTGTAGAATAATTTCTGCGTGTGTATAAAAATTTCAATTTTTATGAATTTTAAAATCCGCCGAGTGTATGCTTATAGATGGCTAACATATGTGATTCAATTGCTTTACATACTTGTGTTATTCGACATTTAATTTTGGATGCAACTTATTATTTAACTTATTGATCAGTCTGTGAAGATATCGATATCAAATATTGCAATCTACAGTATGCTCTTAAGATCTATGAAACCGCTCTCTTTATATAAATAAAATATTATATGTATATATACTACTAATTGCAATTTTTTAACTATAGATTGTCAATTATCTTTATACAGGACAAAAAGAAGTATGTTGGGCCATTTCATTATTCAGTCCAACCTCGCGAAGATCTAAACGAATTATTGGAAGATATCGGATTTCAAGTTCATCATTGCAGTCATCGGGAGATGAGCAGCAGCTGTACCAGTACAGAAGAATTTATATGTAAGTATATTCTTTGATATGCATGCAAGAATTAAATTCTAGCCTACGTTACTATGATTTTCTTTTATATTATATTATTTTTTCCCATTTACTTGAATTATAATTCTATCTTAATCATATTGTTTATTTCGATAGCCTTTGTTACTGCACAGTACTCTTTTGCATTTTTGGATAAGATGCCGCATAATTTAAGAGAGGAATTTAAGAATGAGTTTTCACGTATGTTCAAGAAAATAAAAGTTAAACAATATAGAGATATACAAGGTAACTATAACCTAGACCTACATGATGAAAAGGAAGAGACGAATATTTCTGCTCAATTTACTATACTGGTAGCTTATGCACAAAAGAATGTTTCATAGGGATTATATGGTTTACATAAATATCTTACCGCGATCTACGGGAGTAAAGGACAAAACTTTCTTCTTTCCCATCTACACTTTCCTTATAAAACACTCGGGAAATGTTTACCTATATTTATTTTATAATTTAATTCAAAAAATAATATTTACAAATTTAGATTACAAAAAATACATTGGCTATAAAATTTGTCAATCTATAGAAAATAATTTCTTTTTATTTCCGATACGTTCTAAATGTTTATGTGTTTACAATTTTAAACATTATCTATGTTTTTATAGCATACAAGCAATGTATTCGTAAATTATTATTTTTTATTTTAGATAATTATATAACTTGTATATAAATTGCAATTTTTCATCTCTGTAAAATTATGCAGAACTAATGTTAATTGCAAATTAAAGGAATTATGTCAATTAATATTAATTAACTCTACATTCGTGCTTTTTGTCATTTTGTGATAAACTTCAATGTCTTAGTAGATCCCATTCGCGCTTTTATTACAATTCTATTAAAATTCTATCAGAATTTTCATAAATATATTATTCAATATTTAACAAAAACTTTACTTGCAAAACTCATTGCTGTTCTCTAGGTTTGAATCTGTTGTAATTAAGAAAAGAAGAAAAAAGATTGTGTGTTTAAAATATGCTTCCAATCGATAGTCGAAGATTAATATGCTACGAAAAATTTTATGGTGAATTGAAAATATAATTAACAGATTGATTAAACTATTATCTACAGACATAAAATGTTCCAATTAATGGATTAATAAATAAAGAATAAATACGTCCATTTATTTCAAAATTTCGAATTTGTGACGCTACATAAGTGTATATTAGAATAAAATAATCTTTAAAAAAGGTTATCATATTTCTACTAATTACTAATTACTACAGAACAATTATACATGTTAATACTTGTATGTTTATGTCTGACGCAGACTTTTTACTTGAATAAAAAATCTGAACTTTTTGTAAAACGCCGTCCAATAAAGTTATTTATGGAAAGACTAAGACCTTTTGTTGACTTTGTAAAAAAAATATATTCAAATTTATCATTTTTCTCACATTCATTTATACTTCTATATACTTTGTTTCTCTCATCGAAAATATATTGTGTGATATGTTATAGACGGAAAGCCTAAATAATTATTAAGATAATTAAGATAATTAAGATAATTATTAAAAATGTCATAATTAATAATACATCAAAATGCGAAATCGAAATTAAAAAGTTCACCAACAAGTGTCAAGGTAATCACGTTCTAATCAAACCACACGCGATATCACATTACATATTATTGATAAATCACATGAACTTTGATCGCACGTGCCAATCAAAGACGATCATACATGAGCCTGTATTTAAGCATCCTTTTCAAAACAATGTCAGAAACTATAACAGAATAAATGTATCAATTTATTTAGGAAATTTAAATAATAATATTAATAATAATTTTGATAACTATTAAGCATAGCAGGACAAAACATGCTGTAGATAGAATATATGCAATTTCAAAACTTAAATTTATTACATTTTCTCATTATAATTTATTTATCTATATAAAGAACAGTAATTTACATAATTGGATCAAGATTTTTTATTAAAATTTAAGATTTTTTAAAAATATATTTTAATTTTTAAATATTTTCATCTCAAATTGATGGAAGAAAGTTTACTAAAAAGAATATTTTAAATGAAGTCGTCAAACAAATATATAATGTGTAATTGTGACTGGTAACAGTCATCTAATCTTATCTATTCTAATTACTGCTGTCTATTACCTATTCTAATCATCATTGTCTATTATTTATTCTAATCACTATTGCCTAATATCAATTCTAATCACTCTTGTCATTTATCTATTAAAATATTTCTAATAAAATAGTTCTTGACATACTGAGCACAGAGAATATTATTTATTAATTATGTGCTATCGCATTGATATTTGCGGTCGTTTAATTTTTAATACTACATCTTCTTGAAATAAGACTGTTATTCTTTAACATTCATAATCCGTTGAAGCTGTAAGACGAGAAAAAATCAACATCATATTTATTTATACATATTATCAAATACTTTAATAATTTCTATATATGTATGTGAGCTAAATTTTCTACCAACATACCCTGTAACTTGAAAATCTAATATAAAATTATTTTATTACATTTTCGAAAGCATGATCGAAAAATTAGGAAATTATTATACTTAGCAATGAAGTAGTTAAACGAATGGATAAAGAGAGAGAATATATATAGAAGAGATTACACTAAAATAAGATAAATATTATTTTACGATAGATATTAATTGATCATTCGACGTTAATTTATCCATCTCTTTCTTCTAACTATCTCTGATATCCGACATAATGTTAATAATTTCCCTTTAAGGACGATCAAGTAAGTTCTCTAACAGCGAAATATCACTTTATAATTATCACGATGCTAACATATACTAAATGATGATTAATTCGATTAATTCATTTCAAATCGATAATTATTTACGTCAGTCATTTGCATCATCTTGAGGCAAATATGTTAATACAGGGTGTAGCTAAAGAAACGAAAACGATGTCACGTAACTCCTCTTCCACACAAAAAAATGTTTTTAAAAACTCATAATTGCTTAGAGTGATTCTTTTTTCATGAGCTTCTTCATATCAATTTTGTAACATTTTACTTCCTTTTCTATTTTGTATATAAGATGTGATATTAAAAATTAAACGACTGCAAATATCAATACGATATGCAAATTAATCTTATATAGCATATTAATCTTCCATGGACCATGGATTGCAAGTGTATTTTGAGCATACAACCTTTTTTCTTCTTTTCTTAATTACAACAGATCCAAACCCAAAGAGCAACAATAAGTTTTACAAGTAAAATTCTTGTTAAATATCAAATAGTATCTTTATGGAAATTCTGATAAAATTTTTAATAGAATTGTGATAGAAGCGCGAATGGGACCTACTAAAAGATTGAAATGTATCACAAAAAGAACAAAAGAACACGAATGTACAGTTGATTAATATTAATTCCTTTAATTTGTAAATACGAACATCAGTTGTGTATAATTTTACAGAGATGAAAAAAATTGCAATATCCAGATATCCATGTGAACTATATAATCCCTATGAAACATCCTTTTGTGCATAAGCTACCAGTATAGTGTATGCAGCAGGAATATCCGTCTCTTCTTCATCATGTAGCTTATAGTTACCTTGTCTATCTATGTATTCTTTAACATTTATTTCCGTGTACATACGTGTAAACTCATTCTTAAATTCCTTCCTTAGATTATGCGGCATCTTATCCAAAAATGCAAAAGGGTACTGTGCAGTAACAAAGGCTGTCGAAATAAACAATACGATTAAGTTAGAATTATAATTCATATAAAAACGGGGGAAAAAATAACAGAATCATAATAATCACGTAGCCTAGAATTTAATTTTTGCATGTATATCAAAAAAATTACTTACACATAAAGTTTTCTGTACTCATACAGTTGCTTATCTTCCGATGACTGCAATGATGAACTTGAAATCCAATATCTTCCAATAATTCTTTTAGATCTTCCCGAGGTCGTGCCGAATAATGAAATGGCCCAACATATTTATTTTTGTCCTGTATAAAGATAATTGACAATCTATAGTTAAGAAAATTGCAATGTGCAATATATATACATATAATATTTTATTTATATAAAAAAGCGGTTTTATAGATACTGAGCATACTACGTATTGCTATATTTGATATCGTTATCTTCACAAGCTGATCAATAAGTAAAATAATAAGTTGAATCCGAATTTAAATGTCGAATAATACTAATATTTAAAGCAATTGAATCACCTATGTTAACCATTTTTAAGCATACCTTCCGCGGATTTTGATGAGAGTTGATAATAATTGAAATGTTATACGCGCGGAAATAATTTCACAATTTTTTTCTTATACCCCGCATCCTTGATATAATAATATTTACCTCCATGTACGATGCATATCGTAAATCTTGCGCCATAGTTTCCAAAGATTCAAAGAAGGCTGCATTTTGCGCTATGCTTAATATAAGCATAGTTTTACCCGGTCGGAGCATACAATAAATATTCTCAAAAGTTTGGCTGTTGAACAACGAAAATAATTGTTAATTGCATATATTTATTAAAATATTTATCTATTTTAAAATATATATATTATTTTTGTTGAAATATAGTTACGTAAAAGTTTAATAATAAAGTCGTATATAAAAGTCCTTTCTTACGAAAAAAATATTTATTTACTCTTATTTAATAATTTTTCTTACCGAATGTCATAGCACCACTGCAAAGCGTGAAAGGAGAAGATGTGATCAAATTCAGAAATGTATTTCTCGGGCAATTTTTTAGTTTGAATATCCAACACTTCGAATTCGAGTCGTTCCTTGTCACCGTATGTTTTGTTCGCGTATTCGATCATATTCTCCATAATATCTGTACCTTTATAATGTATAATTGTTGCATTATCTAATAATTATTTACATGATACAATGTATGTGTATGTGTGCGCGTAAGGAAGCTGTTATAATCTTATAATTTATTATATTTTCTTACCAATCATTGTTGCATTTAAATTAAGAGCTGGAAGAAGAATATCTTTCGTTATATCCCCGGGTCCGCAACCAACATCCATACATTTTCCAGATATATTTTTCAGAACTTTGGCAAACTCATTGATTATATGCGATACATTCCTTTTGCTCATATTATCAAGTGAAACGTACTGCTCTGGGTTTACCATGATTGTACAATAGCGTTCAGGTAACTATAATATATAATACGTAGGATGTGTACTGCATTATAGTTTATAAATTATACATACAATTATATGAAAGGTTAACATGAGAGATATTATCTCCTATGTATATTATTTTTTCGCAACATTTAGCTCACAATATCGTTTTGATGAGAGAAGAAGAGTACACACAAGGATGTAAGCAATTATGGAATAGAAAATTGATAAATTTGAATGTATCTTTTGTAATGTCAGTAAAATGGCTTAGTTTTTTCATAAATGACTTTGTACGACGGCATTTTATACAAAGTTTAGGCTTTTTGTAAAACGCTGAATTTTGAAATTTTAAAGTAAAGATCCTGCGACTCATACAAGTTTTAACAATTATAATTATTCTGCAATATCTGCTAGTAAAAATATGATAACTTTCAGACAAAAATTAGTTTATTGTAATGTAACTTACGTAACTATGTAAATTTGAATATTTTAAACAAACTGATATGTATTTACAACTCATCTTTATTCTGTTACAGTCTCATAATATATTTTATGACAAAAAAAGTTCAATAAGATACATAAAAATATTTTACAATACTGTATAGATATATAGTTTTTTTTTTATAAATAAAAGTTGTAGTATTCTTTCAATTAAAAGCCAAGCTTAAGATTGTTTAAAACGCCTTACGAGGAAGAAGATGTATTTGAGAGAAAGAGAGAGAGAGGTGAGTGTTTAAACGATGGTGAATTGTAAAAGAATTAGTGGCTCGTATTCCTATTAACCGAGTCACACTTTATTCGAAATTAACATTATTTATTAAAAAATTTAATTAACATCTATACGGATATTGTTAATTGTCTTAATTACGCCAAAATGTCGTCGTGAACAGAATGATTCGAAAGAAATGCATTTAAAAGACAATTGTTCTGAAAAAACTAATTCCAAAAGACTAATACGAGAGAAAGAGAGAGAATACTCTGATTATTTGATACTTTGCGATTACACTAATATAATTACACTAATACGATTGTTCTAACATAAATCTCTCCGTGCTTCAGGAGAGGGGATGGAATAACTCGGCTTAATGAGGCCGAAATGCTATGTTGTTTTCGAACGTTTGTTTTGTCATTATTCGATCAAATTTAAATTGAGCATTCATATACAGGGTGTTACAGAAATAGATGGTGAAACTTTAAGAGCATATTTTACTCACTGTAAGAAGCAATAAAAGTCAAATGAACGTGGGTCCGGAAACGGATTTCCTTTCTATATTATAAACACTTTTTATTTAGAACATACTTTGATAAGAACTTTATTAAAGAAATTGCTAGAAATAATTTTTTTCCGCACGCGTGCCTCGCATTGACATCTCATGGATTGTCGAAAATGTTCAAAAATTCCCGAAATATTTCGTATTTTGTTACACGAGACGACATTAGAGCGATTTCGAAGTACTTAGGGTTATGTGGAACTCGAGATAATGAATTTATTTTGCGCCGAGATAAATGGTCAGGCGCAAAAAGACTTGTGAAAGAGAATTATTACGAGTTACCTGAATAAACTTGCCTCCGTCGCTGGGATGAATACGAAGAGAGTTTGCGACAATGTGAGACATGTAGATCCGAACTCACTTTTATACGTTTTGTTAATCTTACATTCAACCAATCAGATTGCTATACGCATTATTAAAAAATTGTTTTATTTATAAAGCTAATTATTGATGTTTAATAATCTTATCTATAAAAAGATTGATAAATATAATCATACATTGGTTTTATCAAATAATTATCTGTAATTATCACGAAGTTCTATAGAACAGTAGCGGAAGGTTATCAGGTACATTAAAACAATGTCAAATGTGTGTAAATTGTGATTAAATATACTTTACACTGGCCTTTGTATTTCCGTCCGTTTTACGGCAAATAATATTTCCTTAAAGGATCTCAATTATGTAATATCTTAAAAAAAATAATTTTTATCGATTATATAATCAGAGATACATCAAAAGTTTAAAAATGAAACTTCTGAAATATGTAAATTAATATGATTTACACTTTTTGAGCACAGAGAATTGTTTATATACAGTGTGTCCCAAAACACCCGTGAAGGGGTTACACCTCCTCACCAACGCTGGTGAGGAGGTAGAACGGATCGAGATGAACAAAAAAGTCCCATACTATTTTGCTAAATTCGCAATAGTTATTGCGTTATTAATTAAAATATCTGATATATATATATTTTTTTTTAAATTTATAAATAATTATATATATGTAAACAATTTTCTGTGCTCAGTATGTCTCTTTCAATGCCTTTTTTTATAAGAAAGATTATAAAAGATGAATTTAAATTGGCTTGATTTATTATATATGATTTGATTAATTGACAATTGTGATTAGAATAAATAATAGGCAATAGTGATTAGAATAAATAATAGGCATTGGTAATTAGAATAGGCAAGTGATTAGAAAATAGATAAGACTAGATGACTGTTACCAGTCATAATTACACATTATATAATATATCTGTTTGACAACTTCATTATAAATTATTCTTTTTAGTAAACTTTCTTTCATCAATTTGGGACGATAATGTTTAAAAATTAAAATATACTATTTTTTTTTAATTTAAACTTTAACAAAAAAATCTTTATCCAATTATGTAAATTACTGATCTTTATTTAAATAAATAAATTATAAGGAATAATGTAATTAATTAATGCTTTGAAATTGCAGGTTTTATTTACAACATTTTTTGTCATGCTATGCTTGTGATTGTTGAACTCATTCCATATATTAAGAGGTAAAACGAAATCACCCGAATTCATACTTTCTACTATAATACATGAGATAATTATAAATAATATAATTATCGTCACATTTTTATATCATACTTTTTAAATTTGTTAATTGATCACTAGTATTCTTATTTCAGGAATCTTATTGTTAATGTTGAGATTTTTATCGTTCATATCGTTCTTTTATTTTTTGACAGGGTCTTTTATTTTTTGACAGTTCTTTTATTTCTAACTTAAAATCTTCGTAATAAGAGGGACAGAATTGTCTTTTCACTCTCTTTCCTGACTGTTGAAAATGCATTAGAAATGTATACACATTATGAACGTATAATGCATTTTAGAAATTTAGAGAGAGGAGAGAGAGATAAAATAAATGAAGATTAATGATTTGACAGTTGACATTTAGCAGAGATCGATCTGAATGGACCCGACATTTTTAAAGCAAAGATTTTAATATCAATAATGTTAGAAAAATTATATTCCGAATCTAATACTATAAATGTTTGATAGCAAGAGTATTGATACTTCGAACTATCAAGAAAAGAAATAGATTTGTCATAAACACTCAATTATGCCATTTGTTTCAATTGATATAAGTTAATATAAATGAAATTATATAAAAGTATACAGAATGAATACCCCTTCCAGGATTATCACCTATATGCGATTGTTAATATTTTAAGTATATGGAAAGGAAGAACGGGCTAATTGAGAGCCTGGCGCGGTAATCGGTGCGCATAAGTAAATTTTAATTAATGTTTTTATTGAAATAATTTCGTACGTTTCGGTCTTATAATTTGGACCATCCTCAGCATATGGTATCGTTAAGGCATGCGGTTGTCAAGGGCGCACAGCAACTCCTCTGATTTATTTTAAAGTGAATTTTTGCCTCGTTCCGGTTCCAGCCGTGAAAGACGCATTCAAATAGGTTGAAGATGTTAGAACCATTGTGATAGTGATTACCTTGTTTGAATGCTCAATTAATGTGGTGTACGGCGATATTATTGAACTAGTTTGATTTGTGGAACTTACTGCTTAAGTCGAACGAATTGTTAATATTTTGTTTTCTAGATAGATATTTAGCTAACTATTGATAATTGTAAAGTATCAAAGTATCGAACATCCTAAACCTTCGTTAGAAAGAACGAAACGTGATCTTAGCAGATAAAGCTCAAAGAGACTTCAATGTCTCTATTTTATTCCCTGCATAGAATTTCGTCTTCTTATCTAAAGCTTCCAATTTTTCACCGAAACAAGTGTATCTCATTGTTTCTGGGTAGATTTGTCACAAAAATATAATTAGAAAGGAAGAGAGAGAAAGAAAGGAAAGGAAGAAGTTTGATAATAAATCCCGAGGGAAAGAAAGTCATTAATATATTCAGATTCGCAATAATTTCTTTTTTATTCTTTTATTACTCCGTCATCATGACTGTCTTTCTTTCAGAGCTTTGCTCTCGTCATCTAACAATAAGAGAGTCCAAATATTTTTCTCTTTGTCTTTTGCATAAATAAATATATATCTTTTGCTTTATCCCGTGCGTTACAGTGACTTACGTATGTAAGCAACCCCCTATTTCGGCATCGACTCGCGTATGTGTCACCTGTTGATTACGCTTACTTTACGTAGCCTCATCCATTTCTGGCCGAGAACAACGTCGCACCGCATCGGGGTTTCTCAGTACAAAACCACCCCCGGAGCTGGCGTTATCGGTTAGCGCGCGACGATACATCCCTCACGACACTTTGTCGCGAAATTTGGTTGTGCGGAAGTGCAACTTCCGGTGTCCTGAAGCTGAATCTTCGAAGTTCATTGAATCTCTCGCTCTATCTTCAGTATCGCGAAGGAGAGAAAAGTGAGCTTTCGATTTCGATCTGTTGCTCGCTCGTTTGTCGTTTTTAACGCGATAGACGACGTATATAGGACATTGTCTTCCGGAAAATTGTAGCGACGGACTCGTTCTAGAAAAAAAAGAAAAATAATAAAAATACGGCTCGATATACAAAACGAGGGAGATATCGCAAGATACGTCAAACTTTAGTTTCCGTCAATTTCAAGTATTCGGCGGCGAATATATGGAATTCAACGATCGCACGTTCTTTCAATACTTGGTCCAGCGGTGCTCAATTAATGATCGTCTTTGATCGGCACATGCGAGCAAAGTTCAAGTGACTTATCTATTGTTTTGCAATGTGATATTGCTCGTGGCTTGAATAGAACGTGATTATGTTATTTGTTTATGGTTCACACTTGTTGGTGAACTTTTCAATATCGATTTCGCATTTTGATTATTAATTATGTGATATTTTTAATAATTATCTTAATTATTTTAATTATCTTAACAATTATATAGGCTTTCCGGCTATAACATATCTTACAATATCTTTTCGACGAGAAAAACAAAGTATATAGAAGTATAAATCAATATGATGAGAAAAATGATAAATTTGAATATATGTATGTTTTGCTTTGCAAAGTCAACAAAAAGTCTTAGTCTTCTCATAAATGACTTTATAGGATTGCATTTTACAAAAAGTTTAGATTTTTTATTCAAGTGAATAGTCTGCGTCAGATATAAATATACAAGTATTAACATGTATAATTGTTCTGTAGTAATAATTACTAGAAATATGATAACCTTTTTCAAAGATTATTTTGGTAATTATGTAGAATAGGGCCTTTTTCGAATTTTGATATTTTTTTACGACTCTCTTGGTAAAACTCTTTGTCGTGACTCCCACAGTGATAATAAGTCGGGTGAGCCCGAAAAATATGTTAACGTACCTATTTTTTAATCTATTTTTTTCAAAATAGCTTTCCGGATCTTCCGACGTTACAAATATATGGTGGCCTTTAAAAGGGCCTATAACCTAACCCAAACCTATTTTTTAATTAAAACTAAAATTTGGTTTGGGTTAGGTTATATCTTCCGGAAGTGGAGCCCCCCCGTAGGGGGGGCGGAACCCACTGCGTCCACGCATATACTTTACAACGCGAAGCGAGGTACACCCTACAATTCTTGTGTGGATTGGAAAGTGTTATGCGTGGACGCAATGGGTTCCGCCCCCCCCCTACGGGGGGGCTCCACTTTCGGAAGATATAACCTAACCCAAACCTATTTCTGATTTAAAACTAAAATTTGGTTTGGGTTAGGTTATATCTTCCGGAAGTGGAGCCCCCCCGTAGGGGGGGCGGAACCCACTGCGTCCACGCATATACTTTACAACGCGAAGCGGGGTCCATCCCACACCTCCCCGAGCTTAAGGTCCGAAACAAGGTCTATAATTATTCTATTCCACATGCGTTTTCGACTTTCTACACGAAACGAGAAAAAAAATTTTTGGAAAAAGAGAGGTTAAAAAATAGGTAGGTTACATATTTTTCGGGCTCCCCCGACTTATTATCACTGTCGGAGTCACAACAAAGATTTTTATCAAGAGAGTCGTAAAAAAATATCAAAATTCGAAAAAGACCCTATTCTACATAATTACCATTATTTTATTCTAATATACCCTTACATAGCGACAAAAATTCGAAATTTAAAAATAAATGGATGTATTTATTCTGTTACAGTTGTTGACAATATTTTGAAGGAGATGCCTGGATGCAGGTTTCTGTCTTTCTTGCTCAGCACGTACGAGTTCGCGCAATTGTACTGTTGTGTGGCGGATTATTTAGTCGCTTGCTGGATCAGTTTTTTAATTTTAATTAATGTCTCATATTTCCGAATTGAATGTTTTAGACAATTGCGGGTGGAAAATCGATATCAATTTACGACAACGCGCGATATTTGCATACAATGTTTGATATTGTAGATCATTATTAATTCAATAATCGAAACATTTCATGTCTGTAGACAAAGAGTTTAATCAGTCTGTCTTTATATTATATTATCAATTAAGAAAAAAATTTATCGTAATTTATTAATCTTTCGATTAACAATTGCAAGCGTATTTTAAACATATAATCTTCTTTTTTCTTTTCTTAATTACAACAGATCCAAACCCAGAGAGCAGCAATTAGTTTTGCAAGTAAAGTTTGTTAAATATCAAATAGTATCTTTATATGGAAATTCTAATAGAATTTTAATAGAATTCTAATAGAAGCGCGACTGGGACCTACTAAAACATTGAAATTTATCACAAAAGGAACAAAAGAACACGAATGTACAGTTAAATATTATTAATTGACATAATTCCTTTAATTTGTAATTAACATTAGTTGTGCATAATTTTACAGAGATTAAAAATTACAATTTATAAGTTATATAATTATCTAAAATAAAAAAATAATAATTTATACAAATACATTGCTTGTATGCTATAAAAACATAGATAGTGTTATTTAAAATTGTAACCGATGGAGAGTAAAAATAATATTTACAAATTTACAAAGTACATTGGTTATAAAGTCTGTCGATTGATAGAAAATATTTTTTTTTATTTCCGATGCGTTATAAATGTTACTTCTAAAAGAAACAAGTATTAACTATTTTATAACTCTATATAAAATATAACATATAAAATATGAACTATAAAATATAAAATATAAAATATATATAAAGTATAGAAGAGAGGGTATAAGTAAAATGATTAATACATGTTTCTTTTAGAAGCAATATTTCGAACATTGAAATAAAAAGGAATTATTTTCTAGATTGACGGATTTTATTGTCAATGTACTTTGTAATGTAAATTTGTAAATGTTATTCTTTTAAATTGCACTATAAAATAAATATAAGTAAACATTTTCCGAGCATTTAATAAGGAGAGGATAGATTGGAAAGAAAAAAGTTTTGTCCATTTCTTTTAGATCGTGATAAGATATTCATATATTATGCAACATTCTTTTGTGCATAGGCTACCAGTACAGTATATTCAGCAGGAATATTCGTCCCCTTCTTTTCATCATGTAGCTTATAGTTACCTAGTCTATCTCTGTATTGTTTAACTTTTATTTCTGTGAACATATGTTCTAACTCGTTCTTGAATTCCTGCCTTAGATTATGTGGCATTTTGTCCAAAAATGCAAAAGTATACTGTGAAGTAACCATAGCTATCGAAATAAACAATATAATTAAAATAGAATTATAATTCAAGTAAATGAGAAAAATTAATATAAAAATCATAATAATTACGTAGCCTAGAATTTAATTTTTGCATGCATATCAAGGAAAATACTTACACATAAATATTTCTGTACTCGTACAGTTGCTCATCTCCCGATGACTGCAATGATGAACTTGAAATCCGATATCTTCCAATAATTCTTTTAGCTCTTCGCGAGGTCGGGCCGAATAATGAAATGACCCAACATACTTTTTTTTGTCCTGTATAAAGATAATTGACAATCTATAGTTAAAAAATTGCAATGTGCAATATATATATACACATACAATATTTTATTTATATAAAGAAGGGGGTTTCATAGATGCTGAGCATACTGCTGACTGCTATATTTGATATCGATATCTTCATAGACTCCTCAGTAATTAAAATAATAAGTTATATCCAAAATATATGTCGAATAATGCAAGTATGTAAAGCAATAGAATCTCTTATATTAGTCATCTATAAGCATAAACTCGGCGGATTTTAAAATTGATAAAAATTTAAATTTTTATTGATAATTATTTTACGATAATTATTTTAAAATTTAGTCTTATATCATATATTTGATGTAATAATATTCACCCCCATGTACGGTGCATATCGTATGTCTTGCGCCATAATTTCCAAAGGTTCATATAAGGCTTTGCAACGCGCTATGCTTAATATAAGCATAGTTTTACCAGGTCGAAGTATACAATAAATATTCTCAAACATTTGGCTGTTGAACAACGAAAATAATTGTCAATTGTATTTTTGATTTTATATATCTATTAATATTTTTGTCGAAACACAGTTATGTACAAATACTTATATTAGTAAAGTCATATATAAAAGTTCTTTCTTATAAAAAAAATTTTAATTTATGCTTATTTAATCATTTTTCTTACCGAATGTCATTGCACCATTGCAAAGCGTGAAACGAGAATATGTGATCAAATTTCGAAATGTATTTCTCGGGCAAATTTTTAGTTTGAATATCCAACACTTCGAATTCGAGTCGTTCCTTGTCACCGTATGTTTTGTTCGCGTATTCGACCACATTCTCCATGATATCTGTACCTTTATAATTTATAATTGTTGCATTAATTAATATTAATTTGCATCATATTGTGTGTATGTGTGTGTGTGTATGTACTCGCGCGCGAGGTGTTATAATCTTATAATTTATTATTTTTTCTTACCAATCATTGTTGCTTTTGAATTAAGAACCGGAAGAAGAATATTCTTCGTTATATCCCCGGGTCCGCAACCAACATCCATACATTTTCCAGATATATTTTTTAGATCTTTGGCAAACTCATTGATTATATTCGATGCATTGCTTTTGCACATATTATCAAATGAGGCGTACTGCTCTGGATTTATCATGATTTTATAATAGCGTTCAGGTAACTATAATATATAATAAGTAGGATGTGTGCACTGCATTATAGCTTGTAAATTATACATAATATTATATGTAAGGTTAACATGAGAGATATTATTTCGTATATACATATATTATTTTTTCGCAACATTTAGCTTACAATATATTTTTGATGAGCGAAGAAGAGTACACACAAGGATGCAAGCAATTATGGATTAGAAAATCGATGAATTTGAATGTATTTTTTGTAAAGTCAGTAAAAAGGCTTAGTTTTTCGTAAATGACTTTGTACGACAGCATTTTATACAAAGTTTAGACTTCTTGTAAAAGGCTGAATTTGAAAATTTAAGTAAAGATTTTGCGACTCATACAAGTGTTAACAATTATAATTATACTGCAATATCTACTAGTAGAGATATGATAACTTTCAGACAAAAATTAGTTTAATGTAATGTAACTTACGTAACTATGTAAATTTGAAATTTTAAACAAACTGATATTTATTTACAACTGATCTTTATTCTGTTACAGTCTCATAAAATATTTTATAACAAAAAATGTGTAATAAGATACATAAAGATATTTTACAATACTGTATAGATATATAGTTTTTTTTTATAAATAGAAGTTGTAGTATTCTCTCACTTAAAAGCCAAGCATAAGATTGTTTAAAACGCCTTAGAAACGCCGAGGAAGAAGATGTTTTTGAGAGAAATAGAGAGAGAGATGAGTGTTTAAACGATGGTGAATTGTAAAAGATTTAGTGGCTCATATTTTTATTAACTGAGTCACACTTTATTAGAAATTAACATTATTTATTAAAAAATTAAATTAATTTCTATACGGATATTGTTAATTGTCTTAATTACGCCAAAATGTCGTCGTGAACAGAATGATTTGAAAGAAATGCATCTAAAAGACAATTGTTTTGAAAAAACTAATTCCAAAAGACTAATACGAGAGAAAGAGAGAGAATACTCTGATTATCCGATACTTTGCGATTACACTAATATAATTACACTAATACGATTGTTCTAAGATAAATCTCTCCTTACTTCAGGAGAGGGGATGGAATAACTCGGCTTAATAGGAGCCGAAATGCTATGTCGTTTTCGAACGTTGGTTTTGTCATTATTCGATCAAATTTAAATTGAGCATTCATATACAGGGTGTTACAGAAATAGATGGTGAAACTTTAAGAGCATATTTTACTCACTGTAAGGAGGAAAAAAAGTCAAATGAACGTGGTTCCGGAAACGGACTCCCTTTCCATATTATAAACACTTTTTATTTACAACAGACTTTGATAAGAACACTTTATTTAAGAAATTGCTAGAGATGATTTTCTTCCGCACGCATGCCTCGCATTTACATCTCATGGATTGTCGAAGATGTTCAAAAATACCCGGAGTATTTCGTATTTTGTTACACGAGGCGACATTAGAGCGATTTCGAAGTACTTAGAGTTATGTGGAACTCTAGATAATGAATTTATTTTGCGCCGAGATAAATGGTCAGGCGCAAAGGACTTGTGAACGAGAATTATTACGAGTTACCTTAATAAACTTGCCTCCGTCGCTGGGATGAATACGATGAGAGCTTGCGACAATGTGAAACATGTAGATCCGAACCCACTTTTATACGTTTTGTTAATCTTACATTCAACCAATCAGATTACTATACGCATTATTAAAAAATTGTTTTATTCATAGAGTTCATTATTTATGTTGAATAGACTTATCCATAAAGAGATTGATAATTCACATCATACATTGGTTTTTTCAAATAATTATTTGTAATTATCATCAAGTTCTAAGGAATATGTGTTATATAAGATTATTAAATAGAACAGTAGGAAGGTTATCTGCTACGTGTTATAAAAATTTATTAAATAGAACAATAGGAAGGTTATCAGCTACATTAAAACAATGTCAAATGTGTGTCAATCGTGATTACACTGGCCTTCGTATTTCCGTCTGTTTTACGGCAAATAGTATTTCTTTAAAAGATCTCAATTATGTAATATCTGTAAAAAAAAAATTTTTATCGACAATATAATCAGAATTACATCAAAAGTTTAAAAATGAAATTTTTGAAATATGTAAATTAATACGTGATTGATGTTTGGAGCGTTCATTAAGTGAAAATTTAAAATTCGCTAATAACAAGCACATATATTAGAAATGATTATATTTACATCCAAAATTATATATTTAAGATAAAAAATTGTTTTTCAGATAAAAGAATAATAAAACAATTAAATAACATCAAAATTACGATACATATATATATCTAAAATTCATCACAGTCGTCTCTGCGTTTGGTGCCAAAAAATACGAGTATGTTCGCATGCCTTGGGATCATTTACAATAGAAAAAAATTAATTTGTTAAAAAACAAAACTCGGAAGAATTACGTTTATCACGATATTTTTGCATATGCGCGTAAATACCCGTTCAAAAATTCATCACAGTTGTCTCTGCGTTTGTGCCAAAAAATACGAGCATGGTCGCATGCCTTAGGATCACTTACGATAGAGAAAAAATAATTTGTCAAAGAATAAGGCCCGGAAAAGTGCCGTTTATCACGATAAATATGAATAGGCGTGTGAATACCCGTTTAAGAATTAATATTTATATTTTTCTCACTATATATTTTATGTACATATTTTACTGTATACAAAGTACATAATACACACAACACGTAACATAAATAAAATTGAACTTTATTGATAATATATTACTGTTTAATGTATTTATTATATACATTAAATATTATATACAGTAAATTTTATTTATTATTATATTTTAATTATTATTAAATAATATTAGATAATTGACAAAATATTCTCGATTTCTGTGCATTAATATTTTAAAAGAAATTACACGTAGCACAAACGAAAAAATGCATACAGTTAATGAAATATTGTATATATCAGAATCATACTTTCAGCACATGGCTATCTCGTTGTGTCTCAGAATTAAACTTTCATAAATATTACTATTTTTGAGATATTATATTATATATTCTTATAAAATTTTTCTAAATAAATGTGTCGTATGTATTTTTATATTAACTTAATGATTATGACAAAAGTGAGATGAAATACAATTATATTGAGGCATCTGTCTCGTATGCAGATCAAAATAAAAAAAAATCTTTTTCTAATATAACTTCAAAGCATACCACAGCATCTGCACAAAACGAACAAACAATGTAAAATTAAAAAAAAAAAAAAAAAAGGTGGGCATAAAGGAAAATATTACAATAATTCTCTCTTCCGAGCCTTGTTTCTTAAAAAATTATTTCTATCCTATTGTAAATGATTCCAAGGCAATGCGAACATGCTTGTAATTTTTGGCACCAAACGCAGAACCGACCGTGATAAATTTTTAAACGGTTTCATATGCGCATATGCAGAATTATCGTAATAAATAGTACTTTTCCGGGCCTTGTTTCTCGACAAATAATTTTTTCCTATCGTAGGAAATTACAAGGCATGCCACCACGTTTGTAATTTTTGGCACCAAACGCAGCGACAAACGTAATGAATTTTTAAATAAATTTAAGCTCGCATATTCAAAAATATTTTGATCAACGAAACTGTTCCGGGTCTTGCTTAGCGACAAATTATCTTTTTCCTATCGTATAGGATATCCCAAGGTATGCCAACATGCTTGTAATTTTTGGAACTGAACGCAAAGACGTTTTAAACTTATTTTAAAAATTCATAACGTTCGTCCCTGCGTTTTGTTCCAAAATTTGCAAACGTGGTGGCATTCCTATTGATCTCCTGCGATAGGAAAAAATTAATTTATCCAGATGCAAGGCCCGGAACAGTTTTGTTTAACAAGATATTTCTGATTATTCGGGTTTAAACTCATTTAAATATTCATAACGTTCGTCGCTGCGTTTTGTTCCAAAATTTTCAAACGTGGTGGCATGGCTTGTGATTTTCTGAGATAAAAAAAATTAATTTATCCAGATGCAAGGCCCGGAACAGTTTCGTTTATCAAGATATTTCTGAATATTCGGGTTTAAATTCATTTAAATATTCATAACGTTCGTCCCTGCGTTTTGTTCTAAAATTTGCAAACGTGGTGGCATGCCTTGTGATCTTTTACGATAGGGAAAAAATTATTTGTCGAGAAGCAGGGCCCGGAAAAGTACTATTTATTACGATATTTCCGTAAGGCTCGGAAGAGAATATTATTGTAATATTTTCCTTTATGCCCACTTATGTTTTTTTTTTTTATATTTTACATAGTAGTTTGTTTGTTCGTTTTGTGCAGATGCTTTAGTATGTTTTGAGATTATAGTAGAAAAAAGATTTTATTTATTTTTATCTGTTTATGAGACAGATGCATTAATATAGTTATATTTTATTTCGCTTTTCTCATAATCATTAAGTTAATATAAAAATACATACGACAGATCTATTTAGAAAAATTTTATAATAATATATAATATAATATCTCATAAATAGTAATATTTATGAAAGTTTAATTCGGGAGGAAAGATGGCGGTTAAAGGGAGTAGTCGTGTGGCTTGTGTGTGAAAGTTTTCGTGAAAGGAGAGTACGGAAGAAGACATGTGAGAAAGATGTGGAAAGAGGAGCTGATGGAGGAAGACCGGAGGAGCTCGAGGAAATGGAGGAAGATCTAGGGAAGCAGGAGAAAGGAAGTTTCACGGCCGGAAAGGATTCGGGAAAATCGGAGTTAAGGTTTCGGAGCAATGTGAGGAGAGAGGAAGATAGTAGCGACGATGAAGACGGCAGAAGAAAGAGGAACTAAGGAAGATGTGGAGCCGATAAGTAAGGGATATGTAGAGGATGGAGGGTATTACCGGCGGAGAGCAGGAATGGAGCGGAGGAGGGAGGCACAGGAGAGCCTGCGGGACATGTGCGTGGAACACGTGCTGCGGAGGTTTAGTTGTGACTGCGTTCTAGAGGGAAAAGTAAGCGTGAAAGGGAAAGTTCAGTGAATCTTACGAAGAGATAGAGGAAGTGACGGACTGGAGAGAGGACCTAGTGAGAGAGCTGAGCGGGATAAGGAAAGGACTGAAGGGGATAAGGAAGGAACTAAGGCGTGTGAGTGAAAGTGCGGGGAGTGGACGGGAAAAAGAGAAAAGTGAAAAGGAGAGGTTAGAGTGCTTTGGCAAAGTTGAGAAGGAGGAAGAAGAGTAAAAGGGGGCAAGAAAGGATGAAGGAGAAATGGAAAAAAGGAGGAAGGCCACACGGAAGAGAGAAGAGGAGGAAGAAGGAAGTGAGAAGGGAAGAGGGGTAAAGAGGGAGTGTGTCAAGGGGGCGGGGGAGAATGAGGGGAGGAGAGTGGCGGCGGGTAGTAAGAGCGAGAGGAAAAGAGAAGACGGCACAAGAAAAGAAGAGGAGGCAGGGGGAAAAGGAAAAGTTGGTGGAAGGGAGGGGAAGAGAAGAAAGAGGGTGGCGGTGTGGGGCAAGAGTGAAGGGGAAGAAGCAGAGGAAATCGCAAAGGAGTTGAGATGGACGAGAAAGGAAGAACTGAGAATAATGGAGAGAAAAGAGGATGAAAGTGACAGGATGCAGAGCGAGGAGGAAGAGGAGATGACGGAGGATGAGACCGAAGACGCTGAGGAGGAGAAGGAAGAAAAGGAAAAGAAGAGAGAGGACGCTACGAGAAAGGAAGAAGGGGAAGGGGGTAAAGGAGTGGCTGGCGGAAGTGAGGGGGGAGGGGAAAGAGAGCGGCGACGTATGACAGGGTCGAGGAAGGGAAGGGAAAGGAGAGACAGGAGACCAGGAAGAAGGAAAGGAAAGAAGGAAAGGGGGGAGAAGTAGAGGGACACGGAAAGAAGGAAAAGGGGGTGGGAGGGTAAGAGGGAGGGGGAAGGATTCTTTCTGTTTTGTATGTTATAGAGGTCCAGGCGAGCTAAGTTGTGCATGGAAGGGGAAGGACGGAAAGAAAAGGAAAACGGAAGGAGAGAGGCAAAAAGGGACGTCAGGATGCAAGGAAGGGGAAGAGCGGACGGACAAAGAAATCAGAGGAATGAGATGGAGGGAAGAAGGTCGAGAAACGCAAGAAGACAAGAGAGAGGGAGAGTAAGGGGGGAGGAAATTGGGAATTGGGAAGAGGGATGGAAGCGAAGGGAGGGAGGTATGAGAGTGTAAGGGTCGCCTATGGCCAGGTCGCGAGGGGGAATGGTTTTTAAGTTTGTAAAGGTTTGGGACCGCTCCTTAAAAGCGCCTTTGAAGCCCTAAGGGGACAAATAAACGAATACATACATACATACATACATATTTATGAAAGTTTAATTCTGAGACACAACGAGATGGCCATGTGCTGAAGGAGTATGATTTTGATATATATATTTCATTAACTGTATGCATCCTTTTTTTGTGCTACGTTTAATTTCTTTTAAAATATTAATGCATCACAGAAATTGAGAATATTTTGACAATTATCTAATACTATTTACTAATAATTAAAATATAATAATAAATAAAATTTAATATTGTATATAATAAAAACATTAAACAGTAATTTATTATCAATAAAGTTCAATTTTATTCATGTTTCGTGTTGTGTGTATTATGTATTTTGTACAGTAAAATATGTACATAAAATATATAGTAAAAAATACAAAGAAATATAAATTTTTTAACGGGTATTCACGCGCCTATGCAGATATATCGTAATAGAAAACGGTACTTTTACGGGCCATGTTTTTTGACAAATAATTTTTTTTTATCGTAAATGATTCCAAGGCATGCGACCATGCTCGTATTTTTGGCACCAAACGCAGAGACGACTGTGATAAATTTTTAAACGGTTATTTACGCGCCTATGCAAAAATATGGTGATAAACGGAACATTTCCGAGCCTTGTTTTTAATAAATTAATTTTTTTCTATTGTAAATGATCTCAAGGCATGCGAACATACTCGTATTTTTTGGCACCAAACGCAGAGACGACTGTGATGAATTTTAAATATATATGTATATATATCGTAATTTTGATGTTTTTTAATTGTTTTGTTATTTTTTATCTCAAATATATTTTTTTATCTTAAATATATTATTTTGGATGTAAATATAATCATTTCTTATTAGTGTGCTTGTTATTAGCTAATTTTAAATTTTCGCTTAATAAACGCTCCAAACTTCAATCACGTTTATATATGTAATGATTTTTTGCGAAAAGAAGATATATTATTATTATTATAAACACAGGTGAATCAGCCTGTAGACTGGGCCATGTTGGCTAGCAAGGGTATCTTCTGCTTCTTGTCGCAGTACCTGATGGCGATGGAGCCCCTCATTCCACGGGACTGTGTACTTTCGGAATTCAAAAAATATCTGACGCTACTGCCCAAATAGTCAGATCGGGATAACAATCATAAATGAATTTATATAAACGAAACGACATCATATAATATGTAGATCACAATATAGTGTAAATAGTGAATTCAGTGGTGTAAACTTGGTACCACAACGCCAAATAGTTAAAATAAAGGTCCTTTTTACAGAAAGTAATTAAACTGCTTGGATGATTGATTTATATGTCTATTCTATTATATTTACATCTTGTATATTTAATTTTCATTACTTTGTAATTTTCATTCTTTTTAATTACTTTGTAAAAAAAATATTGTTAAAAATTCTTCTTTTTCAGAAAGCGAAACAAATATATAGCTATACTGCGTTCACGGAGAGAACGACCAGGCATTTCGCGAATTAATAGTGGTGATGCTAGTCTCGCAACCGGTCACGAAGAAGATCGCCGCTTGAGCAAGAAAGACATCCCTCTCGAAGCCTGAGAAGAGTGTAAGATCTTTATTTTGCTAGCTTTAATTTTGAATTTATTTATTCCATATCCAGATTCACGATTTTTTTATCGTTTAATATTATTAATTATCTTCGAATATGTACACTAGTTGAATATTCACGGAAATGAGTATCGTCTGGAGTTTCATCTTTCAATTGCAAAAGAGAATCGACCAGATCTTCCCGTTTCGTTTTCGTGACGCTCCTATTGTCCATAGAGTCCCAAAAAACCTTGCGGAAGTAATCCGTGTAGTTGCCGAGCATCTTGCTGCCCACATGCTTTCAAATTTCCGGCAAGAAAAACAGAAAAAAGAATTGCAAGGTCCTCAAGAAGGTCGGTTGAAATTCCTTACGAGCTACATAAGTGAGAAAACAAAAAGGACATGCATTACGAGGAAGATACATCGCGATACGATTGCTTTAGATAGAATAATATAACGTATACCATATGATATTTTTAAACTTGGTACGTATCATCAGATTTTTCATTGATTAATTGTGCCCGCTTTAAAAGATTTAAAATTCGCGAAAAGAACAGGATTCTCCATTTACATGTTTTTATATTTTACTTAAAATTTTATAGTTTTCGTAAAATTCCGGCGCCGGTGTGTCGAAACAATTCGTCCGAATGCCAAACGCAACGGAGGATACCACAACGGTGGTATGCTTGTAGAACGTATCCTTGATAGGTATCGACCGGATCTTGGAATCATTCGCGAACTGATCACGCAGATGCTCCCTCATCCCGGACTCTTACATGAACTAGATGAGACTCTTCAGTTTGCCGCTTGTAAACACAGGTGACATTTTTGTCCTGAAACAGAGTCTTTTGACTAATATTATCGGACCGTTTTTTATCTAATCTAAATGTTTTACTCGAAACAATATTTCATGATATGCTTATTCACGAAAAAACTTGCTCTTCTTCTCTCCGCTATAGACTCTTTTATTCCTTCTTTATTTCGTATTTATTTTCTACATATCCATCTATCTCTAATTTCCTGTTATTATTTGTTTCTACAATAAATTCTAACAATAAATTTTTATATCACTTTATATATATGTAATTTTTATTATATATTTCATAGAGAAAAATTAATAACAAAAAGAAAAAAAAGAATTCAAAGAACGAATGAAATTTTTAGTCGAATAAAATTTAACAACAAAAATGCTTGTTTTTTCGAGATAAAAAGAATATATTATTCGTCTATAATTGTTTTAGTAATCGCGTTTTAATATTTTAATTTCTCTATGTATTTTTTTCTATTTATTCTTGTATGGTGATTAATTATCGATCATTATGCATCTTATGAGTAATAAAAGACAATGAAAATATAAAAAAAGTAACAATATTGAAAAATAAAACTGGAGAATGTGTAACAATAAGTTCTGTGCTTCCATCCTCTTTACTTTGTACTTTTAATTACCATGGTGCCTTTTACATATTTTATGATTTTTCATAATTGTCTTCTAATGGATTTGTCAGCGAATATTAAATAACTAATCTTAACTTAAGTATACATATATAGTGCGCATATACATACAAGTTCGCGCGACACAGTTTTAATCGAAAGTTAATGATAACAGAGAAATAACGATATTATATACGTAGAGTGCATTCTCATAGACTATATTCGCTATAAAATTTGCATAAAATCGTAAGCTAGCAATTGAAGATTCAAGAAAACATAGCTGAAACACTCGTAATCCGGACTAATATGCAAAATTATCTGAGTCTCTTTTACAATATAAATTCGTAGTCGTCAGATAAAGCCGATTTCGAGATTTGCAAAAGTACTTCGCTCAAGAAACGTAGTTTTTTTCGCAATAATAATGTGTTACATTTAATGGACTTTATGATTCTTTTGGCACTTGTTACAATCCATCCCTCCACAGGTCTGGACGTAACAAATGATTAAACATTATTTTTGTTGTTGTTAAAATAAACGAATTGTCCAAAAGATATTTCAATAACATTTCAATTTCTCCGATCTTTTATAGGTATGACAAATATGTATTATAAAATTATAATAAAAATCAATCTTCTTAAGAGATCTCTCTCTTTCGTTGAAATAGCGTTAGTCGATATCCGGTAAATATTTTACACAACATATATATTTTTGCGGATTTTTAGGCTCAGTTTCAGTATATAAGCTCGAACCTAGTATATACTGTTTTGTGAAAACGAATCTGATTTACCTGATTCTTGTAATTCTTATCGATTTATTTTTAACTAAAAGAAGGATTATACTCGACGCACATGTTACATCATTTGCACGATCTTTTTGAAGTGCAGATAAATTCCATTACCCGCGGCCGTGAAGGTTGATCGTGGATTCAGAAAACTCTCGTTGTCTTTGGTTTGCCAGATCTCGTAATCGCGCAGAAGCAATGCCAAAACAATTTTAGCGTGTAGCTGGCCCATTTTCATTCCTGCGAATCGATAAAAGATTTATTTCAGTGACAAAACGATTGTGAAATTCTTATCGAAACGATGATAGAAGATTTCAAAACCGAAATTCAAGTGAAGTAATACTTTATTTAATTTTCTCTTTAAAGAATTCCAAATAAAAGAAATTTTGAAAGGAACGTGTCATTAATCTAAAAGTCGTGTCATTAATCTAAAATAATTATAATATTTAAAATTATTTTTCTTAAACACATAATACAAAAATCGATCATGTATGTGTTAATTTTTAGATTTCTTTTAATCCTAAATCATCTTTTCACTGATTATATTTTAATTTAATAAATGAGAGTCCATTATTACATAATTAATCGACTGTAGACTATGCTTTTATATATCGAAAATAATTAATCGTGAGAATGCTTTTTTTTATCTATCAATAACGACAGTAAATCGTGATATCATCAAAAATAAGAATTTTATTTTAATATTAACATTAATACCATTTTGATGACTCGTTGATTTTTTCTTTTTATTACTAATGTTATTACTTTTTATATTATTAAAATATATTTTGAAATCCTTTGTATAATAGTTTTGATTTTAAGAGAGCATATATTTATAAAACACACACAGAATAAATATTAATATATATATATTATCACCTACCTACGCACATCTTGGGACCAATTCCGAATGGTATAGAAGCGTCGGTGATATGATTATTTTCGGTGAATCTATCGGGGTTGTATATTTCCGGTTCATCCCAGAATCTAGAATCTTCCCCGAGTCCATATAAGGAGATGTATGTATATCGGCGTGCCTTTCTCAATGACGATATCGGTGTCAGGAATCTGGAATTTTATATTTTTGTTAATATTCAATTAAACTCATTAATCGGTGACGTGTTTAATTTTCGTGACAGTAAATTTTATAAGGAACAAAACTACTTTAATTATAAATAATTTTACGTTCAAATTTTCAGTATGTTCAATCTTATAAAAGTTTTATAAAACAATTTTATAAAAGTTTTATATGGTAATTTCTTGTAGGTCTATTTATATTTATATTTCAATACTGTGGCCTCGAAAAAGAAAAAAACAAGTGTTTTTAAAGAATTTCATTCGACGTTATACAAATTCGAAAATTCTGATATATTCCGGATCGGATTCAATATATCGTGAAATCACAATCGGGCCTTTGAAATATTTATAATCAAATTTCAGATTTACCTTGTAATTTTGACGAGTGCATCTGTCGATGGTGGACACGGGCGGATGCAGCCTCAGGCTCTCGGCTATCGTCCGATCGACGTACTTCATGTCCTGGAACGCTTCATACGTCCAGCCGTGCTTGTCGATCGCCCGGTTAATATCCTGCCTGGCTAATTTCTGATACTTGGAATGATTCGCCAGTTCCATTAGGGTGAAAGACACGCAGGTTGAACTCGACTCTAAGCCCGAGAAGAAAGTGCCGGACTGGTATAGTAGATTTTCACCCTCGAATTCTGCGGTAAATGTTTAATCTTTATCATTTTTTATTATTCAATTTTTGTATTATCATTTATGACTACTTGACTTTAAAGTAAAGGAATTTAATTATAATAAACGTTATATAATATTATCATAAATATTATACGAAGAATTGAGATGTCATATATAAATATAATGAAGAATATAAATTAAGGCGTAAAGATGAAAAATCACATGCTAATGTTACAATAGAAAATTAATAAAAATGTTAATAATAATAATTAATAATATTAAATACTGTTAAAATTACAAATCTAAGGATTATCAAGCAATATGCAAAGTACATCGATTATGCAGCTTTGACTTTTTTGCAATAAGATCACTTGAATATTTTGACAAATGTATATAATAAAATGAATCATGATACAAAGCCACTTACTATAATTGGGATTCTGTTTGCCATGCTTCAACTGGAGCAGCGAATCGATAAAATCGCCTCGTTTTTCACCGGTCTTTTCGCGATTCTCCATAGCGTTCCAGAAGACTTTCTTTACGAACGAGGAGTTTGCAAGAATTCTCGGACCAAATAGATCTATCAGTTCGGGCAAGAAGAACACCATCACGAGGGCGATCATTCTTCTGAATCCGTGGAAGAATTCGTGAACTGTAAAATCATCCTCGAGTTATTACAAATAAATCGACAATGTTTAGAATCTTCGATCGCTATTTGAATTTCAGTCGATGACGTAAATGTTAAAGTAAAAATAAATCAAATAAATAATAATTATTAATAAATTTGTTAAAATTAATTCGTTCAATTTTACAGTTTTAAAACATTTTGTATATTTTATACTTCTTTTATTTATTAAGATTAAATTATATATTTAGATGAATTTTATACATATATGTGTGTATATATATAATGTTATCAAGAGTTATATTAATGTTTCACATTAAACATATAATTAAGAAAGTTTCAAAACCAAAAATGTGTCTGTGAGTTGCCAGCTCCATATCTTAGATTGTGAACTTTAATTTCTACTTTTCTCGCGTTATTTAAAATAATTTAAAGCCAAAATCGAGTTTATATCATGAGTTTTTTGTATCTATAACATAGTATTATTTAATATAAAACTTCTTTTTTCGTAGTATCATATAACTAAAAATGTTACGATGGGGACTCTTCGCTCTTTTTTTTTTTTTTTTAGTACGTATTTTGATAATGAGTGTTGCCTTTATTTGACTTGATCCACTTTTGCTATTTACTCGATTTTATTTATATGTATATAACTTATATGTACATGCATTAAATCCAAAACAGGTACCTTTGGTCGAGAATTCTTCATTCGGATAGTGGAAGGAGTCCATCTTGGTACCGAATGCAATCGAGGCGATCAAATCAGTCGTATACTTGTAATTGAGTTCTTGAGCATCCACCAGCTTCACGCCGTCGCGATCCTCCGGATAATTCTTGAGATAATCCATCATTGGCTCTCCGATCTCTGTCATCAGCGGTAACATCTTTTTCAACTTGCTTCTGGTCAGAGTGGGCGTGATTTTGGTTCGCACGTATTTCGAGGCCGGATCTTTCAGACCGAACAGATTCTTCATGCCGATACTGTCCTTCTGATTGGAACCGCCAAAATGACGGTCGCGGAAATTGTCGAAGTCGCGGATCATAAACTGCTTTATGATGTCCGGATCGCGCAATAGCAGACATGGCTTGTGAAAAATGTAAAAGCCGATGAAGGGCGCATCCGTACGGGCCGCCTTATGCAGCTGGCCGATGTGCCATCCTGGCGCGGAACGGAAGAGCGCCGCATTCTTGAAATTGCCAAAGATCAGATCGCCCGTGAGAGATTCGACGCCGCGTCGTTTCCAGTAGCTTAATTTATATCTGAGCGATAATGGAATAAAAATATATAATTTTCACAAGCACCCGCGCGCGCGAGTAAAATAAAAAAATTACTTAATCTAAATTTTGCAATTAAAATATCTATAAATGCATGCGTAAAAAAATACAATTTAAGATTTAATAGAGGTCTTGGGAGATGAGATTCGATAAAATTATTAAATACGTATTTGACTTACAATAAGTTAAAATTAATTAGTTAAATTAATATAAGTTAACAACGATTATTTAATCTAATATTTTAAATAATATTTTAAATGTGCTAACCTATCATATATCCAGAAGAGTGTTATCACTATAATGATCAACGCAAAACTAGTCAGCATGATATACTTGTTTTGTTACTTAGCTCTGAAAGTTCTTGAACACATTACTCCCAACGGATTCTCGATCGATCTTTTATAATTTATCCTCGCGATAGATCTGTCAACTGATGTATACGAATCGTTTTGTAATAAACCAATAGTAGAAGAGCAAGAAGGCCAAAAAAGTCAAGGAGAAATTATCATTTGATTACGCCCGTATCAGATATGCATATTTATGTGGACGCAGATCATAATTTTATTTGCACATGTGTTTACGTCATCTTATAGACTATGCGTCTGCGTTCATTTATATTCATTACACTATATCATTACATCTACTAATAATTTTGAAAATTGCACAATCTATTAACTTGAAGATCTCGTAATCAATAATGTCAAACAACTTTAGCGTATAATTAGTCTATTTTCTGTCCTGCGAATCAATAAAGCGATTAATTTCAATAATAAAACGATTGCAAAATCCTAATCAAAACAATAATTTTTATATTTTATCAAAATTAAAGAATATCGAAGATCGAACTTCAAGTGACGTAACTGAAACTTTAAATAACGTAAAACCTTATTTAATTTTCTCTCTAAAAAATCCCAAATAAAGAAAGCAGTTTTTAAAGAAACGGCGTTTCATTAAACTAAAATAATTATAGATTATAAAATAATTAATTAGATATAATATAAAATATTTAATTAAAAATATTCAAAATTATTTTTTTCTTAAAAATAGCACAATTAAACAATATTTTAGAGTCTAAAATATATTATTATAACATATAACATGCGTATAACATATTACATATAAGGTCAGTGCAGGTAATTACGCCACCTTAAGCTTTTGGATTTTTTGGACACTGCTGAGGATCGAGTAAAAAATTAAGTGTACCATAATTAAAAGTGATCTTTTGGCTGCCTCAAAAAAAAATATTTCAACGCATTATCTCCTCTTTTTCTTTTTCCACCAATCGTTTCAAGAAAGTGCGTCAAAGTGACGTATTTACCGACACGTGCAGGTAATTACGTCAAATAAAAAGTCATATGAAGTGCAGGTAATTACGTCTAATTAAAAGTCATATAAAGTGATTTTGAGGTGTGGCATTACGTGAGAAACCAACTTAGGGCTTTGCAACAAACATGTTGTGAATTTTATTCGCAATTCCAAAACACATAAAATGGAACGGGGAGACAAACGTGTTTTGTGATTATAAATTTTATTTTTTAAAAATAAGCAAAAATAAGTTATATTTTTTATCATCAAGTATAAGTTTCATTTTTTCGAAAAAACTGCCACAATCAAAACGGATCTAAATACAAAACATAGAGACCAAATTCGTTAGTAATTCTTATGAGTTCTTAAAGTGGCGTAATTACCAGCAGCCTGAAATTTTGTAAATAAATTACTATTTTGTACTTACATGAAATGGAATGACAAATACAACTACACTTTCGGAAAAAGCGTCGAATTTACTACGAAAATAATACTAGTAAATATTTGAAATGTAATAATTACTGCCGGCAAATTAGCGGCGAGTATAGTGCCAAGTTTTTTAATAGACTGACTACATTCCTCTACGTTTTTTTAAATAATTTTATATAACACATGTTTCTTAGAACTGATAGTAGACTTGGTAATAATTACAGATAATTATTTGATAGAACCAATGTATGTGATGTAATTTATCGATTTCTTAATGGATAAGTCTACTAAACATAGTTAATGAATTCTATGAATAAAACAATTTTTTAATAATGCGTATAGCAATCTGATTGGTTGAATGTAAGATTAACAAAACGTATAAAAGTGGGATCGGATCTACATGTCTCACATTGTCGCAAGCTCTCTTCGTACTCATCCCAGCGACGGAGGCAAGTTTATTTAGGTAACTCGTAATAATTCTCTTTTACAAGTCTTTTTGCGTCTGACCATTTATTTCGGCGCAAAATAAATTCATTATCTAGAGTTCCACATAACTCTAAGTACTTCGAAATCGCTTTAATGTCGCCTCGCGTAACAAAATACGAAATACTTCGGAAATTTTTGAACGTCTTCGACAATCCATGAGATGTCAATGCGAGGCCTGCGTGCGGAAGAAAATCATTTCTAGCAATTTCTTTAATAAAGTTCTAACTAAAGTCTGTTGTAAATAAAAAATGTTTAAAATTTGGAAAGGAAGTTCGTTTCCGGACCCACGTTCATTTGACTTTTTTTCCTCCTTACAGTGAGTAAAATATGCTCTTAAAGTTTCACTATCTATTTCTGTAACACTCTGTACAAATGCTCAATTTAAATTTGATCGAATAATGACAAAACCAACGTTGGAAAACAACATAGCATTTCGGCTCCTATTAATCCGAGCTATATGTCATCTCCTCTCACCAAGCACGGAGAGATTTATTTTAGAACAATCGTATTAGTGTAATTAAATTAGTGTAATTGCAAAGTATCGGATATTCAGAGTATTCTCTCTCTTTCTCTCGTATTAGTCATTTGGAATTAGTTTTTTTAGAACAGTTTTCTTTTAGATGCAATTCTTTCGAATCATTCTGTTCACGACGACATTTTGGCGTAATTAAGACAATTAATAAATAAAATAGAAAAGGCTCTAGGAATGATAATAATAAGATGAAACGGCTAATAAGAGCCAAATAGCACAGGTGAAGGCGCGAGTAAGCACAATCGTTTAAAATAAAAAAGAAGCTACACTTTATTATAGAATTAAAAAACTTTTTTTTGACGTTTCGGTCCCACTTCGGGCCATCTTCAGTAACTGTATGAACAAGCAAATTATATAATATAAGAAGCGTTATAATCATAACCGGTGGACAGAACATATACAAAGTTTAATACATACATTTGAAATAAGATGATAATTGAGTTACATGCTATTGTATCTACGCGGCATCCAAACTACCCCACGACTTTCTCTAGAAACGCCCCCCGATCGGTGCCCGCCGGTAGGAAAGGGGATGTGCATTGAAAAACAGAATGCCATCCTTATGTCAAAGAACAATATATCAATTGTTGTCCACGCTCGGTGATAATAAATCGCAGATTGACGAATCACGAATTCGATTGGGAAAACGTGAAAATTTTAGATGAAGAACTGATCTTAACCAAAAGACTGCTGTCAGAAATAATATACATTAAAAGGCAAAAAAACACTATTAATTTACAGACTGATACAGAACAATTAGATCAAATTTACACTCCAATTCTATAGACAGCTTACAGTATATGTATTTAGTCTCTCTTTTATCATCAACAATCTCCAAAAAACTTGTTTATGTGAATCACGATTTTCGTTTGACATTTATATCTGACGGTATAAACATTGTTATGATCGATGTACATTTTACTAGGTCCCAGTCGCGCTTCTATTAGAATTCTATTAAAATTCTATCAGAATTTCCATAAAGATACTATTCGATATTTAACAAACTTTACTTGCAAATCTAAATGCTGCTCTCTGGGTTTGGATCTGTTGTAATTAAGAGAAGAAAAAAGAAGATTATATGTTTAAAATACGCTTGCAATTGTTAATCGAAAGATTAATAAATTACGATAAATTTTATTCTTAATTGATAATATAATTGACAGACTGATTAAACTGTTTGTCTACAGACATGAAATATTTGGATTATTGAATTAATAATGATCTACAATATCAAACTTTATATGCAAATATCGCGCGTTGTAGTAAATTGATATCGATTTTCCACCCGCAATTGTCTAAAACATTCAATTCGGAAATATGAGACAGTAATTGAAATTAAAAAACTGATCCAGCAAGCGACTAAATAATCCGCCACACAACAGTACAATTGCGCGAATTCGTACGTGCTGAGCAAGAAAGACAGAAATCTGTATCCAGGCATCTTCTTCAAAATATTGTCAACAACTGTAACAGAATAAATACATCCATTTATTTTTAAATTTCGAATTTTTGTCGCTATATAAGGGTATATTAGAATAAAATAATCTTTGAAAAAGGTTATCATATTTCTAGTAATTATTACTACAGAACAATTATACATGGAAATACTTGTATGTTATTCATATCTGTCGCAGACTTTTTGCCTGAACAAAAAGTCTAAACTTTTTGTAAAACGCCATCCTACAAAGTTACTTATGAAAAGGCTAAGACTATTTGTTGACTTTACAAAAAAATATAATCAAATTTATCATTTTTCGCATCGTATTCACTTATACTTCTGTATAACTTTGTTTCTCTTATCGAAAAGATATTGTGAGATATGTTATAATCGGAAGGTCTATATAATTATTAAGATAATTATTACAAAGATGTCACATAATTAATAATACATTGAAATGCGGAACCGAAATCAAAATTAAAAAGTATATCAAAGTCACGGTCATCGCGTTCTAACCAAGCCACCAGCGATATCACATTCCAAACATATAAATAAATCACTTGAACTTTGCTCGCATGTGTATGTACCGAGCAAAAACAAACATATAGGAGCCTGTATATCTAGGCATCCCCTCCGAAACATTGCAAAATATATCACTTATAAAAGGCATGCCGCTGGTAGGCGCAATCAAATTTATATCTATAAAAGAGACAAGCGTGATTATGTTCATTGTTGCTCGCAAAGAGAATTTAATTATACGCAAATAGGTAAGCCATTAAAATTATGTGTAGTTTCAAAGAATAATTTAAAAAAAATTGTGCAAATTAGAAATTTGCACATCGCTTCCTCACCATTTTAATTCGCTCACAAAGTTCCTCCTTAGAGGAAGCTAGTTTTTAAATTAAATTAAAATTATTAGTATATAATAGATTGTTGGCTTCCTCATAGAGGAAGCTTTATGAGCGAATTAAAGTGGTGAGGAAGCAATGTGCAAATTTTTAATTTGCACAATTTTTATTTTTATATAACCATCACAAAAAATTTAGAAATTATATTATGAAAGTACACAATAAATAAAGATACTTAATTTTATTGAAAATTGAACATTTGTCGACATATTATACAATTTTTTTTATTATACTTTTTTTCTTCTTTATTTTCAAGTTTTCTTCTTGTTTTGTTATTCTTGCTGCGCCAGTTCTTGGATTTTTGTGTAGTTCACTGAAAATCTTTCTTGTTTAAACAATTTATTTTCTTCTATGTTTCGGACTAGGGAGGGGAGAGATAATCTTTTCGTGGACCCAATATTCATAATTGAACTTCCCAAGTCCCCGCCTTGACATTTGCCCTTAGCTTCACCGGAAAACCACGACTCAAAAACCGTGAAGAAGGCGGTCTTCATTTCCTATAATTGCTATGTTTCTCAATCTTTTTCTTTCTTCCATTTTCTTTTCAGTATTTCTTGAATTTCCTCAAAAACATAATTATATTTACTAGAGCAAACTATCCCACAAACATAAAAATATCTACTTACAATTAAATTTTACAGAATCTCTTATGTGGAACAATTTTTTATGTTCAGGACTAGGGAGTGGAGGGATAATCTTCTCGTGGACCCAATATCCATAATAGAAATTCTTTAATTTCCCGCCTTGATATTTTTCCTCAATCTAACTGTAAAATCACGACTCAAAAGAAGAACACGATCTTCATTTCCTATAATTGCTATGCTTTTTTATCAATTTTTTTCTTTCTTCCACCGATTCTAGCCAAATTCAATACCAACCATCCTTTAATGATACTCTATTCATGTAAAAAAATTTAGATCGATATCTCAAAATTTGCGGAAGTTAAAGCAACCACGCTCTTTTTTGGAAAATTCGAAATTTTATAAAAAATAAACCCCTTCACCGATTCTAGCCAAATTCAATACCTATCAACCCTTAATGATACTCTATTCATGTAACAAATTTTAGCTCGATATCTCAAAATTTACGGAAGTTAGAGCGACCACGTCCTTTTGGTGCACATACACACATACACACATACATACGGACATTTTAAAAAAATGTGATTTTTCGACGTTTTAGAACATTCTGAACACATTGGCATGAAAAAAGGAAAAAAAAATTTTTTCACGAAAACTAAGCTTCCTCTATGAGGAAGCAAAAATATATACGAACATTACGGAAACATCCTAATTGTTAAACGGTGCCCAGAATTTACAAATTTTGAAGCCGCCGAACGATCTCAATTTTCTCATTGTGTCTCCGCGAGAAAAAAGAAAAATTTTTGAAAAAATTAATATTTATACGAGATATTATCTCTGCTGTTAGCCTTTTATAAGTGTAGTCTATAAGCTATATAAATGTAATTAATTAATATCCTGCTAACTATACATATTCTAGTTACCTATTCTAGTGAACCTGCCATCGTAAAACGATGGTAAACCCAGAGCAGTACGTTTTATTTGATAATTCATGCAGAAGCACTGTATCACTTATACTCAATGAGTTCGCCAAAGACCTAAAAAATATATCTGGAAAATGTATGGATGTCGGTTCTGGACCCGGGGATATAACGAAGAATATACTTCTTCCGGTTCTTGATCCAAAAGCGACAGTAATTGGGAAGAAAAAAATAATAAATTATAAGAATATAAAACGCGCACATATACACATACATTGTATGTGTAAATTGTCATTAGTTAATGTAACAATTATATATTATAAAGGTACAGATATTATGGAAGATATGGTCGAATACGCGAACAAAATAAACGGTGACAAGGAACGACTCAAATTCGAAGTATTGGATATTGAAACTAAAAACTTGCCCGAGAAATACATTTCGAAATTTGATCACATATTCTCGTTTCACGCTTTGCAATGGTGCAATGACATTCGGTAAGAAAAATTATTAAATAAGAGTAAATTAATATTTTTTTCGTAAGAAAGAACTTTTATATATGACTTTACTAATATACTTTTAAATAACTGTGTTTCGAAAAAAAACCCTAATAGATATATATTTTCAAAAATACAATTAACATTTATCTTCATTGTTCAATAGCCAAACGTTTGAGAATATTTATTGTATGCTTCGACCTGGTAAAACTATGCTTCTATTAAGCGTAGCACGTCACACAGCCTTATTTGAACCTTTGGAAACTATGGCGCTAGATAAGCGATATGCATCGTATATGGGAGTAAATATTATCTAAAAACTTACCTTTTTAAAAAAATGTAAAAAAAAGGCGCCAAGTACACGCGCTAATTGTGAAAAACTGTTATGTATCTACAAAATAGTGTTATTTTAATCTACAAAATTGTTATCTTTATCTGCACAAAATAGTGTTTTCTAAACTGTTAAAAACTGTTCTATAAATTATTTTAATTGTGTAAAATATATTCTACAAAAATAATGTGATATCAAACAATAACGCCAATTAAAAATAAGAACTTTTAAAAATATTTTAACAAAAAAAGTTGTACAAAATAGTTGTTTTAAATTTCTACAAAAATTAAAAAATTTTTATTAAAAAACTTGGCGCTGCTAAACTAAATATGCTTAAATTAACGTATTTTTTAATATATTTACATTGCAGTTATTGGTGTAATTAAATTAAATATAGTTCTGAATTAAATTTAGATTTAAATTAAATTTATTCGTTGGTTTAATATATACTTTGAAATATATTTTGAAATTTAGCAGCGCCAAGTTTTTTTAATTAAAATTTTTTAATTTTTGTAGGAAATTAAAACAACTATTTTGTACAACTTTTTTTTGTTAAAATATTTTTAAAAGTTCTTATTTTTAATTGGCGCTATTGTTTGATATCACATTATTTTTGTAGAATATATTTTACACAATTAAAATAATTTATAGAACAGTTTTTAACAGTTTAGAAAACACTATTTTGTGCAGATAAAGATAACAATTTTGTAGATTAAAATAACACTATTTTGTAGATACATAACAGTTTTTCACAATTAGCGCGTGTACTTGGCGCCTTTTTTTACATTTTTTTAAAAAGGTAAGTTTTTAGGGATTATATTATACTTTTTTGTAGTATTTAATTAATGATACCGAATTCACTAGCAAATATATATATTATGCTTAGACGTATTAGATTACTGAGTTAAAAATATCTTAGATTATCGGATCTTAATAACACATAAATTCTATTATTTAAAAAACGAGAGAAAAGGAGAGAGAGAGAGAGAGAGAGAGAGAGAGAGAGAGAGAGAGAGAGAGAGAGAGAGAGAGAGAGAGAGAGAGAGAGAGAGAGAGAGAGAGAGAGAGAGAGAGAGAGAGAGAGAGAGAGAGAGAGAGAGAGAGAGAGAGAGAGAGAGAGAGAGAGAGAGGGGGGAGGGGGGAGGGGGAGAGAGAGAGGAGAGGGGAGAGAGGGAGGGAGAAGAGAGAGAGAGAGAGAGAGAGAGAGGGAGAGGGAGAGGGAGAGGGAGAGGGAGAGGGAGAGAGAGAGAGAGAGAGAGAGAGAGAGAGAGAGAGAGAGAGAGAGAGAGAGAGAGAGAGAGAGAGAGAGAGAGAGAGACAGAGAGAGAGATATTTATAATATATTATTAGAAATAAGAAAGAGTGAGTGAGAGAGAAAAAGAGGGAAAGAGAAAAACAGCAAAAGAGAGAGAGATCCATTAGCAAATATATAAGTATTATTATCCATTAGCAAATATATAAGTATTATACTTTGACGTATTAGGTTATTAATATCGATTCAGACATATCCGTGCCGTATCCATGACGTATCCGTTCCGTATCCGTACTCATCAGTGCAAAGTATTCACATACTTCAGTTCTGTATCCGTCGATTTTCGTTCAGTATGTCAAGAACGAAAGAGAGAAAGACGAATTTTTTAATCAAAGAACTTACAGTAATTGCACTAATTTTAGATGAAGAAGAAACCGTTTTACGCAAAAAAAAGAAAGCGAAAGTGAATGAAGATTGAATAACAACCAAAGTCGCACGCTGTCTTTAATGCCCGATAAAATAAGAATAATTAGCGGCAGCGATAATGAGCGAAATTTAACTGCGCTTGCAGTCGTTTTGAACAAAATGTGTAGCTAAACTGTTTCAAATTTTTAAACACTCGGAGAATTTTCTCCTCTAGTGCCGTCTGTTCAGTGAAAATATCGGCACAGATCACTGTCTACACACTGACACTGATACGGACGGCTGGATACTGATACGGATACTGAAATGTAAGAATACTCTAATATAAAATTATGGAAACGTTATTTTCATCCGTGCACGGACGTGTACGGAACGGATACGTCACGGATACAGCACGGATATGTCTGAATCGACCTTTATAGTTACCGACGACGGTCGGTAATAATAACACTCTTTCATCAAATCAAACTTAACCTACGTGTCAAAAGCTGGCATAAATGTCATGGAGCGCCACTAACGCAATCTTACATCGAATGCTCGAAACGTACATTTTCTCGCACATGCGTATTAAGAACGTCGACGACGATGACGACGACCAAAAATATAATATATAAAAATGTTATAATTCAGACTTTGCGTCGTAATATATGCGTTTATAGAGTACGTAGAGCAAAAATAAAGACACTTTCTTTATGTAATTCAAACTCAAGCTATCGATTAAGCCTAGTAAGAACTCGATCCGTTCAGCGGTTATTGAGGTCTGATAATCTCAAGAACTCTCAACTATCCGACTCGCGTATAGATACCCGGAGTGCCTCGCTGTAGCTGCGCGGTACTTGGCGCGAGACACTACCGTGTCTCTTGATTATAAAAATTAAATAATAAAATAATAAAATTTAAATAATTTATTTAATAAAATTCAAAATTTTATCTATATGGGAATTAGACTTTACAGTCTAAGTAGTACAATAAACGGGCGATTTTCACTTATTCGGACATTTATCTGTCCGATTTATGAACAAATCAGTTCAATATCTGAATTCCCTGTATTGGGATCGTATTAGAAAAATTAAACTGATGAAAATAATTATTACACTTTTAATCTTAATATCCGCTTTTTGCAAGCTTTATATAATACTCATGACTAAAACTTAAATACGAGATAGATAGCGCATCGCGCGTCGCATAGCGGTAAACGAACGAACTAGCGACTACTGCATACTATTAATTAAATTAATATTAATAAAATTCAGTTTGACAGTTTCGTTGCTTTACGCGAGACGTACCGAAGAACTCGCCCTATAACAATATCATGGGCTGACTCATTTTTAAATTTTATTTAAGTACACTTGAAAAGGACCCGGACCAAGGGTCGAAACGTAGTGAAATTAATAAAAATCTTTGCCAGTCAGGTCAATTAAAAATTAATTATTGTGTATTCATTTAATACTGGCGACTCATATGAAATTTATTCCTGATTAATAAAATTATTAATAAGAATATTAATTTGATTACTTTTAAAACTATATTTTAATTTAAATTAACAAAATAAATTTAATTAACACAGTTTCTTAAAATAAAATATTTTTATGATATATCCGTATTGAATTACAGCAGCGGTTTGTTCTAAGTAAATAAATACATAAACTATTATAAATAAATCAAATTAAACTTTTTCAAATTTTAATCAAAAGTTTTTTCTTATCTTTATTATATATATACACATGTAATCATTTTGTGATATACTAGTTATATCATTGTAACATTTTATTTCATATTATAATATATCACACCAAGCTGTGATTAATGACATTACTGTAACCTTCTGATAATCTCACAGTGACATTACAATTTTTCTGTGACATTGTGACTTTATTGTGAGCCTATTGTGATATCACTGTGACATTTTTTGCTATGGGGGAAACTTTAATATGTGAGGTGAAAATATATGTGGCGCAGATTAACTTTGGAAACACTATTGAATTGTAAAATTAATATATAAATTAATATATGTATCTTAATTCCTTCCGTTTTTTCAGCACAATTTTGTTCGTTTTTGTGCCAGGTATTAAAAAACTATTTACAAATTCTTCCAACTTATTCAGTTTCATTATCTATAAACCTCATATTAGTTTCTTCGTAATTATTAAAAAAAAATCTTAGATATTACTACTGACTTTGAAATATTGTATAAGCTGGAATTCTAAGTCATGTGCACTTTTATAATTAAAATTGCTCTTGATTGCTGAAATATTATTTTTAAAATAATGTAATTATTATACATGCATAGGATAATATGTAATAACATATCAAAACATTAATATTTATTATAATATTACATATAATATTATTTTCATATATTAAATAAACAAGAGCCCTTTTTAACATATTAAGTATTATGTATATTAAGTATATTAACAAAGGAAATAAAAAAAAATTCTGATATATTTTTTTTAAAAAGTTAGCATCTAGTTTATTAGTTAAATTAATGGAAGTATTATAAAGTTGATAAATTTAAATGCTCTCAATATGAAATATAAATTCAAATATCAAACGGCTAGTAATTTAATTAATTTCTCATTATCAAATATCAAACGGCTAGTAATTTAATTAATTTCTCATTAATTATTGCAAAGACCGCAAAATAGTAGAGGATCTTCCTTTAACCCGCTCTATCTGCACATGAGAGATGCGGCGATTATCACCGGACGATTATTACCCTATATATCCATAATTAATCACGTATAATTATGCACAAAGTATTAATTGATTTTGTCTTTTGCAGATAGAAAAATCAGATAGAGGAAAATCGAAACTATTCGAACATCAGCATGACTGCTCATTTTGAAGGCAATGTCGTCATTACGGGCGTGTCAGGTAATTGTGCCGATCTCGCAACCAATCAATTTTGTTATAAGAATGTAATGCATCGACATTTTTCCAGGCCGTCTACCTGAATCCTCAAACATTGAGGAGTTTAAGGAGAATTTAATGAAAGGAATGGACATGGTCACCGAAGACGAGCGCCGTTGGTCACTGGGTATCTACGGGATGCCATCCAGATACGGTAAAATCAAGGATCTTGGTAGTTTCGATGCATCCTTTTTCAAGGTACATCCTAAACAGGCGCGCGTAATGGATCCGCAGCTTCGCATTATGCTAGAAGTGACATACGAAGCGTTAATTGACGCTGGCGTCAATCCTTCCACCCTGAAAGGATCACGTACCGGTGTATTCATCGGTGTTTCCTCCTCGGATGCCAACAATTTTTGGAAGAGAGATGCTAACGGTTTGTACATTTACCGTGAAAATTTCCGACCAATAAAATAATATTATAAAAAATATGTCTTATATATATGCAGGGTGTCCGGTAATAATCGCCTCACTCGTCGTGTGCAGGTAGAGCGGGTTAAACCGAGTAGGAAAATCCTCTATCATTTTGCGATCTTCGCTATAATTAATGAGAAATTAAAAGATGGGAAGAATTTAAAATGATCGGCCAATCCGCGCGAGTACAAGCGTGCGGCGAGAAGAGAGAGCCCAATGTTTCGCGGTTAATAGGCGCGCGACGAAGCATTGAGATTAATAATCAAGCTTAATTATGTATTGTGCCTAGTAACTGTGTAACAGTGTCTCTTCTCGCCGTTCACTTGTATTCGCCCAACTTTTTAAATTAATTCCTCATTAATTATTGCAAAGATCGCAAAACGACAGAAGACTTTTCTATTTTAACTCGCTCTACCTGCACACGACGGGTGGAGCGATTATTACCAGACCTGTATATGTATATTAATAATACTTATTATATATATATATATTAATAACATTAATATTCTTTAATAATATTAAATATTAATTTTAAATAACATTACAATCTTAATATTTAATCTTAATATTTATCTTAATCTTTATCTAAATTATAATATATTTTTATATCTTTTGTTTCAAAATAAAAAATTTACGATTTTAACATATCTGATATCTTATATCTGATTGTGAGATATATATAAATATTTTTGCATTTTGTGTCAAAAAATGTAAATACTGTAGCGTACTTTGAAATTTTCTGGAGAGACAAAAATATAATTTGATAAAATTAGAAAAAGAAAAAAAAAGAGATGGCCTGGAAAGACTTCATTTATACCGAAATATATCAAAATATTTACTAACAAATACCATAAGTAACCATATGTTACTAGCGAGAAACAACATGAATCCTAAGAGATTTATTAGTAGGCAGGAAAAGCGATAATCAGAACTTTGTCTAAAATCGTACTGTGTCGGATAATCTTAAATAACCTTGAGTTCTGGATCGTTAAATTTATTGCGAAGAAGACTATGAACATAGGTGTTTAAAACAATATGATATTAAAAAAAGGCGATCATATATTTTCATATGACCTTGGCCTTTCCATTTTAAACAAAACACGTTCCTCCCAGAATTATGTATAAGACATTATAGAAACTGCATTTTCGTATCTTACTTATTGCTAGTATTGGAGAAATTCGAGTGTATCTATTAAAATGAGAAACCATGTACATTACTAGCTTTACGAAAAAAACACTCTAAAAGACACTCAAAATAACACTCAATTTGAGCGTTATTTCGGACACTCAACTTAAGAGAGACGCACAACTTGAGTGTAACCCTAAAATTGAATGTTGATTTGAGTATTACTCTCAACTTGAGAGTTAACTTCAGTGTTATTCTCAACTTGAGAGTTAATTTAAGCGTTACTCTTAAGTTGAGAATAACACTCAAATTAATTCTCAAGTTGAGAATAACACTTAAGTTAACACTCAAGTTGAGGGTAACGCTGAAATTATACTTTAATCTAAAGCTGTTGTTACACTAAAGTTTAGGGTAACAATAAGCTGGATACGCAGTTCAATGAATGAATTATACAGCACTTGACAGGCTACACTCTGAAATAAAATGTTAGTTTAAGGCATTTTTTAATGGTCACAATAAATAACACTCTATCGATGAATTTTTGTTAAGAAATTGTTCGTTGTGACCATTAAGTGCATAAAATTAATAAAATGCATATACACTAGAAGCGTACATTAAATGAGAATGAAATGAATGAATTAAATGTTTTTATAAGAATAATCAGTTATTTATTATCCAAGTGTTTGTTGAGAGTAAATTTTTAAATGTTCAGTATTTACACTCAAACTTGAGTGTGAACACTCAGTCATGGGTGTACACACTTGATCGTTTAATGTATACACTCAATTTTGAGTATAAACACTCAATATTTGAGTGTTATTTTCCGTAAAAGTATTTCTGCAAACCTACTTACTATTAGTGAATTTATTTTTTTTTTTTTAAGAACTTTAATAACACATATTTTCCGAGATTGAGTGAATAATGAATATTCAACGCTTGCTTGCAGGATACGGATTGCTTGGTTGTTGCAGAGCAATGTTCGCCAACAGAATTTCCTACGCTTTCGATTGGATCGGACCCAGTTACGCGATAGATACGGCCTGCTCCTCATCTTCGGCTGCTTTGCATCAAGCAGTCCACGCGATATGCACTGGCGAATGCGACACCGCGATTGTTGGCGGATTGAGTCTTTTGCTCGATCCGGCGAATGCCCTTCATTTTTATCGATTGAATATGCTGTCCAACGACGGCAAGTGCAAAACATTCGACATCACGGCTGACGGTTATGCAAGAGCCGAAGCAGTGGTCGCAATATATTTGCAGAAGGCGACGGATGCGCGCAGAGTGTACGCCACAGTGATGAACACGGTAGTAAACACGGACGGCTATAAGCCTGAGGGAATCACGTATCCGAACAGTAACATTCAGTACCAGATGTTGCACGAGGTATACAGCAATGTAGGGATCGATCCCAGAGACGTAGTTTACATGGAGGCGCATGGAACTGGTACAAAGACGGGTGATCCAGAAGAGCTTGCTGCCATTGATAGATGGTTCTGCAAAGACAGAAAGATACCACTGCTGATCGGCTCGGTCAAGTCAAATATGGGACACTCAGAACCAGCCAGCGGACTGTGCTCGATCGTCAAGGTGCTGATGGCAATGGAAAACGGTGTGATTCCCGCTAATTTACACTTCGCTATTCCAAATCCGATGATCCCCTCGCTAACCGAAGGACGTATGCGTGTGGTTGACAAGGCCACACCTTGGAACGGCGGTCTCGTGGGCATCAATTCGTTCGGCTTTGGTGGCGCAAATTCGCACGTCATTTTACGCAGCAATCCAAAGGTAAAGATGTCGTCAGTACCGGGTGTCGTCGAACCGCTGCTGCCGAAGCTAGTTATCGTGTCAGGCCGAACGAAGGAAGCTGTATACGTGTTACTGGATAAGGCAAACGAGCATCGACAGGACAACGAGTTTCTATCTCTACTTCATGCCGTGCATAGCGACAATATATCCGGACACAATGTTCGCGGCTACGAGATACTTGCTCAAGAGGATACACGCGAAATGGCCGAGGCGACTTATGATAATAAACGTCCCATTTGGTTTTTATTTTCCGGAGTGGGTGCTCAATGGCCAGGCATGGGCCGCGAGTTATTTGATATCGAAACGTGCCAACGCAGTTTAAGACGATGCGCGGACATTTTGAAAAATCACGACATCGATCTAATAAATATCATCATGAATGGCACCGATGAGACGTACGAGAACGTGATAATTGCTTTCGTGTCGATCGTGGCCATCCAGATCGCTCTCGTCGATATGTTGACATCTATAGGCATACGACCAGACGGCATAGTTGGACACTCCGTCGGTGAATTGGGCTGTTCCTATGCCGACGGTGCGTTTACACTCGAGCAAACCATCTTAGCAGCCTACTATAGAGGCAAGTCGATTGCAGACTCCAACTTGGAACCAGGTGCTATGGCGGTGATTGATTTGAAATGGGATGATGCCAAAAAGATGTGTCCGCCCGATATCTTTCCAGCCTGTCACAATTCTGCGCATTCGGTTACCATTTCCGGTCCATCCATATCTCTAAATAAATTTGTAGAGAAGCTGAAGAGCAAAGATATTTTTGCCAAGATGATCAAATGCTCCGGCACTGCCTTCCATAGTAAATACGTTGCCCCGGCCGAATCCAAGTTGCGCACCTCGCTCGACATGATCATAACAAAACCGAAGCAAAGGTCTCGCAAATGGATCTCCAGTTCGGTGCCCGAAACCGCATGGAACAGTCCGCTCGCACAATTCAGCTCAACTGATTATCATGTAAATAATATGCTGTCTCCCGTACTTTTCCAGGAAGCGATTGCGCACATTCCGGAGAACGCGATAACCATCGAGATTTCGCCGCATTGTCTGCTGCAGGCGATCCTGCGTAGATCGCTATCACCGACGGTGACCAATGTCAGTCTCCAAAAGCGGAATCATTCAAACAATCTGGTATTCTTGTTGTCTAATGTGGGAAAACTGTACATGGCCGGCGCGCAACCCGATATTTCCAAATTGTATCCACCGGTCAGTTTTCCCGTCGGTCGCGGAACACCGATGATTGGACCTTTGGTCAAATGGGACCATTCTGCTACGTGGGAGGTGCCTGATTTCAAGCACAGATCAGGAGAATGTTTTCAGGAGCGCATTGTGGAAATAAATTTATCAAGGGAGACGGACGCGTATTTAGCGGGACACAAAGTCGACGGAAAACTTATCTTTCCTGCCGCCGGCCTCATACTGATGACTTGGAAAACCTTCGCCAATTTACTCGATAAAGATTTTGAGCGATTACCGGTAATCTTCGAGAATATATTGTTCCAACGTGCTACCTTCGTACCGGAGAAGAAAACAATCAAGTTTTCCATAAACATCTTAGAAGGAACGGGTGATTTCGAGATCTGCGAAACCGGTGCGGTCGTCGTCAGTGGAAACATCCGTGCTGCCGAGGCTATCGAAAAGGAGCAGCTAAATCTGCCACCAATACCGCTCGCAAACAAGGAGCTCTTATTATCGTTGAATACTGAGGAAGTTTATAAGGAAATGCGGCTGCGCGGATACGAATATAGCGGTATTTTCGAAGGGATAAAGTCTTGCAATATCGACAACACCGTCGGCGAGCTATGCTGGTTCAACGAATGGACCTCGTACATAGATAATATGTTTCAGTTTAAAGAGTTGACCAGTGACCGGAGATTGGTGTATATATCGAGGATCCGATATGTCGCAATCGATCCTGTTCTTCACAAACAATTGGTCAACGAGTTACCAAAGCACGGTGGATTGACGGTATATCACTACAAGAACATCGATATCGTCAAATCGGGTGGTATCGAAATTAGAGGTATAAAGCCTACCCCACCTCTGCGACAACAGGTTCAAATCAGACCCAAGTACGAACGTTACGATTTTGTGCCCTACGAAAATTCGCACAGCCTAATTCTGGAAGATCCGACAAGAGCAAAGATGCACGCGCTCACCGTGCTGTTGCAAATTGTGTGCGAGAACGTAACGACATTGAAAATCAAGGTCGTAGAAGTCGCGGGCAATCGAGCCGCGGAAAGCCTCTTGATGCCGCTTGTACACGATATTTTTTGTAGCGAGCCTTTCTTTACTGTAAGTATTAATAGCAAAATTTTAATGGACATTGTTGTAACTTTAGGAAATGAAGAAATGGCTTAAATAAGTAGTTGCGATCGAAGATTCTGTAATTCGCAGATGCAAATTCCATAATATGCAAATTCATAGAGAAAATTTTATTCCGTAAAACTATTTTACGTACATGGTTCTAAGTGCGCGTGAATTTATCGTTTGTTTCAGATGGACTTACAGGTAGCGGTCAGTTCCGCCAAGATGGAAAATTTTAATCAAATGAACGTGAATATTAACATTGTGACGTGGGATGATGCATTTTTATCTCAGAATGTGCACCTTATTATAGCGGCAGATGTTTTATCTGACAAATCTTGCACTATTCTCAGAAACCTGGCGGCTGCCTTAAAACCAGGTTGCTTTATCTGTTTGGAGGAAACTGCTACACGACTGGACTTAAAGACCGCACTAAAAGAGGCGAATCTGATGTTGGTCGGAAAACAAATCGACTTTTCGGGAAAGAGTTATCTTTTGTTGAAAAAGCAAAGGAAGAGGAGAGATCCGATTGTAATGCAAATCACAGAAAAAGATTACTCGTGGTTAGATAATGCAAAAGCAGCGTTGAGAAAATTGGACAGCGAAGATCAAGAAATGCTTTATGTGTCGCAAGGCGAAGAATCACTTGGTAAAATTATGAAAGAGAAATTATTTGCTTATATACCTGTTTATACATAATAATTCGTTATATTATAAAATTAAGAAACTTATTCCTCCGTTTAAGATTTTTAAAAATAAAAATGTAAAAATAATCTTTTCTTCCGGGAGCTTTGTTCGAATGTTTATCAGCAATGTTAATCAGAATCTTTGTCAAGCATACCATCACTTTTCATTCGCAGGTCTTGTTGGATTCATGACTTGTATTCGGCGCGAGACCGCAAACGTGCGTTACATCTTCATTCAGGACAGTAACGCTCCCAAATTCGATTTATCTGCGCAGTTCTACGCGGAGCAATTGGATAAGGGATTAATAGCTAATGTGTTAAAGGGAGGTCAGTGGGGCAGTTATCGGCATTTGCAATTAGATTCGCATGGCGACGTACAAGTTGAGCACGCCTACGTGAATACATTGACGAAGGGAGACTTGAGTAGTCTGGAATGGATTCAAAGTCCGCTAACATACTATCAGACCAAATATCCAAATACACTCTGCAGTGTGTATTACGCGTCGTTAAACTTCAGGTAAGTTTCGGCGAACGTGATTCACTCATCCAACTGATAGATAACATCGGGATAACATGTTGTTACGCGTGATAAATACTTGTTAATAAATTTGTACATATATTTTGTATTAACTACAGGGATATTATGCTGGCATCTGGTAAACTGTCAACGAAGGTTCTCTCCTCATTAGGGATAGTTACGGAAGACTGTGCATTAGGACTTGAGTTTTCCGGAAAAGATGCGAGTGGTTGTAGAGTAATGGGTATGGTCAAGGGCAGAGGATTGGCGACCACTGTGCTGCCGGATTCTGATTTTCTCTGGAAGGTACCTGACAAATGGACGTTGGCGCAGGCGGCTACAATACCGGTCGCTTACGTGACCAGTTACTATGCTCTGTTTGTACGGGGCCGATTAAAAGCGGGCGAGGCCGTGTTGATTCAAGCTGGTGCGGGTGCGGTTGGTCAAGCAGCGATCACCATTGCGTTGCACGCCGGCTGCACGGTCTTCGTCACCGTCGGCACGCTGGAGAAGCGGCTGTATCTTAAGAGGACCTTTCCGCAATTGACCGATAAGCACATTGGCAATTCCCGGGATACGAGTTTCGAACAGTTGATCCTCGACGAGACCCGGGGACGTGGGGTCGACGTGGTGCTAAACTCGTTGGCGGAAGAAAAACTGCATGCCAGCGTACGATGCCTCGCGATGAACGGTCGCTTCTTAGAGTTAGGAAAATACGACATGTTGAATGATAACCGCGTAAATATGTCGATGTTCTTAAAGAATACTGCTTTTCACGGTATATTGATAGAAAGGCTGTTTGAGGACCACGCGGATAAGCGAGAAACAATTAGGCTCGTCTCGGAAGGAATCGAAAATGGCGTGGTGCGTCCGTTGCCGACGACTATATTTTCGGAGCAAAGCCTCGAACAGGGATTCAGATTTATGACGACAGGTAAGCACATCGGCAAAGTACTGTTGAGAATTCGAGACGAAGAGTCGCAGAAGCGCGTACTACCGATAATGAGGATGGTGACGGCCGTACCGCGTATCTACATGAATCCGGAGAAGTCGTACGTGTTGATTGGTGGCCTCGGTGGATTTGGTTTGGAACTGTCCAACTGGATGATCGACCGCGGTGCTAGATTCATCATTCTCGTGTCGCGTATCGGCATACGCACCGGTTATCAAGCGTCGCGCGTACGACATTGGCGCGAAAAAGGCATTAGAATTGTCATTTCTACGGCAGACATCACGACATCATCAGGCGCCCAACGTTTAATCGACGAAAGTAATCAGCTGGCTCCAGTAGGCGGTATATTCAATCTGGCGGCCAATCTGCGCGACGCTCTGTTCGAGAATCTGCATGTGGCCGATTTCGAGACGGTAGTATTGCCAAAAGTCAACGGTACGAGGAATTTGGATGCGACGTCGAGAAAGTCCTGTCCATCATTAGATCATTTCGTCGTGTTTTCGTCCGTGGCGTGCGGACGCGGTAATTCGGGTCAATCCAGTTACGGTCTTGCGAATTCGGCTATGGAGAGAATGATGGAGCAGAGACATGCTGCTGGTTTGCCTGGTCTCGCTATTCAATGGGGTCTTATCGGAGACGTTGGCTTGTATATATGTGAGTCTTATGTTTCTATCTCTTTTCATGAGATTCAATGATTCTCATTTTTTTCAGATCTTATTGTTTTCTTTTAATTTTATATACTCAAAAGTTCCCCCATTCTACTCTATAAGAAGTGCCTATCAACATTGCGTTTTCGCACGACTCCTCAAAGAAGATAATTATACTCTATATTATATTTTTATTAATCGGGAAATAACTTTTTAATGCAAGAAATGTATAAACATAGTAAAGAAAGAATTTGATATTTTTACGATATCATTATACTATTATTCTTACAGATATGATGAAAAATAAGAATATCGATGCAAGCGATATTTTACCGCAAGCTATGAGCAGCTGTCTCGCAACTATGGATATCTTTCTTCAACAACCGTACCCGGTACTATCGTCCATGGTGATAGCCAAGAAACAAAAATCCGCGAATAACGGTGGTAAAGTTGATATTGTTCAAGTGGTTGCCAATATTCTCGGTATTGATAACGTCCAGTCGAAGAATCTCAATGACAGTTTAGACAATTTGGGTATCGATTCGCTGGGCTATATGGAGATAAAACAGATTCTTGAAAAAGAATATGATATCATCTTATCGTTCCGAGAAATCCGTGCCTTGACGATAGGCAAATTAAGAGATTTAGTTGGGACGTACGAAGTGTCTCGCGATTCTTCAACAAGTTAGAAAAAAATAAAAACAGAATCGCAAATCTCTTGCAGTATAACGTATATATATATATATACATATGTATAAAACTCTTATTCTTTCTAAATATAATGGTGATGGTATTATATTGTCTGAATATAATGATGATGATATTTTATTGTAATTAGTGTATTTTACTGTATAAAAGTAACTCAGAAAAACAATGCGTTTAAATAATTTATTTATATATAATTTCAATTCCCACATATAATTATATGTAAATAATATATATAAATAATTTAATTCTTAATGGTCGTCCAAATTATTTATCCCGTTAATATATATAAATTTTATAAATTATATAAAATAAATTTATAATAAAAAATTATGAACATTCGAGGAACATTCGAAATCATTTAAGTTCTTATGAAGCTATTTCGATCTGGATACTTAACTTTTGTAGAGTGGGCTTTTCTTTTTGTTGCCGCTTTCTAATCCAGTATATATATATATATGTATATATATATATATATCTATCGCTTTAAAATAATATTAAAACTTATACGATTAAATATCTTTGTACTAAAATATCAAAATACAATATTGTGCCAGATTTTAATCTTGCTTTCAAGTTCCGTTATTGTTGGATAAAGTAAGGCACTTTTTCATCAACACACCAGTTCTATTAAAAAATTTATATTATATCTGAGTCTGTCGTTATACTTAAATCCGAAAAAATTAATTTTTGACAAAAAGTACAGACACAATGTTTTCAATCAACAAGACCTACGTTAATTCTTCCTTTACGGTGGAGGACTTATTTCATGTGTCCAGCGGAAAGATCAGTGATAACCACGGATAACTACGCACACGAACAAATCACATTTTACGTATGTAACCTTCTTAAATGCGTTCTATGCTATTATAATCCGAACCACAGACACTGATATGCGAGTCTAAAAATCCATGTCTCATCAAATTTAGAATTGTAATTGACAGTAATTTTTATAATTGGCAGTTGCTGATGATGGTCCGAAATCAGGACCGAGACGTTCAGGATAAATAAATAATTTACAACAAAAAAGAATTATTTGCGCACCTATTACAGCGCTCGGCTGTTAGTTAGCCCGCTTTGCATTGAGAATATTATATATAAACATTTAATTCTCATCCTAATTTTTAAAATAGGATTAAAGAACATAAACACAATAGTATGAATTGCGTTTGAAACCAAAAATAATATTAAAAATATTAATTTATTAAAATGTAGAATCTCTTAAAAGGTGATATTGTATTGTAGGAGCTATTGTATTTTTAAATCGTATAAAATTATATTGTGAAAACGTATATTCTTTTACTTTTACGAGAAGAAAATTTCAAATGAAATTAGCTATTGCTATGACAATTAATAAATCACAAGAACAAACGTTTGATAAAATAGGAATAGATCTTTACAAAGATGTTTTTGATCATAAAAAACTTTATGTTACTTTTACCCAAATTTATTTTGGCAAGCATTATAAGTCTATCTTAACAATTAGCGAGATAGCAGATACGTTAAAAATTATGCGTATAAGAAGTATATATACAGTGTGGGTCATTTTAATCAATCCAATTATCTCCCGAACTATGCGTTGTTTGAAAAAATGTTTCAAACAGAACTTACTCTGTTTCAAGGGAGACATCTTATTATGGACACAAATCTTTTCTAGGTGGAGGTGCCTCCGAGATTTCAAGGTGATCTTTTTGTTTTTCTTAAATGGAACCACCCTAATTTTTTTATATAAATAGATTCCTCGCAATTTTTGACATAAAAAGTTATAAGGGTAGGATGGCCAAAAAGTTACTAGTTTACGAAATATTTTATACTTTAATTTGGCATAATTTTATATAAACTATGAAAGATCCCGTTAAATATTCATTTTTCGATGATGTTACCTTAATACTTTTATGCACAAAATAATGAGAGAAATCAATTGGTGTAAAGAAAACAGTTGTTTATGAGAAAAAATATGTAATTTGCACACAAATAGCTACTACATTATATATCCTCATTAATTTTTTGCGATTTAAACGCACTTCTATTTATATGCAATATCTTCTTAAATCACCTTTATATTACACTTGAGTAATATGCAATTTTTTTCGACTCAATTGATATAAAATTCAAAAATTTTTTACTATTAATACGCACACGTGCATTTTTTTCAAGTAAAAAATCGATTATTAAGCATAATTCTTGTTGCTCTAAAAAACTATGTAATTTGCAACTAGCAACGGTTATCCAATAGCAAACACATTTTTTCATAAATAAAAAAACCGTCACAATATGTAATTAAGACTTTGACATAATAAGTTAAGAACTTTGGCTAGAAATCAATATGACTTTGACGTAATAAGTTAAGGACTTTGGCCAGAAATCAATAAGATTGCAGTGATTATGCAAATTGCCTTAATTAACAAAAATGTTTGAAAAATATAGCATAAACACAGTTCATATTCCGAGAAAAATAGTATATTTACATAATTGTTGTATAATTGATTTGATTTAACAGAAATAGTAGAACATGTTCTGATCTATGATATAAATTGTCGGTGTATTAATCAGTTTTATAAAGTTCTGTTTTTAATTCTGGTTTTAATAGAATCGACGCTGCTGTTAGTTTCATAATAAAATTTTTAAAATTAAACGTGGTATATAATAACGTGGAGTATAAATTTTTCTTGCTTTTTTATTAAATCTTTTAAAATTTTTGAGTAAATTATCCCAAAAATTTTTTTGTATATAACTGAATCATGTGCACAATATTGTGCGCACAATTCCAACATATGTGAAATAAAGTTTACATTTTTCCCTGTTTTCTTTTTGTGTCTATTATTTTTGCGTGTATTTTAAACATTTGTGCTATTTTTTATTCTGCTAATTTTTTTTTTGTAAAATCTGCTCTCTTCTCTCTCTCTCTCTCTCTCTCTCTCTCTCTCTCTCTCTATACAGGGTGTCCTGTAATAATCGCCCCACCCGTCACGTGCAGGTAGAGGCAGTTAAACTGAGTAGGAAAGTCCTGTACCGTTTTGCGATTTTCGCAATAATTAATAAGAAATTAAATAAAAAAGAGCGGCCAATCCGTGCGAGTAAAAGCGCGCGGCGAGAAAAGACCTCCTACTGTTTACGTGATTCTTGTCGCGCGGCGAAAATAAAAGTCTAATGTTTACGCGGTTGCTACGCACGCGACAAAGCGGGGAGGAGCATTCTACAAAGGACAATGGATAAATACGAGCAATGCATAACGCTGGACCTCCGCGTGGGCTGTCTCTTCTCGCCGCGCGCTTTTACTCGCACGGATTGGCCGCTCTTTTTTATTTAATTTCTTATTAATTATTGCGAAAATCGCAAAACGGTACAGGACTTTCCTACTCAGTTTAACTGCCTCTACCTGCACACGACGGGTGATGCGGTTGACTCCGGACACCCTGTATATACATATATATATATATATATATATATATATATATATATATATATATATATATATATATATATATATCTTGAAACTCAGAATACGGAAATCTTTTTTGTCTTTTATAATAATAATACATTTTATGTATCTTAATAATTACTTTGGAAAAGAAAAAAACACGCCAAGTATAAAAATTCGACATTGTATGCAAAATTTTAGAAATATACAGCTCAAAAATAAATATAAGATCATAGACTTAGCCAAGTATAAATGGTGTATCAATTTTTGCAAATTAATATCTGATCTGATAGAAAGTTTATCACAGAATCACCTTTGTATTTTTAAGAATGATATTATCATCTGTATAATCAAAACGATTTAGACCCGGCCTTGAAAGGATTAAAACTAAAGTGATGAACAAAAACTTGGCGTGCCCGGGTCGGGGCATTAAAATCTGACATGCAATGAACTGTACATGCATTAGCAAATATATATGATAAATAAAATTAGCTTCAATTATCTGTATATAAATAAAATTTATTAAAAATACACTGCCTTAACATAAAACGTAAAATATAAACAAATTAATTAGATTAACTAATTGGTAATTTTTTACCGCCAGTCAAATAAATTCAAATAGAGAAATTTATACAACTTGACCAATACCAGCAAATAAACGGGCGAAGTTGGAAGAATATTTTTTAGGGAGGACGTATCTCTTGGTTTGAGATTACAAGATTCCCTTAATCTTCCTCCAACCATACCGTGAATAAATAGGCTAGAAAAACTTCGCCCGTTTATTTGCTGGTATTGGTCAAGTTGTATAAATTTCTCTATTTGAATTTATTTGACTGGCGATAAAAAATTACCAATTAGTTAATTTAATTCGCTCCTGGACCTAATTATGGAGCTAACACACAATATTAGAATTTACATCTTTCACCGCCGAGAGCCGGTAAAACGTTCTCAAATTATTGTTTACTAACATCTGTTAAAAAGGCAAGAAGAATATAGGATCGAAAGGGTCTGAATAGCTTAGTTGGTTTAAAGCAGTCGCCCGGCAAGCGAAAGACGCAGGTTCGATTCCTGCTTCAGCGACTTTTCGGATCTATATTTTTCTAGCCTATTTATTCACGGTATGGTTGGAGGAAGATTAAGGGAATCTTGTAATCTCAAACCAAGAGATACGTTCTCCCTAAAAAATATTATTCCAACTTCGGCCGTTTATTTGCTGGTATTGGTCATTTGTATGAATTTCTCTATTTGAATTTTGTATTTTGTTACACGAGACGACATTAGAGCGATTTCGAAGTACTTAGGGTTATGTGGAACTCGAGATAATGAATTTATTTTGCGCCGAGATAAATGGTCAGGCGCAAAAAGACTTGTGAAAGAGAATTATTACGAGTTACCTGAATAAACTTGCCTCCGTCGCTGGGATGAATACGAAGAGAGTTTGCGACAATGTGAGACATGTAGATCCGAACTCACTTTTATACGTTTTGTTAATCTTACATTCAACCAATCAGATTGCTATACGCATTATTAAAAAATTGTTTTATTTATTAAGTTAATTATTGATGTTTAATAATCTTATCTATAAAAAGATTGATAAATATAATCATACATTGGTTCTATCAAATAATTATCTGTAATTATCACGAAGTTCTATAGAACAGTAGCGGAAGGTTATCAGGTACATTAAAACAATGTCAAATGTGTGTAAATCGTGATTAAATATACTTTACACTGGCCTTAAGCAACCCCCTATTTCGGCATCGACTCGCGTATGTGTCACCTGTTGTTTACGCTTACTTTACGTAGCCTCATCCATTTCTGGCCGAGAACAATGTCGCACCGCATCGGGGTTTCTCAGTACAAAACCACCCCCGGAGTTGGCGTTATCGGTTAGCGCGCGACGATACATCCCTCACGACACTTTATCGCGAAATTTGGTTGTGCGGAAGTGCAACTTCCGGTGTCCTGAAGCAGAATCTTCGAAGTTCATTGAAGCTCTCGCTCTATCTTCAGTATCGCGAAGGAGAGAAAAGCGAGCTTTCGATTTCGAACTGTTGCTCGCTCGTTTGTCGTTTTTAGCGCCATAGACGACGTATATAGGACATTGTCTTCCGGAAAATTGTAGCGACGGACTCGTTCTAGAAAAAAAAAGAAAAATAATAAAAATACAGTTCGATATACAAGACGAGGGAGATATCGCAAGATACGTCAAACTTAAGATTCCATCAATTTCAAGTATTCGGCGTTAAATATATGGAATTCAACGATCGCACGTTCTTTCAATACTCGGTTCAGCGGTGATCAATTATATATGACCGTCTTTGATCGGCACATGCGAGCAAAGTTCAAGTGATTTATCTATTGTTTTGCAATGTGATATTGCTCGTGGCTTGATTAGAACGTGATTATGTTCACACTTGTTGGTGAACGTTTCAATTTCGATTTCGCATTTTGATGTATTATTAATTATGTGATATTTATAATAATTATCTTAATTATTTTAATTATCTTAACAATTATATAGGCTTTCCGGCTATAACATATCTTACAATATCTTTTCGACGAGAAAAACAAAGTATATAGAAGTATAAATCAATATGATGAGAAAAATGATAAATTTGAATATATGTATGTTTTGCTTTGCAAAGTCAACAAAAAGTCTTAGTCTTCTCATAAATGACTTTATAGGATTGCATTTTACAAAAAGTTTATATCTTTTATTTAAGTGAAAAGTCTGCGTCATATATAAATATACAAGTATTAACATGTATAATTGTTCTGTAGTAATAATTACTAGAAATATGATAACCTTTTTCAAAGATTATTTTATTCTAATATACCCTTACATAGCGACAAAAATTCGAAATTTAAAAATAAATGGATGTATTTATTCTGTTACAGTTGTTGACAATATTTTGAAGGAGATGCCTGGATACAGATTTCTGTCCTTCTTGCTCAGCACATACGAGTTCGCGCAATTGTACTGTTGTGTGGCGGATTATTTAGTCGCTTGCTGGATCAGTTTTTTAATTTTAATTAATGTCTCATATTTTCGAATTGAATGTTTTAGACAATTGCGGGTGGAAAATCGATATCAATTTACGACAACGCGCGATATTTGCATATAAAGTTTGATATTGTAGATCATTATTAATTCACTAATCGAAACATTTCATGTCTGCAGACAAAGAGTTTAATCAGTCTGTCTGTATATTATATTATCAATTAAGAATAAAATTTATCGTAATTTATTAATCTTTCGATTAACAATTGCAAGCGTATTTTGAACATATAATCTTCTTTTTTCTTTTCTTAATTACAACAGATCCAAACCCAGAGAGCAGCAATTAGTTTTGCAAGTAAAGTTTGTTAAATATCGAATAGTATCTTTATATGGAAATTCTAATAGAATTTTAATAGAATTCTAATAGAAGCGCGACTGGGACCTACTAAAACATTGAAATTTATCATAAAAAGAACAAAAGAACACGAATGTACAGTTAATTATTATTAATTGACATAATTCCTTTAATTTGTAATTAACATTTGTTGTGCATAATTTTACAGAGATTAAAAATTATAATTTATAAGTTATATAATTATATCTAAAATAAAAAAATAATAATTTACAAATACATTGCTCGTATGCTATAAAAACATAGATAGTGTTATTTAAAATTTTAACCGGTGGAGAGTAAAAATAATATTTACAAATTTACAAAGTACGTTCATTATAAAATCTGTCGATTTATAGAAAATAATTTTTTTTATTTCTGATGGGTTATAAATGTTACTTTTAAAAGAAACAAGTACTAACTATTTTATAACTCCATATAAAATATAACATACAAAATATGAACTATAAAATATAAAATATAAAATATATATAAAGTATAGAAGAGAGGGTAAGTAAAATGATTAATACATGTTTTTTTCAGAAGCAATATTTCGAACATTGAAATAAAAAGGAATTATTTTCTATAGATTGACAGTTTTTATTATCAATGTACTCTGCAATGTAAATTTGTAAATGTTATTTTTTTGAATTGGACTATAAAATGAATATAGGTATACATTTCCCGAGCGTTTTATAAGGAGAGGATAGATTGGAAAGAAAAAAGTTTTGTCCATTTCTTTTAGATCGTGATAAGATATTCATATATTATGCAACATTCTTTTGTGCATAGGCTACCAGTACAGTATATTCAGCAGGAATATTCGTCCCCTTCTTTTCATCATGTAGCTTATAGTTACCTAGTCTATCTCTGTATTGTTTAACTTTTATTTCTGTGAACATATGTTCTAACTCGTTCTTGAATTCCTCCCTTAGATTATGTGGCATCTTGTCCAAAAATGCAAAAGTATACTGTGAAGTAACCATAGCTATCGAAATAAACAATATAATTAAGATAGAATTATAATTCAAGTAAATGAGAAAAATTAATATAAAAATCATAATAATTACGTAGCCTAGAATTTAATTTTTGCATGCATATCAAGGAAAATACTTACACATAAATATTTCTGTACTCGTACAGTTGCTCATCTCCCGATGACTGCAATGATGAACTTGAAATCCGATATCTTCCAATAATTCTTTTAGCTCTTCGCGAGGTCGGGCCGAATAATGAAATGACCCAACATACTTTTTTTTGTCCTGTATAAAGATAATTGACAATCTATAGTCAAAAAATTGCAATGTGCAATATATATATACACATACAATATTTTATTTATATAAAGAAGGGAATTTCATAGATGCTGAGCATACTGCGGACTGCTATATTTGATATCGATATCTTCATAGACTCCTCAGTAATTAAAATAATAAGTTATATCCAAAATATATGTCGAATAATGCAAGTATGTAAAGCAATAGAATCTCTTATATTAGTCATCTATAAGCATAAACTCGGCGAATTTTAAAATTGATAAAAATTTAAATTTTTATTGATAATTATTTTACGATAATTATTTTACAATTTAGTCTTATATCATATATTTGATGTAATAATATTCACCCCCATGTACGGTGCATATCGTATGTCTTGCGCCATAATTTCCAAAGGTTCATATAAGGCTTTGCAACGCGCTATGCTTAATATAAGCATAGTTTTACCAGGTCGAAGTATACAATAAATATTCTCAAACATTTGGCTGTTGAACAACGAAAATAATTGTTAATTGTATTTTTGATTATATATATATCTATTAATATTTTTGTCGAAACACAGTTATGTACAAATACTTATATTAGTAAAGTCATATATAAAAGTTCTTTCTTATAAAAAAAATTTTAATTTATGCTTATTTAATCATTTTTCTTACCGAATGTCATTGCACCATTGCAAAGCGTGAAATGAGAATATGTGATCAAATTTCGAAATGTATTTCTCGGGCAAGTTTTTAGTTTGAATATCCAACACTTCGAATTCGAGTCGTTCCTTGTCACCGTATGTTTTGTTCGCGTATTCGACCACATTCTCCATGATATCTGTACCTTTATAATTTATAATTGTTGCATTAATTAATATTAATTTGCATCATATTGTGTGTATGTGTGTGTGTGTATGTACTCGCGCGCGAGGTGTTATAATCTTATAATTTATTATTTTTTCTTACCAATCATTGTTGCTTTTGGATTAAGAACCGGAAGAAGAATATTCTTCGTTATATCCCCGGGTCCGCAACCAACATCCATACATTTTCCAGATATATTTTTTAGATTTTTGGCAAACTCATTGATTATATTCGATGCATTGCTTTTGCACATATTATCAAATGAGGCGTACTGCTCTGGATTTATCATGATTTTATAATAGCGTTCAGGTAACTATAATATATAATAAGTAGGATGTGTGCATTATAGCTTGTAAATTATACATAATATTATATGTAAGGTTAACATGAGAGATATTATTTCGTATATACATATATTATTTTTTCGCAACATTTAGCTTACAATATTTTTTTGATGAGCGAAGAAGAGTACACACAAGGATGCAAGCAATTATGGATTAGAAAATCGATGAATTTGAATGTATTTTTTGTAAAGTCAGTAAAAAGGCTTAGTTTTTCGTAAATGACTTTGTACGACAGCATTTTATACAAAGTTTAGACTTCTTGTAAAAGGCTGAATTTGAAAATTTAAGTAAAGATTTTGCGACTCATACAAGTGTTAACAATTATAATTATACTGCAATATCTACTAGTAGAGATATGATAACTTTCAGACAAAAATTAGTTTAATGTAATGTAACTTACGTAACTATGTAAATTTGAAATTTTAAACAAACTGATATTTATTTACAACTGATCTTTATTCTGTTACAGTCTCATAAAATATTTTATAACAAAAAGAGTTTAATAAGATACATAAAGATATTTTACAATACTGTATAGATATATAGTTTTTTTTTATAAATAGAAGTTGTAGTATTCTCTCACTTAAAAGCCAAGCATAAGATTGTTTAAAACGCCTTAGAAACGCCGAGGAAGAAGATGTTTTTGAGAGAAATAGAGAGAGAGATGAGTGTTTAAACGATGGTGAATTGTAAAAGATTTAGTGGCTCATATTTTTATTAACTGAGTCACACTTTATTAGAAATTAACATTATTTATTAAAAAATTAAATTAATTTCTATACGGATATTGTTAATTGTCTTAATTACGCCAAAATGTCGTCGTGAACAGAATGATTTGAAAGAAATGCATCTAAAAGACAATTGTTTTGAAAAAACTAATTCCAAAAGACTAATGCGAGAGAAAGAGAGAGAATACTCTGATTATCCGATACTTTGCGATTACACTAATATAATTACACTAATACGATTGTTCTAAGATAAATCTCTCCTTACTTCAGGAGAGGGGATGGAATAACTCGGCTTAATAGGAGCCGAAATGCTATGTCGTTTTCGAACGTTGGTTTTGTCATTATTCGATCAAATTTAAATTGAGCATTCATATACAGGGTGTTACAGAAATAGATGGTGAAACTTTAAGAGCATATTTTACTCACTGTAAGGAGGAAAAAAAGTCAAATGAACGTGGTTCCGGAAACGGACTCCCTTTCCATATTATAAACACTTTTTATTTACAACAGACTTTGATAAGAACACTTTATTTAAGAAATTGCTAGAGATGATTTTCTTCCGCACGCATGCCTCGCATTTACATCTCATGGATTGTCGAAGATGTTCAAAAATACCCGGAGTATTTCGTATTTTGTTACACGAGGCGACATTAGAGCGATTTCGAAGTACTTAGAGTTATGTGGAACTCTAGATAATGAATTTATTTTGCGCCGAGATAAATGGTCAGGCGCAAAGGACTTGTGAACGAGAATTATTACGAGTTACCTTAATAAACTTGCCTCCGTCGCTGGGATGAATACGATGAGAGCTTGCGACAATGTGAAACATGTAGAACCCACTTTTATACGTTTTGTTAATCTTACATTCAACCAATCAGATTACTATACGCATTATTAAAAAATTGTTTTATTCATAGAGTTCATTATTTATGTTGAATAGACTTATCCATAAAGAGATTGATAATTCACATCATACATTGGTTTTTTCAAATAATTATCTGTAATTATCATCAAGTTCTAAGGAATATGTGTTATATAAGATTATTAAATAGAACAGTAGGAAGGTTATCGGCTACGTGTTATAAAAATTTATTAAATAGAACAATAGGAAGGTTATCAGCTACATTAAAACAATGTCAAATGTGTGTCAATCGTGATTACACTGGCCTTCGTATTTCCGTCTGTTTTACGGTAAATAGTATTTCCTTAAAAGATCTCAATTATGTAATATCTGTAAAAAAAAAATTTTTATCGACAATATAATCAGAATTACATCAAAAGTTTAAAAATGAAATTTTTGAAATATGTAAATTAATACGTGATTGATGTTTGGAGCGTTCATTAAGTGAAAATTTAAAATTCGCTAATAACAAGCACATATATTAGAAATGATTATATTTACATCCAAAATTATATATTTAAGATAAAAAATTGTTTTTCAGATAAAAGAATAATAAAACAATTAAATAACATCAAAATTACGATACATATATATATCTAAAATTCATCACAGTCGTCTCTGCGTTTGGTGCCAAAAAATACGAGTATGTTCGCATGCCTTGGGATCATTTACAATAGAAAAAAATTAATTTGTTAAAAAACAAAACTCGGAAGAATTACGTTTATCACGATATTTTTGCATATGCGCGTAAATACCCGTTCAAAATTTCATCACAGTTGTCTCTGCGTTTGTGCCAAAAAATACGAGCATGGTCGCATGCCTTAGGATCACTTACGATAGCGAAAAAATAATTTGTCAAAGAACAAGGCCCGGAAAAGTGCCGTTTATCACGATAAATATGAATAGGCGCGTGAATACCCGTTTAAGAATTGATATTTATATTTTTCTCACTATATATTTTATGTACATATTTTACTGTATACAAAGTACATAATACACACAACACGTAACATAAATAAAATTGAACTTTATTGATAATATATTACTGTTTAATGTATTTATTATATACATTAAATATTATATACAGTAAATTTTACATATTATTATATTTTAATTATTATTAAATCATATTAGATAATTGACAAAATATTCTCGATTTCTGTGCATTAATATTTTAAAAGAAATTACACGTAGCACAAACGAAAAAATGCATACAGTTAATGAAATATTGTATATATCAGAATCATACTTTCAGCACATGGCTATCTCGTTGTGTCTCAGAATTAAACTTTCATAAATATTACTATTTTTGAGATATTATATTATATATTCTTATAAAATTTTTCTAAATAAATGTGTCGTATGTATTTTTATATTAACTTAATGATTATGACAAAAGTGAGATGAAATACAATTATATTGAGGCATCTGTCTCGTATGCAGATCAAAATAAAAAAAATCTTTTTCTAATATAACTTCAAAGCATACCACAGCATCTGCACAAAACGAACAAACAATGTAAAATTAAAAAAAAAAAATAAATAAGTGGGCATAAAGGAAAATATTACAATAATACTCTCTTCCGAGCCTTGTTTTTTAAAAAATTATTTCTATCCTATTGTAAATGATTCCAAGGCAATGCGAACATGCTTGTAATTTTTGGCACCAAACGCAGAACCGACCGTGATAAATTTTTAAACGGTTTCATATGCGCATATGCAGAATTATCGTAATAAATAGTACTTTTCCGGGCCTTGTTTCTCGACAAATAATTTTTTCCTATCGTAGGAAATTACAAGGCATGCCACCACGTTTGTAATTTTTGGCACCAAACGCAGCGACAAACGTAATGAATTTTTAAATAAATTTAAGCTCGCATATTCAAAAATATCTTGATCAACGAAACTGTTCCGGGTCTTGCTTAGCGACAAATTATCTTTTTCCTATCGTATAGGATATCCCAAGGTATGCCAACATGCTTGTAATTTTTGGAACTGAACGCAAAGACGTTTTAAACTTATTTAAAAATTCATAACGTTCGTCCCTGCGTTTTGTTCCAAAATTTGCAAACGTGGTGGCATTCCTATTGATCTGCTGCGATAGGAAAAAATTAATTTATCCAGATGCAAGGCCCGGAACAGTTTTGTTTAACAAGATATTTCTGATTATTCGGGTTTAAACTCATTTAAATATTCATAACGTTCGTCGCTGCGTTTTGTTCCAAAATTTTCAAACGTGGTGGCATGGCTTGTGATTTTCTGAGATAAAAAAAATTAATTTATCCAGATGCAAGGCCCGGAACAGTTTCGTTTATCAAGATATTTCTGAATATTCGGGTTTAAACTCATTTAAATATTCATAACGTTCGTCCCTGCGTTTTGTTCTAAAATTTGCAAACGTGGTGGCATGCCTTGTGATCTTTTACGATAGGGAAAAAATTATTTGTCGAGAAGCAGGGCCCGGAAAAGTACTATTTATTACGATATTTCCGTAAGGCTCGGAAGAGAATATTATTGTAATATTTTCCTTTATGCCCACTTATGTTTTTTTTTATATTTTACATAGTAGTTTGTTTGTTCGTTTTGTGCAGATGCTTTAGTATGTTTTGAGATTATAGTAGAAAAAAGATTTTATTTATTTTTATCTGTTTATGAGACAGATGCATTAATATAGTTATATTTTATTTCGCTTTTCTCATAATCATTAAGTTAATATAAAAATACATACGACAGATCTATTTAGAAAAATTTTATAATAATATATAATATAATATCTCATAAATAGTAATATTTATGAAAGTTTAATTCTGAGACACAACGAGATGGCCATGTGCTGAAGGAGTATGATTTTGATATATATATTTCATTAACTGTATGCATCCTTTTTTTGTGCTACGTTTAATTTCTTTTAAAATATTAATGCATCACAGAAATTGAGAATATTTTGACAATTATCTAATACTATTTACTAATAATTAAAATATAATAATAAATAAAATTTAATATTGTATATAATAAAAACATTAAACAGTAATTTATTATCAATAAAGTTCAATTTTATTCATGTTTCGTGTTGTGTGTATTATGTATTTTGTACAGTAAAATATGTACATAAAATATATAGTAAAAAATACAAAGAAATATAAATTTTTTAACGGGTATTCACGCGCCTATGCAGATATATCGTAATAGAAAACGGTACTTTTACGGTCCATGTTTTTTGACAAATAATTTTTTTTTATCGTAAATGATTCCAAGGCATGCGACCATGCTCGTATTTTTGGCACCAAACGCAGAGACGACTGTGATAAATTTTTAAACGGTTATTTACGCGCCTATGCAAAAATATGGTGATAAACGGAACATTTCCGAGCCTTGTTTTTAATAAATTAATTTTTTTCTATTGTAAATGATCTCAAGGCATGCGAACATACTCGTATTTTTTGGCACCAAACGCAGAGACGACTGTGATGAATTTTAAATATATATGTATATATATCGTAATTTTGATGTTTTTTAATTGTTTTGTTATTTTTTATCTCAAATATATTTTTTTATCTTAAATATATTATTTTGGATGTAAATATAATCATTTCTTATTAGTGTGCTTGTTATTAGCTAATTTTAAATTTTCGCTTAATAAACGCTCCAAACTTCAATCACGTTTATATATGTAATGATTTTTTGCGAAAAGAAGATATATTATTATTATTATAAACACAGGTGAATCAGCCTGTAGACTGGGCCATGTTGGCTAGCAAGGGTATCTTCTGCTTCTTGTCGCAGTACCTGATGGCGATGGAGCCCCTCATTCCACGGGACTGTGTACTTTCGGAATTCAAAAAATATCTGACGCTACTGCCCAAATAGTCAGATCGGGATAACAATCATAAATGAATTTATATAAACGAAACGACATCATATAATATGTAGATCACAATATAGTGTAAATAGTGAATTCAGTAATGTAAACTTGGTACCACAACGCCAAATAGTTAAAATAAAGGTCCTTTTTACAGAAAGTAATTAAACTGCTTGGATGATTGATTTATATGTCTATTCTATTATATTTACATCTTGTATATTTAATTTTCATTACTTTGTAATTTTCATTCTTTTTAATTACTTTGTAAAAAAAATATTGTTAAAAATTCTTCTTTTTCAGAAAGCAAAACAAATATATAGCTATACTGCGTTCACGGAGAGAACGACCAGGCATTTCGCGAATTAATAGTGGTGATGCTAGTCTCGCAACCGGCCACGAAGAAGATCGCCGCTTGAGCAAGAAAGACATCCCTCTCGAAGCCTGAGAAGAGTGTAAGATCTTTATTTTGCTAGCTTTAATTTTGAATTTATTTAATCCATATCCAGATTCACGATTTTTTTATCGTTTCATATTATTAATTATCGTCGAATATGTACACTAGTTGAATATTCACGGAAATGAGTATCGTCTGGAGTTTCATCTTTCAATTGCAAAAGAGAATCGACCAGATCTTCCCGTTTCGTTTTCGTGACGCTCCTATTGTCCATAGAGTCCCAAAAAACCTTGCGGAAGTAATCCGTGTAGTTGCCGAGCATCTTGCTGCCCACATGCTTTCAAATTTCCGGCAAGAAAAACAGGAAAAAGAATTGCAAGGTCCTCAAGAAGGTCGGTTGAAATTCCTTACGAGCTACATAAGTGAGAAAACAAAAAGGACATGCATTACGAGGAAGATACATCGCGATACGATTGCTTTAGATAGAATAATATAACGTAGGTATACCATATGATATTTTTAAACTTGGTACGTATCATCGGATTTTTCATTGATTAATTGTGCCCGCTTTAAAAGATTTAAAATTCGCGAAAAGAACAGGATTCTCCATTTACATGTTTTTATATTTTACTTAAAATTTTATAGTTTTCGTAAAATTCCGGCGCCGGTGTGTCGAAACAATTCGTCCGAATGCCAAACGCAACGGAGGATACCACAACGGTGGTATGCTTGTAGAACGTATCCTTGATAGGTATCGACAGGATCTTGGAATCATTCGCGAACTGATCACGCAGATGCTCTCTCATCATCTTCCCGGACTATTGCATGAGCTAGAAGAGACTCTTCAGTTTGCCGCTTGTAAACACAGGTGACAATTTTGTCCTGAAACAGAATCTCTTGACTAATATTATCGGACCGTTTTTTATCTAATCTAAATGTTTTATTCGAAAAAATATTTCTTGATATGCTTATTCACGAAAAGACTTGCTCTTCTTCTCTCCGCTATAGACTCTTTTATTCCTTATTTATTTCGTATTTATTTTCTACATATCCATCTATCTCTAATTTCCTGTTATTATTTGTTTCTAGAATAAATTCTAACAATAAACTTTTTATATCATTTTATATATATGTAATTTTTATTATATATTTCATAGAGAAAAATTAATAACAAAAAGAAATCAAAGAACGAATAAAATTTCTAGTCGAATAAAATTTAACAACAAAAATGCTTGTTTTTTCGAGATAAAAAAAATATATTATTCGTCTATACTTAATTGTTTTAGTAATCGCGTTTTAATATTTTAATTTCTCTATGTATTTTTTTCTATTTATTCTTGTATGGTGATAAATTATCGATCATTTTGCTTCTTATGAGTAATAAAAGAGAGTGAAAATATAAAAAAAAGTAACAATATTGAAAAGTAAAACTGGAGAATGTGTAACAATAAGTTCTGTGCTTCCATCCTCTTTACATTGTACTTCTAATTATCATTGTGCCTTTTACATATTTTATGATTTTTTATAATTTTCTTCTAATGGATTTGTCAGCGAATATTAAATAACTAATCTTAACTTAAGTACACATATATAGTGCGCATATACATACAAGTTCGCGCGACACAGTTTTAATCCAAAGTTAATGATAACAGAGAAATAACGATATTATACACGTAGAGTGCATTCTCATAGACTATATTAGCTATAAAATTTGCATAAAATCGTAAGCTAGCAATTGAAGATTCAAGAAAACATAGCTGAAACACTCGTAATCCGGACTAATATACAAAATTATCTGAGTCTCTTTTACAATATAAATTCGTAGTCGTCAGATAAAGCCGATTTCGAGATTTGCAAAAGTACTTCGCTCAAGAAACGTAGTTTTTTTCGCAATAATAATGTGTTACATTTAATGGACTTTATGATTCTTTTGGCAATTGTTACAATCCATCCCACCACAGGTCTGGAGGTAACAAATGATTAAATATTATTTTTGTTGTTGTTAAAATAAACGAATTGTCCAAAAAATATTTCAATAACATTCCAATTTCTCCGATCTTTTATAGATATGACAAATATGTATTATAAAATTATAATAAAAATCAATCTTCTTAAGAGATTTCTCTCTTTCGTTGAGATAGCGTTAGTCGATATCCGGTAAATATTTTACACAACATATATATTTTTGCGGATCCTTAGCCTCATGTTTCAGTATATAAGCTCGAACCCAGTATGTACTGTTTTGTGAAAACGAATCAGATTCACCTGATTCTTGTAATTCTTATCGATTTATTTTTAACCAAAAGAAGGATTATACTCGACGCACATGTTACATCATTTGCACGATCTTTTTGAAGTGCAGATAAATTCCATTAACCGCGGCCGTGAAGGTTGATCGTGGATTCAGAAAACTCACGTTGTCTTTAGTTTGCCAGATCTCGTAATCGCGCAGAAGCAATGCCAAAACAATTTTAGCGTGTAGCTGGCCCATTTTCATTCCTGCGAATCGATAAAAGATTGATTTCAGTGACAAAACGATTGTGAAATCCTAATCGAAAGGATGATAGAAGATTTCAAAACCGAAATTCAAGTGAAGTAATACTTTATTTAATTTTCTCTTTAAAGAATTCCAAATAAAAGAAATTTTGAAAAAAACGTGTTATTAATCTAAAAGTCGTGTCATTAATCTAAAATAATTATAATATTTAAAATTATTTTTCTTGAACACATAATACAATTAATCGATCATGTATGTTCTAATTATTAAATTTTTTTATCCTAAATCATCTTTTCACTGATCATATTTTAATTTAATAAATGAGTCCATTATTACATAATTAAACGACTGTAGACTATGCTTTTATATATCGAAAATAATTAATCGTGAGAATGCTTTCTTTATCAATCAATAACGACAGCAAATTATGATATCATCAAAAATTAAGAATTTTATTTTAATATCAACTTTGATAGTATTTTTATGACTCATTGATTGTTTTTTTTTTATTATTAATGTTATTATTTTTTATGTTATTAAAATATATTTTGAACTTCTTTGTATAATATTTTTGATTTTAAGAGAGCATATATTTTTAAAACATACAGAATAAATATTATTATATATATATTATCATCTATATTATATACTATGACCTACCTACGCACATCTTGGGACCAATTCCGAATGGTATAGAAGCGTCGGTGATATGATTATTTTCGGTGAATCTATCGGGGTTGTATATTTCCGGTTGATCCCAGAATCTAGAATCTTCCCCGAGTCCATATAAGGAGATGTATATCGGCGTGCCTTTCTCAATGACGATATCGGTGTTAGGAATCTGGAATTTTATATTTTTGTTAATATTCAATTAAACTCATTAATCGGTGACGTGTTTAATTTTCGTGACAGTAAATATTATACGGAACAAAACTACTTTAATTATAAATAATTTTACGTTCAAATTTTCAGTATATTCAATCTTTAAGCATATAAAAGATTTTTAAAAGATTATCATATATTGTTCTAAAATTTTTGTATTCTTCAAAGAGATTAGAAAAATAGAGAGAGCGAAAAGGAAAATATATATTATATATATATATATATATATATATAAACAAATGCTAAAAAAATTATCTTCTAATTTAACGAAAATCTACTCTTTCTCTTCTACCTTAAACAATTTTATAAAAATTTTATATGGTAATTTCTTGTAGGTCTATTTATATTTATATTTCAATACTGTGGCTTCGAAGAAGAAAAAAACAAGTGTTTTTGAAGAATTTCATTCGACGTTATACAAATTCGAAAATTTTGATATATTCCGGATCGGATTAAATATATCGTGAAATCACAATCAGACCTTTGAAATATTTATAATCAAATTTCAAATTTACCTTGTAATTTTGACGAGTGCATCTGTCGATGGTGGACACGGGCGGATGCAGCCTCAGGCTCTCGGCTATCGTCCGATCGAGGTACTTCATGTCCTGGAACGCTTTATACGTCCAGCCGTGCTTGTCGATCGCCCGGTTAATATCCTGCCTGGCTAATTTCTGATACTTGGAATAATTCGCCAGTTCCATTAGGGTGAAAGACACGCAGGTTGAACTCGACTCTAAGCCCGAGAAGAAAGTGCCGGACTGGTATAGTAGATTTTCACCCTCGAATTCTGCGGTAAATGTTTAATCTTTATCATTTTTTATTATTCAATTTTTGCATTATCATTTATGACTACTTGACTTAAAGTAAAGGAGTTTAGTTATAATAAACGTTTTTTAAAAATATCATAAATATTAAACAAAGAATTAAGATGTCGTATATAAATATAATCAAGAATATAAATTAAAGCGTAAAGATGAAAAATCACATGCAAATGTTACAATAGAAAATTAATGAAAATATTAATAATAATAATTAATAATATTAAATACTGTTAAAATTACGAATCTAAGGATTATCAAGCAATATGCAAAGTACATCGATTATGCAGCTTTGACCTTTTTGTAATAAGATCACTTGAATATTTTGACAAATGTATTTAATAAAATAAATCATGATACAAAGCCACTTACTGTAATTGGGATTCTGTTTGCAATGCTTCAACTGCAGCAGCGAATCGATAAAATCGCCTCGTTTTTCACCGGTCTTTTCGCGATTCTCCATTGCGTTCCAGAAGACTTTCTTTACGAACGAGGAGTTTGCAAGAATTCTCGGACCAAATAGATCTATCAGTTCGGGCAAGAAGAACACCATCACGAGAGCGATCATCCTCTGAATTCGTGGAAGAATTCGTGAACTGTAAAATCATCCTCGAGTTATTACAAATAAATGGACAATGTTTAGAATCTTCGATCGCTATTTGAATTTCAGTCGATGACATTTGGTGACATAAATGTTAAAGTAAAAATAAATCAAATAAATAATAATTATTAATAAATTTGTTAAAATTAATTCGTTCAATTTTACAGTTTTAAAACATTTTGTATATTTTGTACTTCTTTTATTTATTAAGATTAAATTATATATTTAAATGAATTTTATACATATATGTATGTATATATATAATGTTATCAAGAGTTATATTAATGTTTCACATTAAACATATAATTAAGAAAGTTTCAAAACCAAAAATGTGTGTGTGAGTTGCCAGCTCCATATCTTAGATTGTGAACTTTAATTTCTACTTTTCTCGCGTTAACATAATTTAAAGCCAAAATCGAGTTTATATCATGAGTTTTTTGTATCTATAACATAGTATTATTTAATATAAAACTTCTTTTTTTCGTAGTATCATATAACTAAAAATGTTACGATGGGGACTCTTCGCTCTTTTTTTTTTTTTTTTAGTACGTATTTTGATAATGAGTGTTGCCTTTATTTGACTTGATCCACTTTTGCTATTTACTCGATTTTATTTATATGTATATAACTTATATGTACATGCATTAAATCCAAAACAGGTACCTTTGGTCGAGAATTCTTCATTCGGATAGTGGAAGGAGTCCATCTTGGTACCGAATGCAATCGAGGCGATCAAATCAGTCGTATACTTGTAATTGAGTTCTTGAGCATTTACCAGCTTCACGCCGTCGCGATCCTCCGGATAATTCTTGAGATAATCCATCATTGGCTCTCCGATCTCTGTCATCAGCGGGAACATCTTTTTCAACTTGCTTCTGGTCAGGGTGGGCGTGATTTTGGTTCGCACGTATTTCGAGGCCGGATTTTTCAGACCGAACAGATTCTTCATGCCAATACTGTCCTTCTGATTGGAACCGCCAAAATGACGATCGCGGAAATTGTCGAAGTCGCGGATCATAAACTGCTTTATGATGTCCGGATCGCGCAATAGCAGACATGGCTTGTGAAAAATGTAAAAGCCGATGAAGGGCGTATCCGTACGGGCCGCCTTATGCAGCTGGCCGATGTGCCATCCTGGCGCGGAACGGAAAAGCGCCGCATTCTTGAAATTGCCAAAGATCAGATCGCCCTTGAGAGATTCGACGCCGCGTCGTTTCCAGTAGCTTAGTTTATATCTGAGCGATAATGGAACAAAAATATATAATTTTCACAAGCACCCGCGCGTGCGAGTAAAATAAAAAAATTACTTAATCTAAATTTTGCAATTAAAATATCTATAAATGCATGCGTAAAAAAATACAATTTAAGATTTAATAGAGATCTTTGAGATGAGATTCGATAAAATTATTAAATACATATTTGACTAACAGGTAAAGTTACCTTTCTGTTACTCGCCGATTTTGATGAAACTCGGTATACTTGTACAGTAGTCAAAAATAATAGCACGTATTTTTTTATATCGGCAGTGGTGCACTTTTAAGGTTCGCGCAATCAATATAATGTTCTGAAAAGTCAATTTTTTCTCGCTCTTTGCCGAACCCAGGAATAACCGACGAGGAGGTGGCGAGAGTCTATTCCCACTATTTCTTTTTTTATTTTTATTATTTATTATTTTTATTTTTTATTTTTTTATTTTTTATTTTTTTAAATTTTAAAATTTTTAATATTTAAATTTTTTTAATTTTTTTTTTTTTTTCATGTTATCTATAATCACGTCACTTCTCGCTTATTTTTTTATTTTTATAATTTTCGCAGAAATGATTTATAAAAAAAAATCTTTCATACATAACGAATTTTCACACCAAGCACACTTTATGATTTCTATATCGTTGCATAATGCACATGTATCTTCACAATTTTTAAAACAATAATCTACGGGATTATCAAACTTAAGTGGTTTCTCTTGTAAGTAGCCACTTTTGTACCACGAATACTTGAATAAATTTATAAACCGAGAAGAAGATAATTGATTATGAATTACTGATTGAAGTTTGATAATATTGTTTCGTAAATGTAAGTTTACATCGTATTTATACAAAATTAACAATTAACAATTAACAATTCCCGCAGGAACGACTGGAATGATTCAACCTCTCGATGTCTTCGGTTTCAGGATTTGGAAAAATTTCATTAAATATTTTTCAGATATAGTTATTTTGTATAAATACGATGTAAACTTACATTTACGAAACAATATTATCAAACTTCAATCACTAATTCATAATCAATTATCTTCTCCTCGGTTTATAAATTTATTCAATTATTCGTGGTACAAAAGTGGCTACTTACAAGAGAAACCACTTAAGTTTGATAATCCCGTAGATTATTGTTTTAAAAATTGTGAAGATACATGTGCATTATGCAACGATATAGCAATCATTAAGTGTGCTTGGTGTGAAAATTGGTTATGTATGAAAGATTTTTTTTTTATATATCATTTCTGCGAAAATTATAAAAATGAAAAAATAAGCGAGAAATGACGTGATTATAGATAACTTGAAAAAAAAAAATTAAAAAAATTAAATATTAAAAATTTTAAAATTTTAAAAAATAAAAAATAAAAATAATAAATAATAAAAATACAAAAAGAAATAGTGGGAATAGACTCTCGCCACCTCCTCGTCGGTTATTCCTGGGTTCGGCAAAGAGCGAGAAAAAATTGACTTTTCAGAACATTATATTGGTTGCGCGAACCTTAAAAGTGCACCATTGCCGATATAAAAAAATACGTGTCTATTATTTTTGACTACTGTACAAGTATACCGAGTTTCATCAAAATCGGCGAGTAACAGAAACGTAACTTTACTTGTAAGTTAAAATTAATTAGTTAAATTAATATAAGTTAACAACGATTATTTAATCTAATATTTTAAATAATATTTTAAATGTGCTAACCTATCATATATTCAGAAAAGTGTTATCACTATAATGATCAACGCAAAACTAGTCAGCATGATATACTTGTTTTGTTAGCTCTTGTTTTGTTAGCTTTTAACTTAGCTCTGAAAGTTCTTGAACACATTACTCCCAACGGATTCTCGATCGATCTTTTATAATTTATCCTCGCGATAGATCTGTCAACTGACGTATAGGAATCGTTTTGTAATAAACTAATAGTAGATAAGCAAGAAGGTCAAAAAAGTCAAGGAGAAAGTATCATTTAACTACGTCCGTATCAGATATGCATAATTATGTGGACGCATAGCATAATTTTATTTGCACATGTGTTTACGTCATCTTATAGACTATGCGTCTGCATTTATTTATATTCATTACACTATATGATTATATCTACTAATAATCTTGAAAATTGCACAATCAATAATTTAAAAATCTCGTAATCAACAATGTCAAACAACTTTAGCGTATAATTAGTCTATTTTCTTTTCTGCGAATCAATAAAGCGATTAATTTCAATAATAAAACGATTGCGAAATCCTAATCAAAACAATAATTTTTATATTTTATCAGAATTAAAGAATATCAAAGATCGAACTTCAAGTGACGTAACCGAAACTTTAAATGACGTGAAACCTTATTTAATTTTCTCTCTAAAAAATCCCAAATAAAGAAAGCAATTTTGAAAGAAACGGCGTTTCATTAAACTAAAATAATTATAGATTATAAAATAATTAATTAGATATAATATAAAATATTTAATTAAAAATATTCAAGATTATTTTTTTCTCAAAAATAGCACAATTAATCGATCATGTATGCTCCAATTTTTTGTTTCTTTACTCTAAATCAAGAGACACGGTAGTGTCTCGCGCCAAGTACAAGCGCAAGTACAGCAACAGTATAAAGCCATTGGCGGACAACCTGACACGATGTCCATATCTCCAGTATTACGTTAATTGGCTTGTATATATTGTATAAGGGAATTGTACGTTTGTGTAAAAGAAATTATCGCGTTTCATGATCATAAAATATGTTATCACTTGATATAATTTTTCCAGGTATTTGCGCAATAATATGTTAATCCAATATTGGCAGGATATTGACATTTTGGCTGTCTAATTTGAATAACAACCCAGTAAGCAAAATGTTAGCAACATGCGCGCAGATTGGCAGCAAATTTTATCAAAATCCCACACCAAAACCATAGCCATATGTGTTCGCAATAAGCTCGTGTTTTGCTGGCAAATCTTGCTGACATAACCTGACAGCAAATTGTCGGCAAAAACCGAGCAAGATCTGCGCGCGCAATTTGACGTCAAATTGTCAGCAAAAACCGAACAAACTTTGCCATTCTGAAGCCATTTAAATTTGACGTATACCCATATTGATTTTTTCAATTTATACTTTTATTAAAAATAATTGAGACTATATAGAAGAAATCTGATTTTATTTTATTAATAAATTATTTTTATATGTATATAATACAAGTTATTATAAGCAGATAATGAACGGACGATTTTTTCGTTCATTCGCCGGACATCTGTCCGATTTATAAACAATCAATTTAATATCTGAAGTTCCTGCGTTGGGGTTGTATCAGAAATTAAATTGAAGTAGTATATCTTTAATCTTACTAGCCACTCTTTGCAAGCTTTATATAATTCTCATGACTAAAACTTAAATACGAGATAGATAGCGCATCACACGTCGCATAGCGATAAACGAACGAACTAGTAACTGATTACTATTTTTATGTAATGTTTTTGCTAACAATTTGTAGTCAGATTTTCCTGCGCAGATCTTGCTCGGGTTTTGCAACCAATTTGACGTCAGATTTCGCACGCGCAGATCTTGCTCGGTTTTTACCGCCAATTTGACGTCAGATTTTGCACGCGCAGATCTTGCTCGGTTTTTTCCGCCAATTTGATGTCAAGTCATGTCAGCAAGTTTTGCTCGCTTTTTGCCGCCAATCTGCCAGCTTAATAGCAACTCGTAACGTAATAACAACTCTTGTAGCAAAATTGTAGCCTTTTTGCTGACAGCAATTTATAGCAAGCACTTGGCAAAATCTGTTCGAGCAGACTTGGCTGACTGGGAAGTTAAAACAAAAATATAATTATATAACTCACTTCTTTCGCTTTATGAACTAGATAAGCACCAACAATTATTCATCATTTTATTTAGAAGCATATATTGTCAATAATAAATGTATTAATGCCGCATTGATTTGTAATTATCCATTATTTTTACAATAACAGCAATGAAGTTTGAAAGATTTGGATATCTATAATAAGCAAAGATAACCGTCATATTTTGGTGGAATATGACGGGGATGGTGGCGGGTTCTTTGCTATTTATTTAAAAATTTATTTAAAGATGTTTAACATATACTACAAAAAAAGAATGATATAATTCTTAAAAACTTACCATTTTAAAAAAGGTAAAAAAAGACGCCAAGTACGCGCGCGAGTTAAGAAAAACTGTTATATTTATTTACAAAATAGTGTTATTTTATCCTACAAAAATAATGATATCCAAGAAAATTGCGCTAATTGAAAATATATACTGTTAAAAATATTAATTAAAAAATAATTTTAAATTAAATTAAAAATTAATAGAGAAATTAAAAATTAGAAATTAATACAAAAAATTAAAAAATTTTACAAAAATTAAAAATTAATAAAGATAAAAAAAATTTAAAAATTTTAATAAAAAACTTGGCGCTTATCAAACTATCAGACTCGCGTATAGATACCCGGGATGCCTCGCTGTTGCTGCGCGTGTACTTGGCGCGAGACACTACCGTGTCTTTTGATTAAAGGAATTAATATTAATCAACTGTATATTCGTGTTCTTTTGTTCTTTTTGTGATAAATTTCAATGTTTTAGTAAGTTCCATTCGCGCTTCTATTAGAATTCTATTAAAATTCTATCAGAATTTCAATGAAGATATAATTCGATATTTGACAAAAACTCTAATTGCAAATTTAATTGCTGCTCTCTGGGTTTGGATCTGTAGTAATTAAGAAAAGAAGAAGAAAGGTTGTATGTTCAGAATACGCTTGCAATCGATAGTCGAAGATTAATATACTACGATAAATTTTACGCTCAATCAAAAATATAATTAACAAATTGATTAAGCTATTATCTACAGACATGAAATGTTCCGATTAATGGATTAATAATAATCTACATAATCAAATTTTTATATGGAAAAATTGCGTGTTGTAGTAAATTGATGTCGATTTTCCATCCGTGAATGTCTTAAACATTCGATCCGGAAATATGAGACATCAATTGTAATAAACTGATCCAGCAAGTGACTAAATAATCCGCCATATGATACTGGACTTAAGATTAAGTGGATACCTATGTGTTAAAGAGGAATATGATTCCTGTAAGATTTTCCTCTAAAGAAAAATCTAAGAGGAATTCCCCGCTTACGAATAGAATATTTTTTTTTTCAGTGTATATATATATTATAGACAATTCTCTGTACTCAGAGAGTGTAAATCGTGTTAATTTACATAGTTCAGATGTTTTATTTTTAAACTCTTGATATAACTCTGATTATATTATCACTGAAAAAAAAATTCTATTTGTAAGCGGGAAATTCCTCTTAGATTTTTCTTTAGAGGAAAATCTTACAGGAATCATATTCCTCTTTAACACATAGGTATCCATTTAATCTTAAGTCCAGTATCTCTTGGTTATAGGATATTCCTCTAGAGTCTAGATTTAAAATCTAAAATCTAAGATCTAGAGTCTAGATTTTACAGTATCTTCTTGAGACCATATATCAGAGGAAAATCCTCTAGAATCGAGAGGGAACCGCTAAAGGAAAGAAAATTTTTGTTTGGGTGATCGATAAAAATAATTTATTTTTAAATATTAAATAATTGAGATACTTTAAGAAAATATTATTTATAAAACGGACGAGAATAATTACAGGCCAGCGTAAAGTATCACGGCGACACATTTAACAATCTTTTAATAGACTGAACATGTTTCTTAGAACTGATAGTAGACTTGGTAATAATTACAGATAATTATTTGATAGAACCAATGTATGTGATGTGATTTATCGATTTCTTAATAAATAAGTCTACTAAACATAGTTAATGAATTCTATAAGTAAAACAATTTTTTAATAATGCGTATAGCAATCTGATTGGTTAAATGTAAGATTAACAAAACGTATAAAAGTGGGATCGGATCTACATGTCTCACATTGTCGCAAGCTCTCTTCGTACTCATCCCAGCGACGGAGGCAAGTTTATTTAGGTAACTCGTAATAATTCTCTTTTACAAGTCTTTTTGCGTCTGACCATTTATCTCGGCGCAAAATAAATTCATTATCTAGAGTTCCACATAACTCTAAGTACTTCGAAATCGCTTTAATGTCGCCTCGTGTAACAAAATACGAAATACTTCAAAAATTTTTGAACGTCTTCGACAATCCATGAGATGTCAATGCGAGGCATGCGTGCGGAAGAAAATCATTTCTAGCAATTTCTTTAATAAAGTTCTAACTAAAGTCTGTTGTAAATAAAAAATGTTTATAATTTGGAAAGGAAGTTCGTTTCCGGACACACGTTCATTTGACTTTTTTTTCTCCTTACAGTGAGTAAAATATGCTCTTAAAGTTTCACCATCTATTTCTGTAACAATCTGTGTACAAATGCTCAATTTAAATTTGATCGAATAATGACAAAACCAACGTTGGAAAACAACATAGCATTTCGGCTCCTATTAATCCGAGCTATGCCATCTCCTCTCACCAAGCACGGAGATATTTATTTTATAACAATCGTATTAGTGTCATTAAATTAGTGTAATCGCAAAGTATCGGATATTCAGAGTATTCTCTCTCTTTCTCTCGTATTAGTCTTTTGGAATTAGTTTTTTTAGAACAGTTTTCTTTTAGATGCAATTCTTTCGAATCATTCTGTTCACGACGACATTTTGGCGTAATTAAGACAATTAATAAATAAAATAGAAAAGGCTCTAGGAATGATAATAATAAGATGAAACGGCTAATAAGAGCCAAATAGCACAGGTGAAGGCGCGAGTAAGCACAATCGTTTAAAATAAAAAAAAATTACACTTTATTATAGAATTAAAAAACTTTTTTTTGACGTTTCGGTCCCACTTCGGGCCATCTTCAGTAACTGTATGAACAAGCAAATTATATAATATAAGAAGCGTTAAAATCATAACCGGTGGACAGAACATATACAAAGTTTAATACATACATTTGAAATAAGATGATAATTGAGTTACATGCTATTGTATCTACGCGGCATCCAAACTACCCCACGACTCTTTCTAGAAACGCCCCCCGATCGGTGCCCGCCGGTAGGAAAGGGGATGTGCATTGAAAAACGGAATGCCATCCTTATGTCAAAGAACAATATATCAATTGTTGTCCACGCTCAGTGATAACGGATCACAGACTGACGAACCACGAATTCGATTGGGAAAACGTGAAAATTTTAGATAGAGAACCGATCTTAACCAAAAGACTACTGTAAGAAATAATATACATTAAAAGGCAAAAAAACAGCATTAATTTACAGACTGATACAGAACAATTAGATCAAATTTACACTCCAATTCTATAGACAGCTTACAGTATATTTAGTCTTACTTTTATCATCAACAATCCCCCAAAAACTTGTTTATGTGAATCACGATTTTTGTTTGACATTTATATCTGACGGTACAAACATTGTTATGATCGATGTGCGAGACGAGTCACAATTTCTTAGACTTGTGCGGTGCGATCTCGTGTGGCTTTCTGTGCATCTCTACGATTGCTTGGTGAGTTGCCTCTTGCAATTATTACAGTAATGGACAACAATTGATATATTGTTCTTTGACATAAGAATGGCATTGCGTTTTTCAATGCACATCTTTTTTCCTACCGACGGGCACCGATCGGGAGGCGTCTCTAGAGAGAGTCGTGGGGTAGTTTGAATCCCGCGTATTAGATACAATAGCACGTAACTCAATTATCATCTTATTTCAAATGTATGCATTTAACTTTGTATATGTTCTGTCCATTGGTTATGATTATAACGCTTCTTATATTATATAATTTGCTTGTTCATAAAGTTACTGAAGATGGCCCAAAGTGGGACCAAAATGTCTAATTGTAAAAAAAGTTTTTTAATTCTATAATAAAGTGTAGTTTGTTTTAAACGATTGTGTTTACTCGCGCCTTTACCTGTGCTGTTTGGCTCTTATTAGCTGTTTCATCTTATTAAAATAATTAAAAATATCCGTATATAAAATAATTTATTTTTTTTAATAAATAATGTTAACTTCTAATAAAGTGTGACTCAGTTACTAAGAATACGAGCCACTAATTCTTTTACAATTCACCATCGTTTAAACACTCACCTCTTTCTCTCTCTCTCTCTCTCTCTTTCTCTCAAATACATCTTCTTCCTCGTAAGGCGTTTTAAACAATCTTAAGCTTGGCTATTAATTGAGAGAATACTACAACTTTTATTTATAAAAAAAAAACTATATATCTATACAGTATTGTAAAATATCTTTATGTATCTTATTGAACTTTTTTTGTCATAAAATATATTATGAGACTGTAACAGAATAAAAATCAGTTGTAAATACATATCAGTTTGTTTAAAATATTCGAATTTACATAGTTACGTAAGGTACATTACAGTAAACTAATTTTTGTCTGAAAGTTATCATATTTTTACTAGCAGATATTGCAGAATAATTATAATTGTTAAAACTTGTATGAGTCGCAGGATCTTTACTTTAAAATTTCAAAATACAGCGTTTTACAAAAAGCCTAATCTTTGTATAAAATGCCGTCGTACAAAGTCATTTATGAAAAAACTAAGCCATTTTACTGACATTACAAAAGATACATTCAAATTTATCAATTTTCTAATCCATAATTGCTTACATCCTTGTGTGTACTCTTCTTCTCTCATCAAAACGATATTGTGAGCTAAATGTTGCGAAAAAATAATATACATACGAGATAATATCTCTCATGTTAACCTTACATATAATTGTATGTATAATTTATAAGCTATAATGCAGTACACATCTTACTTATTATATATTATAGTTACCTGAACGCTATTGTACAATCATGGTAAACCCAGAGCAGTACGTTTCACTTGATAATATGAGCAAAAGGAATGTATCGCATATAATCAATGAGTTTGCCAAAGATCTAAAAAATATATCTGGAAAATGTATGGATGTTGGTTGCGGACCCGGGGATATAACGAAGGATATTCTTCTTCCGGCTCTTAATTCAAATGCAACAATGATTGGTAAGAAAATATAATAAATTATAAGATTATAACAGCTTCCTTACGCGCACACATACACATATATTGTATCATGTAAATAATTATTAGATAATGCAACAATTATACATTATAAAGGTACAGATATTATGGAGAATATGATCGAATACGCGAACAAAACATACGGTGACAAGGAACGACTCGAATTCGAAGTGTTGGATATTCAAACTAAAAAATTGCCCGAGAAATACATTTCGGAATTTGATCACATCTTCTCCTTTCACGCTTTGCAGTGGTGCTATGACATTCGGTAAGAAAAATTATTAAATAAGAGTAAATAAATATTTTTTTTGTAAGAAAGGACTTTTATATACGACTTTATTAATAAACTTTTACGTAACTATATTGCAACAAAAATAATATATATATTTTAAAATAGATAAATATTTTAAAAAATATATGCAATTAACAATTATGTTTGTTGTTCAACAGCCAAACTTTTGAGAATATTTATTGTATGCTCCGACCGGGTAAAACTATGCTTATATTAAGCATAGCGCAAAATGCAGCATTCTTTGAATCTTTGGAATCTATGGCCCAAGATATACGATATGCATCGTACATGGAGGTAAATATTATTACATCAAAGATGCGGAGTATAAGAAAAAAAATGTGAAATTATTTCCGCGCGTATAACATTTCAATTATTATCAACTCTCATCAAAATCCGCGGAAGGTATGCTTAAAGATGGTTAACATAGCTGATTCAATTGCTTTAAATACTAGTATTATTCGACATTTAAATTCGGATCAGCTTGTGAAGATAACGATATCAAATATAGCAATACGCAGTATGCTCAGTTTCTATAAAACCGCTTTTTTTATATAAATAAAATATTATATGTATATATATTGCACATTGCAATTTTCTTAACTATAGATTGTCAATTATCTGTATACAGGACAAAAAAAAATATGTTGGGCCATTTCATTATTCGACCCGACCTCGGGAAGATCTAAAAGAATTATTGGAAGATATTGGATTTCAAGTTCATCATTGCAGTCATCGGAAGATAAGCAATTGTATGAGTACAGAAAAATTTATGTGTAAGTATTTTCCTTGATATGCATGCAAAAATTAAATGCTAGGCTACGTGATTATTATGATTTTCTTATTTTTTCCCCGTTTATATATGAATTATAATTCTAACTTAATCGTATTGTTTATTTCGACAGCCTTTGTTACTGCACAGTACACTTTTGCATTTTTGGATAAGATGCCGCATAATCTAAGGGAAGAATTTAAGAATGAGTTTACACGTATGTACACGGAAATAAATGTTAAAGAATACAGAGATAGACAAGGTAACTATAAGCTACATGATGAAGAAGAGACGGATATTCCTGCTGCATACACTATATTGGTAGCTTATGCACAAAAGAATGTTTCATAGGGATTATATAGTTTACATGGATATCTGGATATTGCAATTTTTTTATCTCTGTAAAATTATACACAACTGATGTTCGTATTTACAAATTAAAGGAATTAATGTTAATCAACTGTACATTCGTGTTCTTTTGTTTTTTTTGTGATACATTTCAATCTTTTAGTAGGTCCCATTCGCGCTTCTATCACAATTCTATTAAAAATTTTATCAGAATTTTTATAAAGATACTATTTGATATTTAACAAGAATTTTACTCGTAAAACTTATTGTTGCTCTTTGAGTTTGGATCTGTTGTAATTAAGAAAAGGAGAAAAAAGGTTGTATGTTTAAAATACACTTGCAATCGATGGTCGAAGATAAATATGCTATATAAGATTAATATGCATATCGTATTGATATGTGCATTCGTTTAATTTTTAATATCACATCTTATATACAAAATAGAAAAGGAAGTAAAATGTTACAAAATTGATATGAAGAAGCTCATGAAAAAAGAATCACTTTAAACAATTATAAGTTTTTGAAAACATTCTTTTTGTGTGGAAGAGGAGTTATGTGACATCGTTCTCGTTTCTCTAGCTACAACTTGTAATAACATATTTGCCTCAAGATGATGCACATGACTGACGTAAATAATTATCGATTTGAAATGAATTAATCGAATTAATCATTATTTATTTTATGTTAGCATCGTGATAATTATAAAGTGATATTTTGCTGTTGGAGAACTTACTTGATCGTCCTTAAAGGGAAATTATTAACATTATGTCGGATATCAGAGATAATTAGAAGAAAGAGATGGATAAATTAACGTCGAATGATCAATTAATATCTATCATAAGATAATATTTATCTTATTTTATTGTAATCTCTTCTTTATATATTCTCTCTCTATATCCATTTGTTTAACTACTTCATTGCTAAGTATAATAATTTCCTAATTTTTTGATCATGCTTTCGAAAATGTAATAGAATAACTTTGTATTAAATTTTCAAGTTACAGAGTATATTGATAGAATATTTTGCACACATACATATATAGAAATTATTAAAGTATTTGATAATATAAATAAAGATGGTGCTGATTTTTTCTTTTACAGCTTCAACGGATTATAAATGTTAAAGAATAACAGTCTTATTTTATGAAGATGTGGTTTTAAAAATTAAACAACTGCAAATATCAATGCGATAGCACAAAATTTATAAATAATATAAAAAACTATAATTATATATAAAATTAATAAATAATATTCTCTGTGCTCAGTCAGTCTAGGAGACTCTTTTTTTATTAGAAAGATTTTAAAAGATAAATGACAATAGTGATTAGAATTGATAATAGGCAATAGTGATTAGAATAAATAATAGACAATGATGTTTAGAATAGGTAATAGACAACAGTGATTAGAAGAGATAGGATTAGATGACTGTTACCAGTCACAATTACACATTATATATTTGTTTGACGACTTTATTTAAAATATTTTTTTTTTGTAAATTTTCTTTCATCATTTTAAGACGTAAATATTTAAAAATCAAAATATATTATTTAAAAAATCTTAAATTTTAATAAAAAATTTTGATCCAATTATGTAAATTAGTTTGGTTTTCGTGACGCTCTTATCGTCCATAGAGTCTCAAAAAACCTTGCGAAAGTAATCCGTGTAGTAGCCGAGCATCTTGCTGCCCACATGCTTTCCAATTTCCGGCAAAAAAAACAGAAAAAAGAATTGCAAGGTCTTCAAGAAGGTCGGTTGAAATGCCTTACGAGCTACATAAGTGAGAAAACGAAAAGAACATGCATTACCAGGAAGATACATCGCGAGATACGATTGCTTTAGATAGAATAATATAACGTATACCATATAATATTTTTAAACTTGGTACGTATCATCAGATTTTTCATTGATTAAGTGTGCCCGCTTTAAAAGATTTAAAATTCGCGAAAAGAACAGGATTCTCCATTTACATGTTTTTATATTTTACTTAAAATTTTATAGTTTTCGTAAAATTCCGGCGCCGGTGTGTCGAAACAATTCGTCCAAATGCCAAACGCAACGAAGGATACGTTCTACAAGCATACCACAACGGTGGTATGCTTGTAGAACGTATCCTTGATAGGTATCGACAGGATCTTGGAATCATTCGCGAACTGATCACGCAGATGCTCCCTCATCCTGGACTCTTACATGAACTAGATGAGACTCTTCAGTTTGCCGCTTGTAAACACAGGTGACATTTTTGTCCTGAAACAGAGTCTTTTGACTAATATTATCGGACCGTTTTTTATCTAATCTAAATGTTTTACTCGAAACAATATTTCATGATAAGCTTATTCACGAAAAAACTTGCTCTTCTTCTTTTCGCTATAGACTCTTTTATTCCATCTTTATTTCGTATTTATTTTCTACATATCCATCTATCTCTAATTTCCTGTTGTTATTTGTTTCTACAATAAATTCTAACAATAAACTTTTTATATCACTTTATATATATGTAATTTTTATTATATATTTCATAGAGAAAAATTAATAACAAAAGGAAAAAAAGAAATCAAAGAACAAATAAAATTTTTAGTCAAATAAAATTTAACAACAAAAATGCTTTTCGAGATAAAAAGAATATATTATTCGTCTATAATTGTTTTAGTAATCGCGTTTTAATATTTTAATTTCTCTATGTATTTTTTTCTATTTATTCTTGTATGGTGATAAATTATCGATCATTTTGCTTCTTATGAGTAATAAAAGAGAGTGAAAATATAAAAAAAAGTAACAATATTGAAAAGTAAAACTGGAGAATGTGTAACAATAAGTTCTGTGCTTCCATCCTCTTTACATTGTACTTCTAATTATCATTGTGCCTTTTACATATTTTATGATTTTTTATAATTTTCTTCTAATGGATTTGTCAGCGAATATTAAATAACTAATCTTAACTTAAGTACACATATATAGTGCGCATATACATACAAGTTCGCGCGACACAGTTTTAATCCAAAGTTAATGATAACAGAGAAATAACGATATTATACACGTAGAGTGCATTCTCATAGACTATATTAGCTATAAAATTTGCATAAAATCGTAAGCTAGCAATTGAAGATTCAAGAAAACATAGCTGAAACACTCGTAATCCGGACTAATATACAAAATTATCTGAGTCTCTTTTACAATATAAATTCGTAGTCGTCAGATAAAGCCGATTTCGAGATTTGCAAAAGTACTTCGCTCAAGAAACGTAGTTTTTTTCGCAATAATAATGTGTTACATTTAATGGACTTTATGATTCTTTTGGCAATTGTTACAATCCATCCCACCACAGGTCTGGAGGTAACAAATGATTAAATATTATTTTTGTTGTTGTTAAAATAAACGAATTGTCCAAAAAATATTTCAATAACATTCCAATTTCTCCGATCTTTTATAGATATGACAAATATGTATTATAAAATTATAATAAAAATCAATCTTCTTAAGAGATTTCTCTCTTTCGTTGAGATAGCGTTAGTCGATATCCGGTAAATATTTTACACAACATATATATTTTTGCGGATTTTTAGGCTCATGTATATAAGTTCGAACCTAGTATGTACTGTTTTGTGAAAACGAATCTGATTTACCTGATTCTTGTAATTCTTATCGATTTATTTTTAACGAAAAGAAGGATTATACTCGACGCACATGTTACATCATTTGCACGATCTTTTTGAAGTGCAGATAAATTCCATTACCCGCGGCCGTGAATGTTGATCGTGGATTCAGAAAACTCTCGTTGTCTTTGGTTTGCCAGATCTCGTAATCGCGCAGAAGCAATGCCAAAACAATTTTAGCGTGTAGCTGGCCCATTTTCATTCCTGCGAATCGATAAAAGATTGATTTCAGTGACAAAACGATTGTGACATTCTTATGTCGAAACGATGATAGAAGATTTCAAAACCGAAATTCAAGTGAAGTAATACTTTATTTAATTTTTTCTTTAAAGAATTCCAAATAAAAGAAATTTTGAAAGAAACGTGTCATTAATCTAAAAGTCGTGTCATTATTCTAAAATAATTATAATATTTAAAATTATTTTTCTTAAACACATAATACAATTAATCGATCATGTATGTTCTAATTTTTAGATTTCTTTATCCTAAATCATCTTTTCACTGATTATATTTCAATTTAATAAATGAGTCCATTATTACATAATTAATCGACTGTAGATGCTTTTATATATCGAAAATAATTAATCGTGAGAATGCTTTTTTTTATCTATCAATAACGACAGTAAATCATGATATCATCAAAAAGTAAGAATTTTATTTTAATATTGACATTGATACCATTTTGATGACTCGTTGATTTTTTCTTTTTATTATTAATGTTATTACTTTTTATATTATTAAAATATATTTTGAACTCCTTTGTATAATATTTTTGATTTTAAGAGAGCATATATTTATAAAACACACACAGAATAAATATTATTATATATATATTATCACCTATATATTATATACTATCACCTACCTACGCACATCTTGGGACCAATTCCGAATGGTATAGAAGCGTCGGTGATATGATTATTTTCGGTGAATCTATCGGGGTTGTATATTTCCGGTTCATCCCAGAATCTAGAATCTTCCCCGAGTCCATATAAGGAGATGTATATCGGCGTGCCTTTCTCAATGACGATATCGGTGTCAGGAATCTGGAATTTTATATTTTTGTTAATATTCAATTAAACTCATTAATCGGTGACGTGTTACATTTTCGTGACAGTAAATTTTATAAGGAACAAAACTACTTTAATTATAAATAATTTTACGTTCAAATTTTCAGTATGTTCAATCTTTAAGCATATAAAAGATTTTTAAAAGATTATCATATTTTGTTCTAAAATTTTTGTTTTCTTCAAAGAGATTAGAAAAATAGAGAGAGCAAAAAAGGAAAATATATATTATATAAAAACGAATGCTAAAAAAATTATCTTCTAATTTAAAGAAAATCTACTTCCTCTTCTACTTTAAACAATTTTATAAAAGTTTTATATGGTAATTTCTTGTAGGTCTATTTATATTTATATTTCAATACTGTGGCCTCGAAAAAGAAAAAAACAAGTGTTTTTGAAGAATTTCATTCGACGTTATACAAATTCGAAAATTCTGATATATTCCAAATCGGATTATATACATCGTGAAATCATAATCAGACCTTTGAAATATTTATAATCAAATTTCAGATTTACCTTGTAATTTTGACGAGAGCATCTGTCGATGGTGGACACGGGCGGATGCAACCTCAGGCTCTCGGCTATCGTCTGATCGAGGTACTTCATGTCCTGGAACGCTTCATACGTCCAGCCGTGCTTGTCGATCGCCCGGTTAATATTTTGCCTGGCTAATTTCTGATACTTGGAATGATTCGCCAGTTCCATTAGGGTGAAAGACACGCAGGTTGAACTCGACTCTAAGCCCGAGAAGAAAGTGCCGGACTGGTATAGTAGATTTTCACCCTCGAATTCTGCGGTAAATGTTTAATCTTTATCATTTTTCATTATTCAATTTTTGTATTATCATTTATGATTACTTGACTTTAAAGTAAAGGAGTTTAGTTATAATAATCGTTATATAATAATATCATAAATATTATACGAAGAATTAAGATGTCATATATAAATATAATCATGATATATAAATTAGAGCGTAAGGATGAAAAATCACATACAAATGTTACAATAGAAAATTTATAAAAATATTAATAATAATAATTAATAATATTAAATACTGTTAAAATTACAAATCTAAGGATTATCAAGCAATATACAAAGTACATCGATTATGCAGCTTTGACTTTTTTGTAATAAGATCACTTGAATATTTTGACAAATGTATATAATAAAATAAATCATGATACAAAGCCACTTACTATAATTGGGATTCTGTTTGCCATGCTTCAACTGGAGCAGCGAATCGATAAAATCTCCTCGTTTTTCACCGGTCTTTTCGCGATTCTCTATAGCGTTCCAGAAGACTTTCTTTACGAACGAGGAGTTTGCAAGAATTCTCGGACCAAATAGATCTATCAGTTCGGGCAAGAAGAACACCATCACGAGGGCGATCATTCTTCTGAATCCGTGGAAGAATTCGTGAACTGTAAAATCATCCTCGAGTTATTACAAATAAATTGACAATGTTTAGAATCTGTCAATGTTTGAATTTCAGTTGATGACATTTGGTGACATAAATGTTAAAGTAAAAATAGATCAAATAAATAATAATTTTTAATATATTTGTTAAAATTAATTCGTTCGATTTTACAGTTTTAAAACATTTTGTATATTTTGTACTTCTTTTATTTATTAAGATTAAATTATATATTTAAATGAATTTTATACATATATGTATTTATATATAATGTTGTCAAGAGTTATATTAATGTCAAATAATTAAAATGAAGTCGCCAGTGATAAATAGAAATATAAAACTTATTAAAAAGCGACCTGACTGGCCAATACAAAAATTTCTACACGACGTTTCGGCCCTTGGGTACGGGCCCTTATCAAGTGTTGCCTTCAAGCTGTCAAAGTGAAAGCCGTGATATGACTAATGTCGAAGTTATATTAATGTTTCACATTAAACATATAATTAAGAAAGTTTCAAAACCAAAAATGTGTGTGTGAGTTGCCAGCTCCATATCTTAGATTGTGAACTTTAATTTCTACTTTTCTCGCGTTAACATGATCTGAAGACAAAATCGAGTTTATATCATGAGTTTTTTGTATCTATAACATAATATTATTTAATAGAACTTTTTTTTCTCGTAGTATCATATAACTAAAAATGTTACGATGGGGATTGTTCGCTCTTTTTTTTTTTTTTTTATTTATTACGTATCTTGATAATAAGTGAAGCCTTTATTTGACTTGGTCCACTTTTGCTATTTTCTCGATCTTATTTATATGTATATAACTTATATGTATATGCATTGAATTCAAAACAGGTACCTTTGGTCGAGAATTCTTCATTCGGATAGTGGAAGGAGTCCATCTTGGTACCGAATGCAATCGAGGCGATCAAATCAGTCGTATACTTGTAATTGAGTTCTTGAGCATCCACCAGCTTCACGCCGTCGCGATCCTCCGGATAATTCTTGAGATAATCCATCATTGGCTTTCCGATCTCTGTCATCAGCGGGAACATCTTTTTCAACTTGCTCCTGGTCAGGGTGGGCGTGATTTTGGTTCGCACGTATTTCGAGGCTGGATTTTTCAGACCGAACAGATTCTTCATGCCGATACTGTCCTTCTGATTGGAACCGCCAAAATGACGATCGCGGAAATTGTCGAAGTCGCGGATCATAAACTGTTTTATGATGTACGGATCGCGCAATAGCAGACATGGCTTGTGAAAAATGTAAAAGCCGATGAAGGGTGCATCCGTACGGGCCGCCTTATGCAGCTGGCCGATGTGCCATCCTGGCGCGGAACGGAAGAGCGCCGCATTCTTGAAATTGCCAAAGATCAGATCGCCCGTGAGAGATTCGACGCCGCGTCGTTTCCAGTAGCTTAGTTTATATCTGAGCGATAATGGAACAAAAATATATAATTTTTACAAGCACCCGCGCGGGCGAGTAAAATAAAAAAATTACTTAATCTAAATTTTGCAATTAAAATATCTATAAATGCATGCGTAAAAAAATACAAAGATTTTAAATTTTTAAGATTTAATAGAGGTTTTGGGAGATGAGATTCGATAAAATTATTAAATACATATTTGACTAAGTTAAAATTAATTAGTTAAATTAATATAAGTTAACAACGATTATTTAATCTAATATTTTAAATAATATTTCAAATGTGCTAACCTATCATATATCCAGAAAAGTGTTATCACTATAATGATTAACGCAAAACTAGTCAGCATGATATACTTGTTTTGTTACTTAGCTCTAAATGTTCTTGAACACATTACTCCCAACGGATTTTTGATCGATCTTTTATAATTTATCCTCGCGATAGATCTGTCAACTGACGTATAAGAATCGTTGTAATAACCAATAGTAGAAGAGCAAGAAGGCCAAAAAAGTCAAGGAGGAGGTATCATTTAACTACGCCAGCAGATATGCATAATTATGTGCACACATAGCATAATTTTATTTGCACATGTGTTTACGTCATCTTATAGAATATGCGTCTGCGTTTATTTATATTCATTACACTATATCATTATAACTTTAGCGTATAATTAGTTTATTTTCTTTCCTGCGAATCAATAAAGCGATTAATTTCAATAATAAAACGATTGCGAAATCCTAATCAAAACAATAATTTTTATATCTAATAATTAAATTGAAGTCGCCAGTGATGAATAAAAATATAAAAGTGATTTATTAAAATTCGACTTGACTGGCCAATACAAATATTTCTACACAACGTTTCGGCCCTTGGGTACGGACCCTTATCAAGTATTGCTATAAAAATTAACGAAAAATTGTATATTAACAATAAGAAACGAACCGCAATTTGGGATGTAATGTACAGGATATTTTTAAGAACGTTACCTTTCAAGCTGTCAAAGTGAAGATCGTGATATTACTAATGTCGAAAAAGAACACATGTATGTAATATTATCATGTCCCGCGTCCAAATAACATAAACATTACAAAGACACAGGAACAAACTTTACAAAAAACAACAAGCAATCATACTCTGTTTATTAACGTGTCATATATCGGATTTGAATTATCTGTGTCTTTTTGTAGATTAATGTTGTTGTTAAATTTCTTTATAAAAAACATCTCAGCATAATTTTTATATCTTATCAGAATTAAAGTATATCAAAGATCGAACTTCAAGTGACGTAACCGAAACTTTAAATGACGTGAAACCTTATTTAATTTTCTCTCTAAAAAATCCCAAATAAAGAAAGCAATTTTGAAAGAAACGGCGTGTCATTAAATTAAAATAATTGTAGATTATAAAATAATTAATTAGATATAATATAAAATAATAAATTAAAAATATTCAAGATTATTTTTTTCTTAGAAATAACACAATTAATCGATCATGTATGCTTCAATTTTTTGTTTCTTTATTCTAAATCAAGAGACACGGTAGTGTCTCGCGCCAAGTACAAGCGCAAGTACAGCAACAGTATAAAGCCAGTGGCGGACAATCTGACACGATGTCCCATATTTCCAGTATTACGTTAATTAGCTTGTATATATTGTATAAGGGAATTGTACGTTTGTGTAAAAGAAATTATCGCGTTTTATGATCATAAAATGTTATCACTTGATATAATTTTTCCAGGTATTTGCGCAATAATATGTTAATCCAATATTGGCTGGATATTGGCATTTTGGCTGTCTAATTTGAATAACAAGTTAAAACAAAAATATAATTATATAACTCACTTTTTTCGCTTTATGAAATAGATAAGCACCAACGATTATTCATCATTTGATTTAGAAGCATATATTGTCAATAATAAATGTATTAATGACGCATTGATTTGTAATTATCTATTATTTTTACAATAACAGCAATGAAGTTTGAAAGATTTGGATATCTATAATAAGCAAAGATAACCGTCATATTTTGATGGAATATGACGGGGGTGGTGGCGAGTTCTTTGCTATTTATTTAAAAATTTATTTAAAGATGTTTAACATATACTACAAAAAAAGAATGATATAATCCTTAAAAACTTACCATTTTAAAAAAGGTAAAAAAAGACGTCAAGTACGCGCGCGAGTTGAGAAAAACTGTTATATTTATTTACAAAATAATGTTATCTTATTTTACAAAAATAATGATATCCAAGAAAATTGCGCTAATTGAAAATATAAACTTTTAAAAATATTAATTAAAAAATAATTTTAAATTATATTAAAAATTAATAGAGAAATTAAAAATTAGAAATTAATACAAAAAATTAAAAATTTTTACCAAAATTAAAAATTAATACAGATAAAATTAAACAATTTTATTAAAAAAACTTGGCGCTTATCAAATTATCAGACCCGCGTATAGATACCCGGGATGCCTCGCTGTTGCTGCGCATGTACTTGGCGCGAGACACTACCGTGTCTTTTGATTAAAGGAATTAATATTAATCAATTGTATATTTGTGTTTTTTCGTTCTTTTTGTGATAAATTTCAATGTTTTAGTAAGTTCCATTCGCGCTTCTATTAGAATTCTATTAAAATTCGATCAGAATTTCAATGAAGATATAATTCGATATTTGACAAAAACTTTAATTGCAAATTTAATTGCTGCTCTCTGGGTTTGGATCTGTAGTAATTAAGAAAAGAAGAAGAAAGGTTGTATGTTCAAAATACGCTTGCAGTCGATAGTCGAAGATTAATATACTACGATAAATTTTATGCTCAATCGAAAATATAATTAACAGATTGATTAAGCTATTATCTACAGACATGAAATGTTCCAATTAATGGATTAATACTAATCTACAATATCAAATTTTTATATGGAAAAATTGCGTGTTGTATATAGTAAATTGATATCGATTTTCCACCCGTGAATGTCTTAAACATTCGATCCGGAAATATGAAACATCAATTGTAATAAACTGATCCAGCAAGTGACTAAATAATCCGCCATATGATACTGGACTTAAGATTAAGTGGATATCTATGTGTTAAAGAGGAATATGATTCCTGTAAGATTTTCCTCTAAAGAAAAATCTAAGAGGAATTCCCCGCTTACGAATAGAATATTTTTTTTTTCAGTGTATATATATATTATAGACAATTCTCTGTACTCAGAGAGTGTAAATCGTGTTAATTTACATAGTTCAGATGTTTTATTTTTAAACTCTTGATATAACTCTGATTATATTATCACTGAAAAAAAAATTTGTAAGCGGGAAATTCCTCTTAGATTTTTCTTTAGAGAAAAATCTTACAGGAATCATATTCCTCTTTAACACATAGGTATCCATTTAATCTTAAGTCCAGTATCTCTTGGTTATAAGATATTCCTCTAGAGTCTAGAGTCTAGATTTAAAATCTAAAATCTAAAATCTAGAGTCTAGATTTTAGAGTATCTTCTTGAGACCATATATCAAAGGAAAATCCTCTAGAATCGAGAGGGAACCGCTAAAGGAAAGAATATTTTTGTTTGGGTGATTGATAAAAATAATTTATTTTTAAATATTAAATAATTGAGATACTTTAAGAAAATATTATTTATAAAACGGACAAGAATAATTACAGGCCAGCGTAAAGTATCATGGTGACACATTTAACAATCTTTTAATAGACTGAACATGTTTCTTAGAACTGATAGTAGACTTGGTAATAATTACAGATAATTATTTGATAGAACCAATGTATGTGATGTGATTTATCGATTTCTTAATGGATAAGTCTACTAAACATAGTTAATGAATTCTATAAGTAAAACAATTTTTTAATAATGCGTATAGCAATCTGATTGGTTAAATGTAAGATTAACAAAACGTATAAAGTGGGATCGGATCTACATGTCTCACATTGTCGCAAGCTCTCTTCGTACTCATCCCAGCGACGGAGGCAAGTTTATTTAGGTAACTCGTAATAATTCTCTTTTACAAGTCTTTTTGCGTCTGACCATTTATCTCGGCGCAAAATAAATTCATTATCTAGAGTTCCACATAACTCTAAGTACTTCGAAATCACTTTAATGTCGCCTCGTGTAACAAAATACGAAATACATCGGAAATTTTTGAACGTCTTCGACAATCCATGAGATGTCAATGCGAGGCCTGCGTGCGGAAGAAAATCATTTCTAGCAATTTCTTTAATAAGGTTCTAACTAAAGTCTGTTGTAAATAAAAAATGTTTATAATTTGGAAAGGAAGTTCGTTTCCGGACCCACGTTCATTTGACTTTTTTTCCTCCTTACAGTGAGTAAAATATGCTCTTAAAGTTTCACCATCTATTTCTGTAACACTCTGTGTACAAATGCTCAATTTAAATTTGATCGAATAATGACAAAACCAACGTTGGAAAACAACATAGCATTTCGACTCCTATTAATCCGAGCTATGCCATCTCCTCTCACCATGCACGGAGAGATTTATTTTAGAACAATCGTATTAGTGTAATTAAATTAGTGTAATCGCAAAGTATCGGATATTCAGAGTATTCTCTCTCTTTCTCTCGTATTAGTCTTTTGGAATTAGTTTTTTTAGAACAGTTTTCTTTTAGATGCAATTCTTTCGAATCATTCTGTTCACGACGACATTTTGGCGTAATTAAGACAATTAATAAATAAAATAGAAAAGGCTCTAGGAATGATAATAATAAGATGAAACGGCTAATAAGAGCCAAATAGCACAGGTAAAGGCGCGAGTAAGCACAATCGTTTAAAATAAAAAAAACTACACTTTATTATAGAATTAAAAAACTTTTTTTTGACGTTTCGGTCCCACTTCGGGCCATCTTCAGTAACTGTATGAACAATCAAATTATATAATATAAGAAGCGTTATAATCATAACCGGTGGACAGAACATATACAAAGTTTAATACATACATTTGAAATAAGATGATAATTGAGTTACATGCTATTGTATCTACGCGGCATCCAAACTACCCCACGACTCTTTCTAGAAACGCCCCCCGATCGGTGCCCGCCGGTAGGAAAGGGGATGTGCATTGAAAAACGGAATGCCATCCTTATGTCAAAGAACAATATATCAATTGTTGTCCACGCTCAGTGATAACGGATCACAGACTGACGAACCACGAATTCGATTGGGAAAACGTGAAAATTTTAGATAGAGAACCGATCTTAACCAAAAGACTACTGTCAGAAATAATATACATTAAAAGGCAAAAAAACAGCATTAATTTACAGACTGATACAGAACAATTAGATCAAATTTACACTCCAATTCTATAGACAGCTTACAGTATATTTAGTCTTACTTTTATCATCAACAATCCCCCAAAAACTTGTTTATGTGAATCACGATTTTTGTTTGACATTTATATCTGACGGTACAAACATTGTTATGATCGATGTGCGAGACGAGTCACAATTTCTTAGACTTGTGCGGTGCGATCTCGTGTGGCTTTCTGTGCATCTCTACGATTGCTTGGTGAGTTGCCTCTTGCAATTATTACAGTAATGGACAACAATTGATATATTGTTCTTTGACATAAGAATGGCATTGCGTTTTTCAATGCACATCTTCCTTCCTACCGACGGGCACCGATCGGGAGGCGTCTCTAGAGAGAGTCGTGGGGTAGTTTGAATCCCGCGTATTAGATACAATAGCACGTAACTCAATTATCATCTTATTTTAAATGTATGCATTTAACTTTGTATATGTTCTGTCCATTAGTTATGATTATAACGCTTCTTATATTATATAATTTGCTTGTTCATAAAGTTACTGAAGATGGCCCGAAGTGGGACCGAAATGTCTAATTGTAAGAAAAGCTTTTTAATTCTATAATAAAGTGTAGTTTGTTTTAAACGATTGTGTTTACTCGCGCCTTCACCTGTGCTGTTTGGCTCTTATTAGCTGTTTCATCTTATTAAGACAATTAACAATATCCGTATATAAATTAATTTATTTTTTTAATAAATAATGTTAACTTCTAATAAAATGTGACTCAGTTACTAAGAATACGAACCACTAATTCTTTTACAATTCACCATCGTTTAAACACTCACTTCTTTCTCTCTCTCTCTCTTTCTCTCAAATACATCTTCTTCCTCGTAAGGCGTTTTAAACAATCTTAAGCTTGGCTTTTAATTGAGAGAATACTACAACTTTTATTTATAAAAAAAAAAACTATATATCTATACAGTATTGTAAAATATCTTTATGTATCTTATTGAACTTTTTTTGTCATAAAATATATTATGAGACTGTAACAGAATAAAGATCAGTTGTAAATACATATCAGTTTGTTTAAAATATTCAAATTTACATAGTTACGTAAGTTACATTACAGTAGACTAATTTTTGTCTGAAAGTTATCATATTTTTACTAGCAGATATTGCAGAATAATTATAATTGTTAAAACTTGTATGAGTCGCAGGATCTTTACTTTAAAATTTTAAAATACAGCGTTTTACAAAAAGCCTAAACTTTGTATAAAATGCCGTCGTACAAAGTCATTTATGAAAAAACTAAGCCATTTTACTGACATTACAAAACATACATTCAAATTTATCAATTTTCTAATCCATAATTGCTTACATCCTTGTGTGTACTCTTCTTCTCTCATCAAAACGATATTGTGAGCTAAATGTTGCGAAAAAATAATATATTTATATACGAAATAATATCTCTCATGTTAACCTTACATATAATTGTATGTATAATTTGCAAGCTATAATGCAGTGCACACATCCTACTTATTATATATTATAGTTACCTGAACGCTATTATAAAATCATGGTAAATCCAGAGCAGTACGTTTCACTTGATAATATGAGCAAAAGAAATGTATCGCATATAATCAATGAGTTTGCCAAAGATCTAAAAAATATATCTGGAAAATGTATGGATGTTGGTTGCGGACCCGGGGATATAACGAAGGATATTCTTCTTCCGGCTCTTAATTTAAATGCAACAATGATTGGTAAGAAAATATAATAAATTATAAGATTATAACAGCTTCCTTACGCGCACACATACACATACATTGTATCATGTAAATAATTATTAGATAATGCAACAATTATACATTATAAAGGTACAGATATTATGGAGAATATGATCGAATACGCGAACAAAACATACGGTGACAAGGAACGACTCGAATTCGAAGTGTTGGATATTCAAACTAAAAAATTGCCCGAGAAATACATTTCGGAATTTGATCACATCTTCTCCTTTCACGCTTTGCAGTGGTGCTATGACATTCGGTAAGAAAAATTATTAAATAAGAGTAAATAAATATTTTTTTCGTAAGAAAGGACTTTTATATACGACTTTATTAATAAACTTTTACGTAACTATATTTCAACAAAAATAATATATATATTTTAAAATAGATAAATATTTTAAAAAATATATGCAATTAACAATTATTTTCGTTGTTCAACAGCCAAACTTTTGAAAATATTTATTGTATGCTCCGACCGGGTAAAACTATGCTTATATTAAGCATAGCGCAAAATGCAGCCTTCTTTGAATCTTTGGAATCTATGGCGCAAGATTTACGATATGCATCGTACATGGAGGTAAATATTATTATATCAAGGATGCGGGGTATAAGAAATAAATTGTGAAATTATTTCCGCGCGTATAACATTTCAATTATTATCAACTCTCATCAAAATCCGCGGTAGGTATGCTTAAAGATGGTTAACATAGGTGATTCAATTGCTTTAAATATTAGTATTATTCGACATTTAAATTCGGATTCAACTTATTATTCTACTTATTGATCAGCTTGTGAAGATAACGATATCAAATATAACAATACGCAGTATGCTCAGTATCTATAAAACCGCTTTATTATATAAATAAAATATTATATGTATATATATTGCACATTGCAATTTTCTTAACTATAGATTGTCAATTATCTTTATACAGGACAAAAAAAAATATGTTGGGCCATTTCATTATTCGTCACGACCTCGGAAAGATCTAAAAGAATTATTGGAAGATATTGGATTTCAAGTTCATCATTGCAGTCATCGGAAGATAAGCAATTGTATGAGTACAGAAAAATTTATGTGTAAGTATTTTCCTTGATATGCATGCAAAAATTAAATGCTAGGCTACGTGATTATTATGATTTTCTTATTTTTTCCCCGTTTATATATGAATTATAATTATAACTTAATCGTATTGTTGATTTCGACAGCCTTTGTTACTGCACAGTACACTTTTGCATTTTTGGATAAGATGCCGCATAATCTAAGGGAGGAATTTAAAAATGAGTTTACACGTATGTACACGGAAATAAATGTTAAAGAATACAGAGATAGACAAGGTAACTATAAGCTACATGATGAAGAAGAGACGGATATTCCTGCTGCATACACTATACTGGTAGCTTATGCACAAAAGAATGTTTCATAGGGATTATATAGTTCACATGGATATTTGGATATTGCAATTTTTTTATCTCTGTAAAATTATACACAACTGATGTTCGTATTTACAAATTAAAGGAATTAATATTAATCAACTGTACATTTGTGTTCTTTTGTTCTTTTGTGATAGATTTTAATCTTTTAGTAGGTCCCATTCGCGCTTCTATCACAATTCTATTAAAAATTTTATCAGAATTTCCATAAAGATACTATTTGATATTTAACAAGAATTTTACTTGTAAAACTTATTGTTGCTCTTTTGGTTTGGATCTGTTGTAATTAAGAAAAGAAGAAAAAAGGTTGTATGTTCAAAATACACTTGCAATCGATGGTCGAAGATAAATATGCTATATAAGATTAATATGCATATCGTATTGATATGTGCAGTCGTTTAATTTTTAATATCACATCTTATATACAAAATAGAAAAGGAAGTAAAATGTTACAAAATTGATATGAAGAAGCTCATGAAAAAAGAATCACTTTAAACAATTATAAGTTTTTGAAAACATTTTTTTTTTGTGGAAGAGGAGTTATGTGACATTGTTCTCGTTTCTTTAGCTACAACTTGTAATAACATATTTGCCTCAAGATGACTGACGTAAATAATTATCGATTTGAAATGAATTAATCAAATTAATCATTATTTATTATATGTTAGCATCGTGATAATTATAAAGTGATATTTTGCTGTTGGAGAACTTACTTGATCGTTCTTAAAGAGAAATTAATAACATTATGGCGGATATCAGAGATAGTTAGAAGAAAGAGATGGATAAATTAACGTCGAATGATCAATTAATATCTATCATAAAATATTAATTTTATATCTTATTTTATTGTAATCTCTTCTTTATATATTCTCTCTCTATATCCATTTGTTTAACTACTTCATTGCTAAGTATAATAATTTTCTAATTTTCTGATCATGCTCTCGAAAATGTAATAGAATAACTTTGTACTAAATTTTAAAGTTACAGAGTATATTGATAGAAAATTTTGCACACATACATATATAGAAATTATTAAAGTATTTGATAATATAAATAAAGATGGTGCTGATTTTTTTTCTTACAGCTTCAACGGATTATAAATGTTAAAGAATAACAGTCTTATTTCATGAAGATGTGGTATTAAAAATTAAACAACTGCAAATATCAATGCGATAGCACAAAATTTATAAATAATATAAAAAAATATAATTATATATAAAATTAATAAATAATATTCTCTGTGCTCAGTCAGTCTAGGAGACTCTTTTTTTATTAGAAAGATTTTAAAAGATAAATGACAAGAGTGATTAGAATTGATAATAGGCAATAGTGATTAGAATAAAAAATAGACAATGATGTTTAGAATTGGTAATAGACAACAGTGATTAGAAGAGATAGGATTAGATGAGTGTTACCAGTCACAATTATACATTATATATTTGTTTTACGATTTTATTTAAAATATTTTTTTTTGTAAATTTTCTTTCATCATTTTGAGACGAAAATATTTAAAAATCAAAATGTATTATTTAAAAAATTTTAAATTTTAATAAAAAATTTTGATCCAATTATGTAAATTAGTTTGGTTTTCGTGACGCTCTTATCGTCCATAGAGTCCCAAAAAACCTTGCGGAAGTAATTCGTGTAGTTGCCGAGCATCTTGCTGCCCACATGCTTTCCAATTTCCGGCAAGAAGAACAGAAAAAAGAATTGCTAGGTCTTCAAGAAGGTCGGTTGAAATGCCTTACGAGCTACATAAGTGAGAAAACGAAAAGAACATGCATTACCAGGAAGATACATCGCGAGATACGATTGCTTTAGATAGAATAATATAACGTATACCATATGATATTTTTAAACTTGGTACGTATCATCAGATTTTTCATTGATTAAGTGTGCCCGCTTTAAAAGATTTAAAATTCGCGAAAAGAACAGGATTCTCCATTTACATGTTTTTATATTTTACTTAAAATTTTATAGTTTTCGTAAAATTCCGGCGCCGATGTGTCGAAACAATTCGTTCGAATCCCAAACGCAACGGAGGATACCACAACGGTGGTATGCTTGTAGAACGTATCCTTGATAGGTATCGACAGGATCTTGGAATCATTCGCGAAATGATCACGCAGATGCTCCCTCATCATCTCCCCGGACTCTTACATGAGCTAGATGAGACTCTTCAGTTTGCCGCTTGTAAACACAGGTGACATTTTTGTCCTGAAACAGAGTCTTTTGACTAATATTATCGGACCGTTTTTTATCTAATCTAAATGTTTTCTCGAAACAAGATTTCATGATATGCTTATTCACGAAAAAACTTGCTCTTCTTCTTTCCGCTATAGACTCTTTTATTCCTTCTTTATTTCGTATTTATTTTCTACATATTTATCTATCTCTAATTTCCTGTTATTATTTGTTTCTACAATAAATTCTAACAATAAACTTTTTATATCACTTTATATATATGTAATTTTTATTATATATTTCATAGAGAAAAATTAATAACAAAAAGAAAAAAAAGAAATCAAAGAACGAATGAAATTTTTAGTCGAATAAAATTTAGCAACAAAAATGCTTGTTTTTTCGAGATAAAAAAAATATATTATTTGTCTATAATTGTTTTAGTAATCGCGTTTTAATATTTTAATTTCTCTATGTATTTTTTTCTATTTATTCTTTTATGGTGATTAATTATCGATCATTATGCTTCTTATGAGTAATAAAAGAGAATGAAAATATAAAAAAAGTAACAATATTGAAAAGTAAAACTGGAGAATGTGTAACAATAAGTTCTGTGCTTCCATACTCTTTACTTTTAATTATCATTGTGCTTTTTACATATTTTATGATTTTTTATAATTGTCTTCTAATGGATTTGTCAGTGAATATTAAATAACTAATCTTAACTTAAGTACACATATATAGTGCGCATATACATACAAGTTCGCGCGACACAGTTTTAATCCAAAGTTAATGATAACAGAGAAATAATGATATTATACACGTAGAGTGGATTCTCATAGATTATATTCGCTATAAAATTCGCATAAAATCGTAAGCTAGCAATTGAAGATTCAAGAAAACATAGCTGAAACACTCGTAATCCGGACTAATATACAAAATTATCTGAGTCTCTTTTACAATATAAATTCGTAGTCGTCAGATAAAGCCGATTTCGAGATTTGCAAAAGTACTTCGCTCAAGAAACGTAGTTTTTTTCGCAATAATAATGTGTTACATTTAATGGACTTTATGATTCTTTTGGCAATTGTTACAATCCATCCCACCACAGGTCTGGACGTAACAAATGATTAAATATTATTTTTGTTGTTGTTAAAATAAACGAATTGTCCAAAAGATATTTCAATAACATTCCAATTTCTCCGATCTTTTATAGATATGACAAATATGTATTATAAAATTATAATAAAAATCAATCTTCTTAAGAGATTTCTCTCTTTCGTTGAGATAGCGTTAGTCGATATCCGGTTCATATTTTACACAACATATATATTTTTGCGGATTTTTAGGCTCATGTTTCAGTATATAAACTCGAACCTAGTATGTACTGTTTTGTGAAAACGAATCAGATTTACCTGATTCTTGTAATTCTTATCGATTTATTTTTAACTAAAAGAAGGATTATACTCGACGCACATGTTACATCATTTGCACGATCTTTTTGAAGTGCAGATAAATTCCATTACCCGCGGCCGTGAAGGTTGATCGTGGATTCAGAAAACTCTCGTTGTCTTTAGTTTGCCAGATCTCGTAATCGCGCAGAAGCAATGCCAAAACAATTTTAGCGTGTAACTGGCCCATTTTCATTCCTGCGAATCGATAAAAGATTGATTTCAGTGACAAAACGATTGTGAAATTCTAATCGAAAGGATGATAGAAGATTTCAAAATCGAAATTCAAGTGAAGTAATACTTTATTTAATTTTCTCTTTAAAGAATTCCAAATAAAAGAAATTTTGAGAGAAACGTGTCATTAATCTAAAAGTCGTGTCATTAATCTAAAATAATTATAATATTTAAAATTATTTTTCTTAAACACATAATACAATTAATCGATCATGTATGTTCTAATTTTTAGATTTTTTTATCCTAAATCATCTTTTCACTGATCATATTTCAATTTAATAAATGAGTCCATTATTACATAATTAAACGACTGTAGACTATGCTTTTATATATCAAAAATAATTAATCGTGAGAATGCTTTCTTTTTCAATCAATAACGACAGCAAATTATGATATCTCATCAAAAAGTAAGAATTTTATTTTAATATCAACTTTGATACCATTTTGATGATTCATTGATTGTTTTTTTTTTATTATTAATGTTATTACTTTTTATGTTATTAAAATATATTTTGAACTCCTTTGTATAACATTTTTTATTTTAAGAGAGCATATATTTTTAAAACATACAGAATAAATATTATTATATATATATTATCACCTATATTATATACTATGACCTACCTACGCACATCTTGGGACCAATTCCGAATGGTATAGAAGCGTCGGTGATATGATTATTTTCGGTGAATCTATCGGGGTTGTATATTTCCGGTTCATCCCAGAATCTAGAATCTTCCCCGAGTCCATATAAGGAGATGTATATCGGCGTGCCTTTCTCAATGACGATATCGGTGTTAGGAATCTGGAATTTTATATTTTTGTTAATATTCAATTAAACTCATTAATCGGTGACGTGTTTAATTTTCGTGGCAGTAAATTTTATAAGGAACAAAACTACTTTAATTATAAATAATTTTACGTTCAAATTTTCAGTATGTTTAATCTTTAATCATCTAAAAGATTTTTAAAAGATTATCATATATTGTTCTAAAATTTTTGTATTCTTCAAGGAGATTAGAAAAATAGAGAGAGCGAAAAGGAAAATATATATTATATATATAAACAAATGCTAAATAAATTATCTTCTAATTTAAAAAAAATCTACTTCCTCTTCTACCTTAAACAATTTTATAAAAGTTTTATATGGTAATTTCTTGTAGGTCTATTTATATTTATATTTCAATACTGTGGCCTCGAAAAAGAAAAAAACAAGTGTTTTTGAAGAATTTCATTCGACGTTATACAAATTCGAAAATTCTGATATATTCCGGATCGGATTAAATATATCGTGAAATCACAATCAGACCTTTGAAATATTTATAATAAAATTTCAGATTTACCTTGTAATTTTGACGAGTGCATCTGTCGATGGTGGACACGGGCGGATGCAGCCTCAGGCTCTCGGCTATCGTCCGATCGAGGTACTTCATGTCCTGGAACGCTTTATACGTCCAGCCGTGCTTGTCGATCGCCCGGTTAATATCCTGCCTGGCTAATTTCTGATACTTGGAATGATTCGCTAGTTCCATTAGGGTGAAAGACACGCAGGTTGAACTCGACTCTAAGCCCGAGAAGAAAGTGCCGGACTGGTATAGTAGATTTTCACCCTCGAATTCTGCGGTAAATGTTTAATCTTTATCATTTTTCATTATTCAATTTTTGTATTATCATTTATGACTACTTGACTTTAAAGTAAAGGAGTATAGTTATAATAATCGTTATATAATAATATCATAAATATTATACGAAGAATTAAGATGTCATATATAAATATAATCATGATATATAAATTAGAGCGTAAGGATGAAAAATCACATACAAATGTTACAATAGAAAATTTATAAAAATATTAATAATAATAATTAATAATATTAAATACTGTTAAAATTACAAATCTAAGGATTATCAAGCAATATACAAAGTACATCGATTATGCAGCTTTGACTTTTTTGTAATAAGATCACTTGAATATTTTGACAAATGTATATAATGAATCATGATACAAAGCCACTTACTATAATTGGGATTCTGTTTGCCATGCTTCAACTGGAGCAGCGAATCGATAAAATCGCCTCGTTTTTCACCGGTCTTTTCGCGATTCTCCATAGCGTTCCAGAAGACTTTCTTTACGAACGAGGAGTTTGCAAGAATTCTCGGACCAAATAGATCTATCAGTTCGGGCAAGAAGAACACCATCACGAGGGCGATCATCCTTCTGAATCCGTGGAAGAATTCGTGAACTGTAAAATCATCCTCGAGTTATTACAAATAAATCGATAATGTTTAGAATCTTCGATCGCTATTCGAATTTCAGTCGATGACATTTGGTGACATAAATGTTAAAGTAAAAATAGATCAAATAAATAATAATTTTTAATATATTTGTTAAAATTAATTCGTTCGATTTTACAGTTTTAAAACATTTTGTATATTTTGTACTTCTTTTATTTATTAATATTAAATTATATATTTAAATGAATTTTATACATATATGTATGTATATATATAATGTTGTCAAGAGTTATATTAATGTCAAATAATTAAAATGAAGTCGCCAGTGATGAATAAAAATATAAAATTTATTAAAAAGTGACCTGACTGGCCAATACAAAAATTTCTACACGACGTTTCGGCCCTTGGGTACGGGCCCTTATCAAGTGTTGCTTTCAAGCTGTCAAAGTGAAAGCCGTGATATGACTAATGTCGAAGTTATATTAATGTTTCACATTAAACATATAATTAAGAAGGTTTCAAAACCAAAAATGTGTGTGTGAGTTGACAGCTCCATATCTTAGATTGTGAACTTTAATTTCTACTTTTCTCGCGTTAACATGATCTAAAGACAAAATCGAGTTTATATCATAAGTTTTTTGTATCTATAACATAATATTATTTAATAGAACTTTTTTTTCTCGTAGTATCATATAACTAAAAATGTTACGATGGGGATTGTTCGCTCTTTTTTTTTTTTTTTTTATTTAGTACGTATCTTGATAATAAGTGAAGCCTTTATTTGACTTGGTCCACTTTTACTATTTTTTCGATCTTATTTATATGTATATAACTTATATGTATATGCATTGAATCCAAAACAGGTACCTTTGGTCGAGAATTCTTCATTCGGATAGTGGAAGGAGTCCATCTTGGTACCGAATGCAATCGAAGCGATCAAATCAGTCGTATACTTGTAATTGAGTTCTTGAGCATCCACCAGCTTCACGCCGTCGCGATCCTCCGGATAATTCTTGAGATAATCCATCATTGGCTCTCCGATCTCTGTCATCAGCGGTAACATCTTTTTCAACTTGCTTCTGGTCAGAGTGGGCGTGATTTTGGTTCGCACGTATTTCGAGGCCGGATCTTTCAGACCGAACAGATTCTTCATGCCGATACTGTCCTTCTGATTGGAACCGCCAAAATGACGGTCGCGGAAATTGTCGAAGTCCCGGATCATAATCTGCTTTATGATGTCCGGATCGCGCAATAGCAGACATGGCTTGTGAAAAATGTAAAAGCCAATGAAGGGCGCATCCGTATGGGCCGCCTTATGCAGCTGGCCGATGTGCCATCCTGGCGCGGAACGGAAGAGCGCCGCATTCTTGAAATTGCCAAAGATCAGATCGCCCGTGAGAGATTCGACGCCGCGTCGTTTCCAGTAGCTTAGTTTATATCTGAACAATAATGGAATAAAAAAAATATATTTTTCACAAGCACCCGCGCGCGCAAATAAAATAATAAAAATTACTTAATCTAAATTTTGCAATTAAAATATCTATAAATGCATGCGCTAAAAAATACAATTTAAGATTTAAGATTTAATAGAGGTCTTGGGAGATGAGATTCGATATAGTTAAAATTATTAAATACATATTTGACTAAGTCAAAATTAATTAATTAAATTAATATAAGTTATAACGATTATTTAATCTAATATTTTAAATAATATTTTAAATGTGCTAACCTATCATATATCCAGAAAAGTGTTATCACTATAACGATCAACGCAAAAGTTAGCATGATATACTTGTGTTGTTACTTAGCTCTGGAAGTTCTTGAACACATTACTCCCAACGGATTCTCGATCGATCTTTTATAATTTTTCCTCGCGATAGATCTATCAATTGACGTATAGGAATTGTTGTAATAAACCAATAGTAGAAGAGCAAGAAGGCCAAAAAAGTCAAGGAGGAAGTATCATTTTACTACGCCTTTATCAGACATGCATAATTAAGTAGACGAGTGGCTTAATTTTATTTGCACATGTGTTCACCTTAATCATATGGCTACGTCGCCATAATACGTAGCCATACGTAGCCATAATTATGGCTACGTCGAAATGATTATTTACATATACAGGGTGTCCGATAATTATTGACACAGCCGAAGTGTGAAGGTAGATTGGTTCAATCTGAAAAGAAAAGTCCTGTACTATTTTGCTAAATTCGCAATAGTTATTGCGTTATTAATTAAAATATCTGAGCTAATGAGCGCGTGAGAAGCGGTAGGCCGGAATCAGTAGGCATGTAAGATGACTTATTTGTTTGCATCTCTTAGCAACAAATATCAGACGTCGCTCGCCGCTCGCTGCGTGACTCCACCTCTCGCTCAGATGATGCTTTTATTGCTAAGAGACGTAAACAAATAAGCCATCTTACATGCCTACCGATTCCGGCCTACCGCTTCCCACGCGCTCATTAGCTCAGATATTTTAATTAATAACGCAATAACTATTGCGAATTTAGCAAAATGGTACAGGACTCTTCTTTTCAGATTGAGCCAATCTACCTTCACACTTCGGCTGTGTCAATAATTATCGGACACCCTGTATAATTACATATAAATATATATAATTATTCACATATATAATAATTATATATAATAATATATATAATTTTATGATACAAATATATATTTTTATTATTAAATAATGTGAGAAAATATATAATTGTATTATTAAATAATGTGAGAAAAACATAATAATGAAAACTTATCTGAATATTCATATTTTTTTTCTTGTGATATATCCATAATAAAAATTTTATAACACTTTAACTTTAAATATCTAATTACTTAATATAACAATAAATATGTAATGATCTTTCACTAACTTAATAACAATAATCATATATTTATATAATAGACTGAGCACTCTTATGGGCGAGCTGTTTTCTCTCTTGCACATGTAGAGAGAAGGGGAAAGATGGCCCCGAAATTACTCAGTGGAAATTACCTATGGGTGAGCCTCGTCCCCCTTCGATGCGTTCACCAAGTCCCTCACCAACTTTCGTATTAGAAAGAGACAGCATCACGGACACTGTTGCTCTCTCTCTCTCTCTCTCTCTCTCTCTAATATAATTTTCAGCTCCTCTTACGGAGACGCGCAGTTTATTATACAGGGTGGCCCACGTAAAGTGTTACAAGCTATAATAACTCTAAAAATATTTGTCCAATCAAAAAGTTGTTTATGAAAAAGTTTCATGTATTCAAAGGGCCTTTCTAATTACGTAAACATAAAGTTGCTCCCGCTCCCCCTTCAAGGAGGGCGGGGGGTAACTTTATAATTTCAAACGGAACTTCCCATAAAATGTTACATATTTAGATTCTATGCAAGAAAATAAGTAAATTTTGTCTGAAACATTTGTTTGAAAAATGCTTCTATCAAAAGTTATAAGCATTTAAACTTTAAAGTAGAGTGCATTCAAGGTAATGATAAATCCGTAAATTAAATAAAAGATTTCATAATTTTTCTGTTTTTTTTAAATTTATTAAATGTTCGAACTGTCTATCACTCTCACCTAAACACTTATTAATTCGTTCTACAAAATTTAAATTTTGATTAATGGAATTAATCAAAATAATCTACAGAAAGACACTGATAGTTTAAACAACATCTACGACAAAATAATAAAGGTCGTGTAGTTTATTATTATTTTCGATTTAACATATTCAGTTTTTGACGAAGTCTCGCACTGACACTACATTTTATCTCTCTTTTACATATTTGGCAAGTCGTTAATGATCTTGTAATTGTGACATGTGAAGTTTAAAAAATTAAGATTTACATCGATATATTCTTTTATCTGAACCGTATGTACTCAAATTGTTCACAGTCAATTCATGTATATTGCTGTTTTATTCAAACCGTCAAAAAATCTAATTATCAATTGTATTATTCCAGTTTATACTTGAAAAGGACCACAACCATATGATTGAAACGTCGTATTTTTAACAAATAAACAAACATTCTGGCTAGTTTTGGTCGATTATATTTTTCAACGATCCAATGGAATTAATATTAATCAACTGTATATTCGCGTTCTTTTATTCTTTTGTTCTTTTTGTTATAAATTTCAATGTTTTAGTAGGTCCTATTCGCGCTTCTGTTAGAATTCTATTAAAATTTTATCAGAATTTCAATGAAGATATAATTCGATATTTGACAAAAACTTTAATTGCAAATTTCATTGCTGCTCTCTGGGTTTGGATCTGTGGTAATTAAGAAAAGAAGAAAAAAGGTTGTATGTTCAAAATACGCTTGCAATCGATAGTCGAAGATTAATATACTACGATAAATTTTATGCTCAATCTAAAATATAATTAACAGATTGATTAAGCTATTATCTACAGACATGAAATATATGTTCCGATTAATGGATTAATAATAATCTACAATATCAAACTTTTATATGGAAAAATCGCGTGTTGTAGTAAATTGATGTCGATTTTCCACCCGTGAATGTCTTAAACATTCGATCCGGAAATATGAGACATTAATTGTACGTGGGTGGTTCACGTCAAAACCGGAATTCAATTTTTAGACAGGTAAAGAGACAAAATTATGACCGGTAAAGAACATTTATTTTTCAACGTAATCTCCATTTACATCACAGTATTTTTGCCATTGACATACCATTGCATTAATACCGACAGAATTGAAGGATTTGTCCTGATGTCTGAACCACTGTAACACACACGTCTTAAACTCATCTTCTGACTAAAATCGCCTGCCGCCCAAATATTACTTTGATAGTATCATAAATATGTTGTAAAAATTTCAGTCTTAACGAAACACATTAAATACCACCCCTAATAGTGCAACTTTACGATCGCCTTTCTTTAAGTTAAGACCGACCAGGACGCCTGGCAATATTTTTTATTTACTTAAACAGGTATAAAATTTTATGTATTAAAATTTGAACCTTCACGCAGCATATATGTTCCGATTTAATTTTCTACAATTTCGAATATTTAGGTGTACGATCCTGCCCGATGTTGGCCAATCAGGTCCTCAATCCCATTTTCAGGTAGGGGAGAAATGTCGTTCTACTGTAGAGAGAGTTCTTCTACAGAGTTTCAGCCTTAACGAAACACCTTAGTAAATTTGTTCACCAGCTCTTAGACTACACGTTCTCGCAAGCCCTCTTCATATTTTCGTCCCAATCGCGACGGAAGCAAGTTTATTCAGGTGATTCGTAATAATTCTCTTTCACACGTCCTTTTGCGCCTGACTATTTATTTCGGGGTAAAATAACTCTAAGTCACAACTATAGAACTGGAATGTTAACGGACGACTGAAAACCGGCCAAGATTAGACAGAAAGATATAGTGTCGATCGGGTATCTCTCGTTCACTCTTACACGCGCCTTGTAGATATATGTATACTACAGGATAATCTAGCTAAAAAAGGAAAGAGATATCTGTTCGCAACTGTCTCTCTTGAGCCGAATCGCCTCAATGCTTTTCTTATGGGCGTTATCATTCCAGTAGTATAGCTTAGTGCTCTAAGTACTTCGAAATCGCTTTAATGTCGCCTCGTGTAACAAAATACGAAATACTCCGGAAATTTTTGAACATCTTCGACAATCCATGAGATGTCAATGCGAGGCATGCGTGCGGAAGAAAATCATCTCTAGCAATTTCTTTAATAAAGTTCTTACTAAAGTCTGTTGTAAATAAAAAGTGTTTATAATTTGAAAAGGAAGTCCGTTTCCGGACCCACGTTCATTTAATTTTTTTTCTTCCTTACGGTGAGTAAAATATGCTCTTAAAGATTCATCATCTATTTCTGTAACACCCTATATACGAATGCTCAATTGAAATTTGATCGAATAATGACAAAACCAACGTTGAAAAACTGTTGTTTTCACAACATAGCATTTCACAACATAGCATTTCACAACATAGCATTTCACAACATAGCATTTCACAACATAGCATTTCACAACATAGCATTTCACAACATAGCATTTCACAACATAGCATTTCACAACATAGCATTTCACAACATAGCATTTCACAACATAGCATTTCACAACATAGCATTTCGGCTTCTATTAATCCGAGCTATGCCATCCCCTCTCCCCAAGCACGAAGAGATTTATTTTAGAATAATCGTATTAGTGTAATTATATTAGTGTAATCACAAGGTATCGGATAATCAGAGTATTCTCTCTCTTTCTCTCACGTATTAGTCTTTTGGAATTAGTTTTTTCAGAACAGTTTTCTTTTAGATGCATTTCTTTCGAATCATTCTGTTCACGACGGCATTTTGGCGTAATTAAAAAAATTAACAATATCCGTATAGATATTCATTTAATTTTTTAATAAATAATGTTAATTTCTAATAAAGTGTGACTCAGTTAATAGGAATACGAGCCACTAATTCTTTTACAATTTACCATTATTTAAACACACCTCTCTCTCTCTCTCTCTCTTTCTCTCAAATATATCTTCTTCCTCGCAAGGCGTTTTAAACAATCTTAAGCTTGGCTTTTAATTGAGAGAATACTACAACTTCTATTTATAAAAAAATATATATATCTATACAGTATTGTAAAATATCTTTATATATCTTATTGAAATTTTTTGTCATAAAATATTTTATGAGACCGTAACAAAGTAAAGATCAATAAATAAGTTGTAAATAAATATCAGTTTGTTTAAAATATTCAAATTTACATAGTTACGCAAGTTACATTACATTAAACTAATTTTTGTCTTGAAACAATAATTAATAGAAAAGGCTCTTTTGAATAAATCAAATATAATAAAGAGAAAAAAGGCAATATAGAGCCAGCGCGGAAGGAGGAACGCAAAGGTCACAAAGTAATAACAAGTATGAGGTAACTCGCAAACATAGTAAATCATTATATAAATCTACAGCTTATACTAATTCAAGGTTAAAAATCAAAAGAACGTAAACGTACGTTTCACAAGATGTATGTCATATGTCATAGATTATAGAAATCAAGAAGTTTGAGCAGTGTCATTCTCATACGCAGTTACAGAACATTCTTATCTGCTCTGGTTGGCAGGCCGGAAGTATACGCTGTGAAATTCAAGCAGTTCCATAGTCCGAAAGCCTAAATCTCGACATTGCCTAAAAAACAACGGGTAGAGCAACACGCACGAAAGGAAAGAAGACATTGTGTTATTAATAGTGAAATGACTTACATAAAGAATGCAGAGATGATGACAGACAGCAAACGCTCAAAAGTCGTATAATAAAAAATTACTTAGTCGTTCGTTAAAACTAAAGGCGGTGGTAGACCGTCTAACTCTCTTTACATACGCTGAAGATACTCCAAAAAGTGGACCGAAACGTACGTTTATGCTTTTTTGATTTTTAATCTTTAGTACGCTTTAGATTTAAATAATGATCACTATGTTTGCGAGTTACCTCATACTTGTTATTGCTTTGTGACCTTTGCGCTCCTCCTTTCGCCCTGGCTCTACCCTGGCTTGCCTTTTCTCTTTATTATATTTGTCTTGAAAATTATCATATCTCTACTAGTAGATATTGCAGAATAATTATAATTGTTAAAACTTGAATAAGTCGCAGGATCTCTGCTTAAATATTAAAATTCAGCATTTTACAAGAAGCCTAAACTTTGTATAAAATGCCGTCGTACAAAGTCATTTATGAAAAAACTAAGCCATTTTACTGACATTACAAAAGATACATTCAAATTTATCAATTTTCTAATCCATAATTGCTTACATCCTTGTGTGTACTCTTCTTCTCTCATCAAAACGATATTGTGAGCTAAATGTTGCAAAAAAATAATATACATACGAGATAATATCTCTCATGTTAATCTTACATATAATTGTATGTATAATTTACAAGCTATAATGCAGTGCACACATCCTACTTATTATATATTATAGTTACCTGAACGCTATTATAAAATCATGGGAAACCCAGAGCAGTACGTTTCACTTGATAATATGAGCAAAAGGAATGTATCGCATATAATCAATGAGTTTGCCAAAGATCTAAAAAATATATCTGGAAAATGTATGGATGTTGGTTGCGGACCCGGGGATATAACGAGGGATATTCTTCTTCCGGCTCTTAATTCAAAAGCAACAATGATTGGTAAGAAAAAATAATAAATTATAAGATTATAACAGCTTCCTTACGCGCACACATACACATACATTGTATAATGTAAATAATTATTAGATAATGCAACAATTATACATTATAAAGGTACAGATATTATGGAGAATATGATCGAATACGCGAACAAAACACACGATGACAAGGAACGACTCGAATTCGAAGTGTTGGATATTCAAACTAAAAAATTGCCCGAGAAATACATTTCGGAATTTGATCACATATTCTCATTTCACGCTTTACAGTGGTGCTCTGACATTCGGTAAGCAAAATTATTAAAGAGTAAATTAATATTTTTGTCGTAAGAAAGGACTTTTATATACGACTTTACTTGTATACTTTTACATAACTGTGTTTCAACAAAAATACTAATAGATATATATTTTAAAAAATATATACAATTAACAATTATTTTCGTTGTTCAACAGCCAAACGTTTGAGAATATTTATTGTATGCTTCGACCGGGTAAAACTATGCTTATATTAAGCATAGCGCAAAATGCAGCCTTCTTTGAATCTTTGGAATCTATGGCGCAAGATTTACGATATGCATCGTACATGGAGGTAAATATTATTATATCAAGGATGCGGGGTATAAGAAAAAAATTGTGAAATTATTTCCGCGCGTATAACATTTCAATTATTATCAACTCTCATCAAAATCCGCGGAAGGTATGCTTAAAAATGGTTAACATAGGTGATTCAATTGCTTTAAATATTAGTATTATTCGACATTTAAATTCGGATTCAACTTATTATTCTACTTATTGATCAGCTTGTGAAGATAACGATATCAAATATAACAATACGCAGTATGCTCAGTATCTATAAAACCGCTTTTTTATATAAATAAAATATTATATGTATATATATTGCACATTGCAATTTTCTTAACTATAGATTGTCAATTATCTTTATACAGGACAAAAATAAATATGTTGGGCCATTTCATTATTCGGCACGACCTCGGGAAGATCTAAAAGAATTATTGGAAGATATTGGATTTCAAGTTCATCATTGCAGTCATCGGAAGATAAGCAACTGTATGAGTACAGAAAAATTTATGTGTAAGTATTTTCCTTGATATGCATGCAAAAATTAAATGCTAGGCTACGTGATTATTATGATTTTCTTATTTTTTCCCCGTTTATATATGAATTATAATTCTAACTTAATCGTATTGTTGATTTCGACAGCCTTTGTTACTGCACAGTACACTTTTGCATTTTTGGATAAGATGCCGCATAATCTAAGGGAGGAATTTAAGAATGAGTTTACACGTATGTACACGGAAATAAATGTTAAAGAATACAGAGATAGACAAGGTAACTATAAGCTACATGATGAAGAAGAGACGGATATTCCTGCTGCATACACTATACTGGTAGCTTATGCACAAAAGAATGTTTCATAGGGATTATATAGTTTACATGGATATCTGGATATTGCAATTTTTTTATCTCTGTAAAATTATACACAACTGATGTTATTTACAAATTAAAGGAATTAATATTAATCAACTGTACATTCGTGTTCTTTTGTTTTTTTTGTGATACATTTCAATCTTTTAGTAGGTCCCATTTGCGCTTCTATTACAATTCTATTAAAAATTTTATCAGAATTTCCATAAAGATACTATTTGATATTTAAAAAGAACTTTACCTGCAAAACTCATTGCTGCTCTCTGGGTTTGGATCTGTTGTAATTAAGAAAAGAAGAAAAAAGGTTGTATGTTCAAAATACACTTGCAATCCATGGTCGAAGATTAATATGCTATATAAGATTAATATGCATATCGTATTGATATTTGCAGTCGTTTAATTTTTAATATCACATCTTATATACAAAATAGAAAAGGAAGTAAAATGTTACAAAATTGATATGAAGAAGCTCATGAAAAAAGAATCACTCTAAGCAATTATGAGTTTTTAAAAACATTTTTTTGGGTGGAAGAGGAGTTACGTGACATCGTTTTCGTTTCTTTAGCTACACCCTGTATTAACATATTTGCATCAAGATGATGCAAATGACTGACGTAAATAATTATTGATTTGAAATGAATTAATCGAATTAATCATCATTTAGTATATGTTAGCATCGTGATAATTATAAAGTGATATTTCGCTGTTAGAGAACTTACTTGATCGTCCTTAAAGGGAAATTATTAACATTATGTCGGATATCAGAGATAGTTAGAAGAAAGAGATGGATAAATTAACGTCGAATGATCAATTAATATCTATCGTAAAATAATATTTATCTTATTTTATTGTAATCTCTTTTCTATATATTCTCTCTCTTTATCCATTCGTTTAATTACTTCATTGCTAAGTATAATAATTTCCTAATTTTTCGATCATGCTTTCGAAAATGTAATAAAATAATTTTATATTAGATTTTCAAGTTACAGGGTATGTTGGTAGAAAATTTAGCACACATACATATATAGAAATTATTAAAGTATTTGATAATATAAATAAAGATGATGCTGAGATTTTTTCTCGTTTCACAGTTTCAACGGATTATAAATGTTAAAGAATAACAGAGGAGAGAGTCTTATTTCATGAAGATGTGGTATTAAAAATTAAACAACTGCAAATATTAATGCGATAGCACAAAATTTATAAATAATATAGAAAACTATAATTATATATAAAATTAATAAATAATATTCTCTGTGCTCAGTATGTCAAGGACTCTTTTTTTATTAGAAAGATTTTAAAAGATAAATGACAATAGTGATTAGAATTGATAATAGGCAATAGTGATTAGAATTGATAATAGGCAATAGTGATTAGAATTGATAATAGGCAATAGTGATTAGAATAAATAATAGACAATGATGATTAGAATAGGTAATAGACAGCAGTGATTAGAATAGATAAGATTAGATGACTGTTACCAGTAATAATTACACATTATGTATTTGTTTGACGACTTCATTTAAAATATTCTTTTTAGTAAACTTTCTTCCATCAATTTGAGACGAAAATATTTAAAAATTAAAATATATTTTTGAAAAATCGTAAATTTTAATAAAAAATCTTGATCCAATTATGTAAATTACTGTTCTTTATATAGATAAATAAATTATAAGGAGAAAATGTAATAAATTGAAGTTTTGAAATTGCATATTCTATCAACATCTTTTGTCCTGCAATTCTTGCGATAGCTCAACACATTCCATATTTGAAGATAAAACGAAATAACCTGAATTCATATACTTTTTGCTATAATACATGATACATATAATTATAAATGATATAATTATTGTCAGATTTTTATATCATACTTTTCAAATTTATTAATTAATCACCAGTTTTCTGCTTTCAGAAATCTTAATATTGAGATTTTTATCGTTTATAGGTCCTTTATTTTTTAATAGGATAACTTATAATCAATAAGAAGGACAGAATTGAACATATAAAATGCTTTTATTATCTCGGAATAAGTGGAACCAAGGACAAAATTATTCAAAAAAAAGAGATTATTATATATTTTAAAAAATATTGAACAATTTTTATGTATATATAAAAATAATTATAAATTTAACAAGTACATTTAAAATAATTAATTTAATTAAAATTTTATTGTCAGTACAATTTTGTAATCGGTCCAATTACTTTTCGCGTCCATGCCTTTGTCGAATTTTGATAGGTATATTTAATATTTAAACGCACACAAGTGGCTAACAGCTGATGCTAACAGTGACACAGCTTGTATCTTTTCTTGTCGCGACATACAGTCGGAAGCATTGTAATTTAGCGATTCGTAAGTATACTTCGAGCAAGTATACTTCGTAAGTATACTTAGTTTTATAATCCAGTCCTCGCGTTCATGCCTTTATCGACTATTGATAAGCATATTTATTATTTTAATACATACAAGTGGCTAACAGATGACGTAGCTTGTATCTTTTCTTGTCATGACATATAGTCAGAAATCATGTTACATTGTAATTGTGCGATTCGTAAGTATTCTTCGAATCGCACAACGATTTTCGTTTCTTAAAAGTATAAAAAGTTAAACTACACATTTATTCGTATTGTAAAATATGTTTCTTTAATATTACAAATGTGAGAATATTGCAGAGAAATGAAACCGTTACACGAAATCATTAGACGTACACGACTACACACATATGTTCGATACAATCGATACATACATGAGATTCAGATAGCTGAAGAATATTTATTTATTAATAATAATTAAAATTCTATTAAGGAAATCTCAATTTTAACAAGAAGTATGTTAATCCGAAATTGCCGTAAAATTAATTTACAATATTAAGCAATTTTCTAATTAAATACGGGCTTAATTTTGTTGAGAGAAGACTAATGTTCAAATTCTGGAGAGAATAGAGATTTTATAAAGCCAATGATTTTTTTTCACACATATGCTATGTATGTTTTTATGATAATAATTATTGCATGTAATTGTTAGTGGATTGTATGTATATTAATTATGCGGGATATTTATAAAAAGATGTACCACTTAAAAATGTACAGTTTGTTTCTTAATGGCTTAAACGATTGCAATGGATGGCACTCTGGTAAATATCGAATCCGAATGCGGATCTGTCTTTGTTGAATGTCAAAGAATCAGTCTCTGTTTACTTCATCCTTTCCTTACACTCTCTTTTCTGACTGTTGAAAATGCATTAGAAATGTATACACATTATGAACGTATAATGCATCTTAAAAATTTAGGTAGAGAGAGAGAGAGAGAGGGAGAGAAATAGAGTCAGAGAGAGAAGACGGAGATAAAATAAATACAGATTAACTATTTGACAGTTGACATTTAGTAGAAATCGATCTGAATGGACCCGATATCTTTCACAGGTGAAGATTTTAATATCAATATTGTTAAAGAAAAATTATACTCCGCATCTAATACTATAAATGTTTGATATTTTTGCAAGGGTATTAATGCTTTGTATATTATATTACTTTGTACTTGAGTATTATCAAGGAAAGAAGTATATTTATCATAGATACTCAATACTTTCTTTGTAATCGTATGAATAGGAAACATTAGAAAGCGCGTACAATAAAGAAACTTATTTTAAGAAACTGCATCTACAAAATTTCTTATTTTACCTGGAATTTTAAACGAAAATACCTGGAAGATCAGGGAATTCTCAGAGAATTCTCAGGGAATTTTTTTTACAAGATTTGAGTAGACATCCTGATAATATTTAATACATTTCAATAATATGTACATGTTTTATTTTTAAGGCTGCTCGCTGCCAACTGCATATCGCAAGGCTAATGGCTGAGTATCTGAAGTTGCGGAAAGTTCATTCGTGGGGCGCAGAGGCTTTCGATCATATCTCTGCCAACATATCATAAGACGAGCATAATCTTAAGCTTGACGCTGATGAGATTTGTATGTTTGTTTTATTGAATCGTGTTTAATTGTCTGTGTTGCATTTTCATCGCAATCTACATGGACATGCAGATTGAAAATCAATGTGAGAAACATTAATGTATTTTTTTTTGTATGCGTTCAAGATATTCACTATAATGAAAATCTCCTTTCTCGAGCAATTAGAAGTTTGTGCTGACATTTTGGAGAAAGCTGAGCGTTTCGAATTGCTCGCAAACTTGTATCGCTTGATAATTCTTATGTACGAAGCGGTCTCTCCAGGTCCAGAACTGATATCCATACATTTCCTATATATATTTCTTAGGTCTTTGGTAAACTCATCGAGTACAAGTGATACAGTGCTTCTGCATAATTCAAATAAAACGTACTGATCTGGGTTTACCGTGGTTTCACGATGGCAGGATAATTAGAATAGGTAACTAATATATGTAATTAGCGGGATATTAATAAACTATATTTATATAGCTTATAGACTACACTCATAAAAGGCTAACATGAGAGATAATATCTCGTATAAGTATTATTTTTTTGCAAAATCTATCTGTTATGTCTTGTGGAGACATAATGAGAAATTTGAGATCGTTTCGCGATTTCAAAATTTGCAAATTCCGAGCACCATTTAACAATTAAGATGTTTCCGTGATGTATATATATTTCCGTGACGTGTATATATTTTTTTAAAATAAAGCTTGAAACTACATTTAATTTTAATGACTTACCCATTTGCAAATAATTAAATTCTCTTTGCGAGCAACACGGAATACAATCACGACTGCCTTTTTTATATGTAAATTTGCTAGCGGCTGCCCTTGCATTAGCGGTGGGCTTTTATATAAGTGACAGTTTTGGCAATATGTTTCGGACGGGATACCTTTAAATGATCATCTCTACTCGACACGTGCAAGCCAAGTTCAAAAGATTCATTTATGGTTTTGCAATGCAAACTCTCGTAAACAGTTTCTAAATTTTGATTACATATTCCGGTGGATTATTAATTACGCAATGCTTTTAGCAACTATCTTAAAAATTATCAAAATTATTATTAATATTATTATTTAAATTTCCTAAATAAATTGATACATTTATTCTGTTACAGTTTCTGACATTGTTTTGAAAAGGATGCTTAAATACAGGCTCATGTATGATCGTCTTTGATTGGCACGTGCGGTCAAAGTTCATGTGATTTATCAATAATTATGTAATGTGATATCGCGTGTGGTTTGATTAGAACGTGATTACCTTGACACTTGTTGGTGAACTTTTTAATTTCGATAGGGAAAATTAATATAATTCGACCCAACTAGCAAATAACTTACACGGGCGAAGTTGGAAGAATATTTTTAGGGAGACGTATCTCTTGGTTCGAGATTACAAGATTCCCCTGATTATATTTCAACCATACCGTGAATAAACTTTACTAACATCTATTTAAAAGGCAATTGAAAAATATAGGATCGAAAGGGTCTGAATAGCTTAGTTGGTTAAAAGCAGTCGCCCGGCAAGCGAAAGACGCAGGTTCGATTCCTGCTTCAGCGACTTTTCGGACCTATATTTTTCTCGCCTATTTATTCACGGTATGGTTGAAATATAATCAGGGGAATCTTGTAATCTCGAACCAAGAGATACGTCTCCCTAAAAATATTCTTCCAACTTCGCCCGTGTAAGTTATTTGCTAGTTGGGTCGAATTATATTAATTTTCCCTATTAGAATTTATTTACTAGCGACAGAAAATTATTAATTAGTTAATTTTTAATTTCGATTTCGCATTTTGATGTATTATTAATTATGACATTTTTAATAATTATCTTAATTATCTTAATTATCTTAATAATTATTTAGGCTTTCCGTCTATAACATATCACACAATATATTTTCGATGAGAGAAACAAAGTATATAGAAGTATAAATGAATGTGCGAAAAATGATAAATTTGAATATATTTGTTTTACAAAGTCAACAAAAGGTCTTAGTCTTTCCATAAATAACTTTATTGGACGGCGTTTTACAAAAAGTTCAGATTTTTTATTCAAGTAAAAAGTCTGCGTCAGACATAAACATACAAGTATTAACATGTATAATTGTTCTGTAGTAATTAGTAATTAGTAGAAATATGATAACCTATTTTAAAGATAATTTTATTCTAATATACACTTATAGCGACACTAATTCGAAATTTTGAAATAAATAGACGTATTTATTCTTTATTTATTAATCCATTAATTGGAACATTTTATGTCTGTAGATAATAGTTTAATCAATCTGTTAATTATATTTTCAATTCAGCATAAAATTTTTCGTAGCATATTAATCTTCGACTATCGATTGCAAGCATATTTTAAACACACAACCTTTTTTCTTCTTTTCTTAATTACAACAGATCCAAACCTAGAGAGCAGCAATGAGTTTTGCAAGTAAAGTTTTTGTTAAATATTGAATAATATATTTATGAAAATTCTGATAGAATTTTAATAGAATTGTAATAGAAGCGCGAATGGGATCTACTAAGACATTGAAGTTTATAACAAAATGACAAAAAACACGAATGTAGAGTTAATTAATATTAATTGACATAAATTCTTTAATTTGCAATTAACATTAGTTCTGCATAATTTTACAGAGATGAAAAATTGCAACTTACAAGTTATATATTTATCTAAAATAAAAAATAATAATTTACAAATACATTGCTTGTATGCTATAAAAACATAGATAATGTTTAAAATTGTAAACACATAAACATTTAGAACGTATCGGAAATAAAAAGAAATTATTTTCTATAGATGGACAAATTTTATAGCCAATGTATTTTTTGTAATCTAAATTTGTAAATATTATTTTTTGAATTGGATTATAAAATAAATATAGGTAAACATTTCCCAAGTGTTTCATAAGGAAAGAATAGATGGGAAAGAAGAAAGTTTTGTCCTTTACTCCCGTAGATCGCGGTAAGATATTTATGTAAACCATATAATCCCTATGAAACATTCTTTTGTGCATAAGCTACCAGTATAGTAAATTGAGCAGAAATATTCGTCTCTTCCTTTTCATCATGTAGGTTTAGGTTATAGTTACCTTGTATATCTCTATATTGTTTAACTTTTATTTTCGTGAACATACGTGAAAACTCATTCTTAAATTCCTCTCTTAAATTATGCGGCATCTTATCCAAAAATGCAAAAGAGTACTGTGCAGTAACAAAGGCTATCGAAATAAACAATATGATTAAGATAGATATATAATTCAAGTAAATGAGAAAAAATAATATAATATAAAAGAAAATCATAGTCACGTAGGCTAAAATTTAATTCTTGCATGCATATCAAGGAATATACTTACATATAAATTCTTCTGTACTGGTACAGCTGCTGCTCATCTCCCGATGACTGCAATGATGAACTTGATATCCGATATCTTCCAATAATTCGTTTAGCTCTTCGCGAGGTTGGACTGAATAATGAAATGGCCCAACATACTTCTTTTTGTCCTGTATAAAGATAATTGACAATCTATAGTTAAAAAATTGCAATGAGTAGTATATATACATATAATATTTTATTTATATAAAGAGAGCGATTTCATAGATCTTAAGAGCATACTGTAGATTGCAATATTTGATATCGATATCTTCACAGACTGATCAATTAGTAAAATAATAAGTTGCATCCAAAATTAAATGTCGAATAACACAAGTATGCAAAGCAATTGAATCACATATGTTAGCTATCTATAAGCATACACTCGGCGGATTTTAAAATTCATAAAAATTGAAATTTTTATACACACGCAGAAATTATTCTACAATTTAATCTTATATTATATTTTGATGTAATAATATTTACTCCCATATACGATGCATATCGCTTATCTTGCGCCATAGTTTCCAAAGGTTCAAATAAGGCTGTGTGACGTGCTACGCTTAATAGAAGCATAGTTTTACCAGGTCGAAGCATACAATAAATATTCTCAAACGTTTGGCTATTGAACAATGAAGATAAATGTTAATTGTATTTTTGAAAATATATATCTATTAGGATTTTTTTTCGAAACACAGTTATTTAAAAGTATATTAGTAAAGTCATATATAAAAGTTCTTTCTTACGAAAAAAATATTAATTTACTCTTATTTAATAATTTTTCTTACCGAATGTCATTGCACCATTGCAAAGCGTGAAACGAGAATATGTGATCAAATTTCGAAATGTATTTCTCGGGCAAGTTTTTAGTTTCAATATCCAATACTTCGAATCTGAGTCGTTCCTTGTCACCGTATGTTTTGTTCGCGTATTCGACCATATCTTCCATAATATCTGTACCTTTATAATATATAATTGTTGCATTAACTAATGACAATTTACACATACAGCGTATGTAAATATGTGTGCGTGTGCGCGCATTTTATATTCTTATAATTTATTATTTTTTTCTTACCAATTACTGTCGCTTTTGGATCAAGAACCGGAAGAAGTATATTCTTCGTTATATCCCCGGGTCCAGAACCGACATCCATACATTTTCCAGATATATTTTTTAGGTCTTTGGCGAACTCATTGAGTATAAGTGATACAGTGCTTCTGCATGAACCATCAAATAAAGCGTACTGCTCTGGGTTTACCATCGTTTTACAATGGGGTCACTAGAATAGGTAACTAGAATATGTATAGTTAGCGGGATATTAATTAATTACATTTATATAGCTTATAAACTACACTTATAAAAGGCTAACATCAGAGATAATATCTCGTATAAATATTAATTTTTTGAAAAATTTCTCTTTTTTTCTCGCGGAGACACAATGAGAAAATTGAGATCGTTCGGCGACTTCAAAATTTGCAAATTCTGGGCACCGTTTAACAATTAGGATGTTTCCGTAATGTTCGTATATATTTTTTTTAAATTATGCTTTGAAACTACACATAATTTTAATGGCTTACCTATTTGCGTATAATTAAATTCTCTTTGCGAGCAACAATGAACATAATCACGCTTGTCTCTTTTATAGATAAATTTGATTGCGACTGCCAGCGGCATGCCTTTTATAAGTGAAATATTTTGCAATGTTTCGGAGGGGATGCCTAGATATACAGGCTCCTTTATGTTTGTTTTTGCTCGGTACACATGCGAGCAAAGTTCAAGTGGTTTATTTATATGTTTGGAATGTGATATCGCTCGTGGCTTGGTTAGAACGCAATGACCGTGACTTTGCTGATATACCTTTTAATTTTGATTTCGGTTCCGCATTTCAATGTATTATTAATTATGTGACATCTTTGTAATAATTATCTTAATAATTATATGTATAGGCCATCCGATTATAACATATCTCACAATATCTTTTCGATAAGAGAAACAAAGTTATACAGAAGTATAAGTGAATACGATGCGAAAAATGATAAATTTGATTATATTTTTTTGTAAAGTCAACAAATAGTCTTAGCCTTTTCATAAGTAACTTTGTAGGATGGCGTTTTACAAAAAGTTTAGGCTTTTTGTTCAGGCAAAAAGTCTGCGACAGATATGAATAACATACAAGTATTTCCATGTATAATTGTTCTGTAATAATTACTAGAAATATGATAACCTTTTTCAAAGATTATTTTATTTTAATATACCCTTACATAACGACAAAAATTCGAAATTTAAAAATAAATGGATGTATTTATTCTGTTACAGTTGTTGACAATATTTTGAAGGAGATGCCTGGATACAGATTTCTGTCTTTCTTGCTCAGCACGTACGAGTTCGCGCAATTGTACTGTTGTGTGGCGGATTATTTAGTCGCTTGCTGGATCAGTTTTTTAATTTCAATTAATGTCTCATATTTCCGAATTGAATGTTTTAGACAATTGCGGGTGGAAAATCGATATCAATTTACTACAACGCGCGATATTTGCGAACAAAGTTTGATATTGCAGATCATTATTAATTCAATAATCGAAACATTTCATGTCTGTAGACAAACAGTTTAATCAGTCTGTCAATTATATCAGTCTGTCAATTATCAATTAAGAATAAAATTTATCGTAATTTATTAATCTTTCGATTAACAATTGCAAGCGTATTTTGAACATAATCTTCTTTTTTCTTTTCTTAATTACAACAGATCCAAACCCAGAGAGCAGCAATTAGTTTTGCAAGTAAAGTTTGTTAAATATCGAATAGTATCTTTATGGAAATTCTGATAGAATTTTAATAGAATTCTAATAGAAGCGCCACTGAGACCTACTGAAACATTGAAATTTATCACAAAAAGAACAAAAGAACACGAATGTACAGTTAATTATTATTAATTGTCATAATTCCTTTAATTTGTAATTAACATTAGTTGTGCATAATTTTACAGAAATTAAAAATTACAATTTATAAGTTATATAATTATCTAAAATAAAAAAATAATAATTTACAAATACATTGCTTGTATGCTATAAAAACGTAGATAGTGTTATTTAAAATTGTAACCGGTGGAGAGTAAAAATAATAATTACAAATTTACAAAGTACATTGGTTATAAAATCTGTCGATTTATAGAAAATAATTTTTCTTATTTCCGATGCATTATAAATATTATTTCTAAAAGAAACAAGTATTAACTATTTTATAACTCTATATAAAATATAACATATAAAATATAAAATATAAAATATAAAATATAAAATATATATAAAGTATAGAAGAGAGGGTAAGTAAAATGATTAATACATGTTTCTTTTAGAAGCAATATTTCGAACATTGAAATAAAAAGAAATTATTTTCTATAGATTGACAGATTTTATTATCAATGTACTTTGTAATGTAAATTTGTAAATGTTATTTTTTTGAATTGGACTATAAAATGAATATAGGTATACATTTCCCGAGCGTTTTATAAGGAGAGGATAGATTGGAAAGAAAAAAGTTTTGTCCATTTCTTTTAGATCGTGATAAGATATTCATATATCATGCAACATTCTTTTGTGCATAAACTACCAGTACAGTATATTCAGCAGGAATATTCGTCCCCTTCTTTTCATCATGTAGCTTATAGTTACCTAGTCTATCTTTGTATTGTTTAACTTTTATTTCTGTGAACATATGTTCTAACTCGTTCTTGAATTCCTCCCTTAGATTATGTGGCATCTTGTCCAAAAATTCAAAAGTATACTGTGAAGTAACCATAGCTATCGAAATAAACAATATGATTAAGATAGAATTATGATTCAAGTAAATGAGAAAAATTAATATAAAAATCATAATAATTAAGTAGCCTAGAATTTAATTTTTGCATGCATATCAAGGAAAATACTTACACATAAATATTTCTGTACTCGTACAGTTGCTCATCTCCCGAAGACTGCAATGATGAACTTGAAATCCGATATCTTCCAATAATTCTTTTAGCTCTTCGCGAGGTCGGGCCGAATAATGAAATGACCCAACATACTTTTTTTTGTCCTGTATAAAGATAATTGACAATCTATAGTTAAAAAATTGCAATATATATATACATATATAATATTTTATTTATATAAAGAAAGGGGTTTCATAGATGCTGAGCATACTGCGGACTGCTATATTTGATATCGATATCTTCATAGACTCATTAGTAAGTAAAATAATAAGTTATATCCAAAATATATGTCGAATAATGCAAGTATGTAAAGCAATAGAATCTCTTATATTAGTCATCTATAAGCATAAACTCGGTGGATTTTAAAATTGATAAAAATTGAAATTTCTATTGATAATTATTTTACGATAATTATTGTACAATTTAGTCTTATATCTTTTATTTGATGTAATAATATTCACCCCCATGTACGGTGCATATCGTAGGTCTTGCGCCATAATTTCCAAAGGTTCATATAAGGCTTTGCAATGCGCTATGCTTAATATAAGCATAGTTTTACCAGGTCGAAGTATACAATAAATATTCTCAAACATTTGGCTGTTGAACAATGAAAATAATTGTTAATTGTATTTTTGAAAATATATATATCTATTAATATTTTTGTCGAAACACAGTTATGTACAAATACTTATATTAGTAAAGTCATATATAAAAGTTCTTTCTTACAAAAAAAAATTTAATTTATGCTTATTTAATCACTTTTCTTACCGAATGTCATTGCACCATTGCAAAGCGTGAAATGAGAATATGTGATCAAATTTCGAAATGTATTTCTCGGGCAAGTTTTTAGTTTGAATATCCAACACTTCGAATTCGAGTCGTTCCTTGTCACCGTATGTTTTGTTCGCGTATTCGACCACATTCTCCATGATATCTGTACCTTTATAATTTATAATTGCTGCATTAATTAATATTAATTTGCATCATATTGTTTGTATGTATGTGTGTGTGTACACTCGCGCGCGAGGTGTTATAATCTTATAATTTATTATTTTTTCTTACCAATCATTGTTGCTTTTGGATTAAGAACCGGAAGAAGAATATTCTTCGTTATATCCCCGGGTCCGCAACCAACATCCATACATTTTCCAGATATATTTTTTAGATCTTTGGCAAACTCATTGATTATATTCGATGCATTGCTTTTGCACATATTATCAAATGAGGCGTACTGCTTTGGATTTACCATGATTTTATAATAGCGTTCAGGTAACTATAATATATAATAAGTAGGATGTGTGCACTGCATTATAGCTTGTAAATTATACATAATATTATATGTAAGGTTAACATGAGAGATATTATTTTGTATATACATATATTATTTTTTCGCAACATTTAGCTTACAATATTTTTTTGATAAGCGAAGAAGAGTACACACAAGGATGTAAGCAATTATGGGTTAGAAAATCGATAAATTTGAATGTATCTTTTGTAATGTCAGTAAAATGTCTTAGTTTTTTCATAAATGACTTTGTACGACGGCATTTCATACAAAGTTTAGGCTTCTTGTAAAAGGCTGAATTTTAATATTTAAGCAGAGATCCTGCGACTTATACAAGTTATAACAATTATAATTATTCTGCAATATCTACTAGTAGAGATATGATAACTTTCAAGACAAATATAATAAAGAGAAAAGGCAAGCCAGGGTAGAGCCAGGGCGAAAGGAGGAGCGCAAAGGTCACAAAGCAATAACAAGTATGAAGTAACTCGCAAACATAGTGATCATTAATTAAATCTAAAGCGTACTAATACAAGATTAAAAATCAAAAAAGCATAAACGTACGTTTCCACTTTTTGGAGTATCTTCAGCGTATGTAAAGAGAGTTAGACGGTCTACCACCGCCTTTAGTTTTAACGAATGACTAAGTAATTTTTTATCATAGCTACTCAGCCAAGTATAAATGGTTTATCAATTTTTGCAAATTAATATCTAATCTGATAGAAAGTTTATCACAGAATTACCTTTGTATCTTTAAGAATAATGTTATCATCTGTGTAATCAAAACGATTTAGACCCGGCATTGAAAAGATTAAAACTAAAGTGACGAACAAAAACTTGGCGTGCCCGGGTCGGGGCATTAAAATTACAGAAATTTTCTAATTAGATTAATTAAAAATTAGTCTATAAAATTGATTTGTAGAATAATACATAAGATTTTGTGTTTAAAAATATACCATATTGTACGATATAGTTATGCTATTCTTTTCTTATATTTTTATATTTTCTTCACAATTTATTTGTTAGGCTTGTAATATATTCTTAGAATAAATTTTAGAATTGTAATTAATTTGTTTATATTTTATGTTAAGACAGTAATTTTTAATTAATGTTATTTATATTTATTTTTTATATACAGATAATTCAAGATAATTTTATTTATTATATACATAAATTTGCTAATGCACATACAATTCATTGCATGTCAGATTTTAAAGTGTATTTCATTATATATTCTAGTGTATTTTTATTATTTATTCTAGTGTATTTTCAATTAATTTGATTTATATTTTATTTATTTATATACAGATAATTGAAGCTAATTTTATTTATCATATATATTTGCTAATGCATATACCGTTCATTGCACGTCAGATTTTAATGCCCCGAACAGGGCACGCCAAGTTTTTGTTCGTCACTTTAGTTTTAATCCTTTCAATGCCGGGTCTAAATCGTTTTGATTATACAGATGATAATATTATTCTTAAAAATACAAGAATGAGAGGGGATGTCATAGCTCGGATTAATAGGAGCCGAAATGCTATGTTGTGAAATGCTATGTTGTGAAATGCTATGTTGTGAAATGCTATGTTGTGAAATGCTATGTTGTGAAAACAACAGTTTTTCAACGTTGGTTTTGTCATTATTCGATAAAATTTAAATCGAGCATTTGTATATAGGGTGTTACAGAAATAGATGATGAAACTTTAAGAGCATATTTTACTCATTGTAAGGAAGAAAAAAAATCAAATGAATGTGGGTCCGGAAACGGACTTCCTTTCCAAATTATAAACACTTTTTATTTACAACAGACTTTAGTAAGAACTTTATTAAAGAAATTGCTAGAGATGATTTTCTTCCGCACGCATGCCTCGCATTGACATCTCATGGATTGTCGAAGATGTTCAAAAATTCCCGAAGTATTTCGTATTTTGTTACACGAGGCGACATTAAAGCGATTTCGAAGTACTTAGAGTTATGTGGAACTCTAGATAATGAATTCATTTTGCGCCGAGATAAATGGTCAGGCGCAAAAAGACGTGTGAAAGAGAATTATTACGAGTTACCTGAAGAAACTTGCTTCCGTCGCGATTGGGACGAAAATATGAAGAGAGCTTGCGAGAACGTGTAGTCTAAGAGCTGGTGAACAAATTTACTAAGGTGTTTCGTTAAGGCTGAAACTCTATAGAAGTTCTACAGTAGAACGACATTTCTCTCCTACCTGAAAAAGGGATTGAGGATCTAATTGGCCAACATCGAGCAGGAGCGTACCTCTAAATTTTCGAAGTTGTAGATAATTAAATCGGGACAAATATGCAGCGTAAAGGTTCAAATTTTAATACATAAAATTTTATACCTGTTTAAGTAAATAAAAAATATTGCCAGGCGTCCTGGTCGGTCTTAACTTAAAGAAAGGTGATCATAAGGTTGCACTATTAGGGGTGGTATTTAATGTTTCGTTAAGGCTGAAACTTTTACAGCATATTTTTGATACTATCAAAGTAATATATGTGAAAAGCCAGGCCGATCTAACGGTAATAAGAACGCGACAGGTGGTAAAATTGAAATTTCAACCTTCACGCTGCATATTTGTTCCGATTTAATTTTCTACAACTTCGAAAATTTAGGGGTGCGCTCCTGCCCGATGTTGGCCAGCCAGATGCTCAATCCCTTTTTCAGATAAGGGAGAAATGTCGTTCTACAGAGTTTCAGCCTTAACAAAACACATTAGTAAATTTGTTCACCAGCTCTTCGGCTAGTGAGACATGTAGATCCGAATTTATTTTTATATGTTTTGTTAATCTTACATTCAACCAATCAGATTGCTATACGCATTTAAAAAAAATTTTTTTATTCATAGAATTCATTAATTATGTTTAATGAACTTTCCATTAAGAGATCGATATATCACATCATACATTGGTTCTATGAATAATTATCTGTAATTGTTACCAAGTCTACTATCAGTTCAAAGATAAAACAAACATGTATTATATAAAATTATTAAATAAAAACGTAGCGGATGGTTATCAGCTACATTAAAAGAATGTTAAATGTGTGTTAATTGTGATTAAATATACTTTACGCTGGCCTTCGTATTTCCGTTCGTTTTACGGCAAATAGTATTTCCTTAAAGGATCTCAATTATGTAATATCTGTAAAAAAATAATTTTTATCGATAATATAATCAGAGTTACACCAAAAGTTTAAAAATAAAACTTCTAAAATATGTAAATTATAATACGATTTACACTCTTTGAGCACAGAGAGAGAATTGTTTATATATATATTATTATATTATTTACAAATTTTGTGCATATCATATTGATATTTGCAGTCGTTTAATTTTTAATATCACATTACATACAAAATAGAAAACAAAGTAAAATGTTACAAAATTGATGAAAATGTTTCAAAATTAAAATATACTATTTTTTAAAAAATCTTAAATTTTAACAAAATCTTGATCCAATTATGTAAATTACTGATCTTTATATAAATAAATAAATTATATAAATAAATTATATTTTATTTAATTAAATTATATTAATAAATAAGGAGAAAATGTAAATAATGATATGAAAAACCTCATGAAGAATCACTCTAAGCAATCATGAATTTTTTAAAACATTTTTGGTGTGGAAGAGAAGTAACGTCATATCATAATATTCGCGATACTCGTTTCTTTAGCCACACACTTGACGTAATATCATGATTACGTCAAGAGGATTGACGTCAATAATTATCGCTTTGAAATTAATCAATTGAATTATCACTTATGATATGTTAACATTGTGAGAATTATGAAGTGGTATTTCGCTGTTAGAAAATCTTACTCGATCGTGCTTAAAAGGAAATTAGTAATATTGTGGCGGATATCAGAGATAATTAGACGAGCGATGGATAAATTAACGTCGAATAATCAATTAATATCTATCGTAAAATAATATTTATCTTATTTTATAGTAATATTTATCTCTTCTCTATATATTCTCTCTCTTTATCTATTCGTTTTTAACTACTTCATTGCTAAGTATAATAATTTCCTTATTTTTCGATTATGCTTTTCCAAGTGCAAGACAATAACTTTATATTAGATTTTCAAGTTACAGAGTACATATTTTTGGAAATTTAGTACACATATATATGTAGGAATTATTAAAGTATTTAATAATATAAATAAAGATGGTGTTGATTTTTTCTCGTCTCACAGCTTCAACGGATTATGAATGTTAAAGAATAACAGTCTAATTTCATGAAGATGAGGTATTAAAATTAAACAACTGCAAATATCAATACAATAGTACAAAATTTATAAATAATATACTAATATATGTATATACATATATATATATAAAATTTATAAATATTATATAATATATGTATATAAAATTTATAAATAATATAATTTTATATATATATATATATGTAGACAATTCTCTGTGCTCAGTATGTCAATGCATCTTTTTATAGGATTAGAACAATACAGGCGCGCGCGTAGGCGGTCTGACTGGCATGCATATATAATTTTAATTCTAGGAATTAAAATTATGTGCTCGCTGTGCATGCATGCCTTCTGATTGGCATGCATATATAATTTTAATTCTTTGATTCTTTGATTTTTGATATAATTTTGCATCTTAGAATTAAAATTATGCCTCGGAGCAGGCATATTCTTTGATTCCTGCAATAATTTTATATCTTAGAATTAAAATTCCGCCTCGGTGCAGGCATATTCTTTGAGTCCTGCAAGAATATTGCATATTAGAATTAAGATTCTGCCTCGGTGCAGGCATATTCATTGGTTCCTGCAAGAATTTTGAATCTTCGTATAAAATTCTACCTCGGTGCAGGCATATTCATTGGTTTCTGCAAGAATATTGCATCTTAAAATTAAAATTCTGCCTCGGTGCAGGCATATTCTTTGATTCCTGCAATAATTTTGCATCAAAGAATTAAAATTATGTCTCGGTGCAGGCATATTCTTTGATTCCTGCAATAATTTTATATCTTAGAATTAAAATTATGCCTCGGTATATTCTTTGTGCAGGTATATTCTTTGATTCCCGACATAATTATGCTTGCGATTGGTGAACATATTCCATATTAGAAGGGAAAACGAAATCACCCGAATTCATACTTTCTGCTATAATATAATGATATAATTATAAATAATATAATTATCGTCTCATTTTTATATCATACTTTTTAAATTCGTTAATTGATTACTAGTATTCTTCTTTCAGGAATCTTATTGTTAATTTTGAGATTTTTGTCGTTTATATGTCTTTTATTTTTTGACACGGTCTGTTATTTTTTGACAGGTCTTTTATTTTTAACTTAAAATCTTCGTAATAGGAGGGACAGAATTGCGCATATAAATCGCGTTTATTATCTCGGAAGAAGCGGAATCGAGGATAAAATTATTTAAAAAAAGGAAAGATTACATATTTCAAAAAACATTGAACAATTTTTATATGTATATAAAAATAATTTTAAATTTAACAATTACATTTAAAATAATTAATTTGATTATAAATTTTTATTATCTTCATAGTTTTATAATCCAGTCCTCGCGTTCATGCCTTTGCCGACTATTGATAAGCATATTTAGTATTTTAATACATACAAGTGGCTAACAGATGACGTAGCTTGCATCTTTTCTTGTCATGACATAGTCAGAAATCATGTTACATTGTAATTGTGCGATTCGTAAGTATTCTTCGAATCGCACAACGATTTTCGTTCCTTAGGAGCATATAATATTAAACTACACATTTATTCGTATGGTAAAATATGTTTCTTAAATATTACAGAAGTAAGAATATTGCAGAGAAATAAAACCATTACACGAAATCATTAAACGTACACGACTACGTACACATGATCGATATAGCTGAAGAGTATTTATTTATTTATTAATAATAATTAAAATCTTATTAAGGAAATGTCCATTTAAGCAAGTAGTAAGTTAATCCGAAATTGCCTTAAAAAATTAATTTACAATATTAAGCAACTTTTTAATTAATTTACAGTCCCAATTTTGTTGAGAGAAGGATAATGTTCAAATTCTGTAAAGAATAGAGATTGTATAAAGCCAATGATTTTTTTCACACATATGCTATGTATGTCTTTATGATAATAATTATTGCATGTAAATATTAATTATGCGGGATATTTGTAAATAAATGTACAACTTAAAAATTTACCGTTTGATTCTTAATCGCTTAAACGATTGCAATGGATGGCTATGCTTCACTCTGATAGATATCGAATCCGCATTCGGATCTGTCTTTGCTGAATGTCAAAGCATCAGTCACTGTTTGCTTTATCCTTTCTTTTCACTCTCTTTCCTCACTGTTGAAAATGCATTAGAAATGTATACATAATATGAATGTACAATGCATCTTAAAAATTTAGAGAGAGGAGAGAGAGATAAAATAAATGAAAATTAATGATTTGATAGTTGACATTTAGCAGAGATCGAGCTGAATGGACCCGACATTTTTCAGGCAAAGATTTTAATATCAATAATGTTAGAAAAATTATATTCCGTATCTAATACTACAAATGTTTGATAGCAAGAAAAGAAATAGATTTGTCATACAGACAGTCAAGTATGCCATTTATTTCAATTAATATAAGTTAATATAAATGAAATTATATAAAAGTATACAGAATTAATACCTCTTCCAGTATTATCACCTATATGCGATTGTTAATATTTTGATCTTATTGTTGATATTTTTTATTTATTACCGTTTTCTAGATATTTAGCTAACTATTGAAAAGTATCAAAGTATCAAACATCCTAAGCCTTCGTTAGAAAGTATTAGAATGAAACATGATCTTAGCAGATAAAGCTCAAAGAGAATTCAATGTCTCTATTTTATTCCCTGCATAGAATTTCGTCTTCTTATCTAAAGCTTCCAATTTTTCACCGAAACAAGTGTATCGCATTGTCTCTGGGTAGATTTGTTACAAAAATATAATTAGAGAGGAAGAGAGAGAAAGAAAGGAAAAAAAGAAGTTTGATAATAAATCCCGAGGGAAAGAAAGTTATTAATATATTTAGATTCGCAATAATTTCTTTTTTTTTTCTTTTATTACTCCGTCACGATCGCCTTCCTTTCAGAGCTTTGCTCTCGTCATCTAACAATAAGAGAGTTCAAATATTTTTCTCTTTCTCTTTCGCCTAAATAAATATACATCTTATGCTTTATCCCGTGCGTTACAGTGTCTTACGTGTGTAAGCAACCCCCTATTTCGGCAATGACTTGCGTATGTGTGTGTGTGTGTTGTGTGCGCATATATATATATATATATCCTGAGGGAAAAAAGTCACTAATATATTCAGATTCGCAATAATTTCTTTTTTTTTTTTTTAATTTCTCCGTCACGATCGTCTTCCTTTCAGAGATTTTCTCTCGTCATCTAATTGTAAGAGAGTTCAAATATTTTTCTCTTTCTCTTTCGCCTAAATAAATATACATCTTATGCTTTATCCCGTGCGTTACAGTGTCTTACGTACATATGTAAGCAACCCCCTATTTCGGCATCGACTTGCGTATGTGTGTGTATATATATATATATATATATATATATATGTGTGTGTGTGTGTGTGTGTGTGTGTGTGTGTGTGTGTGTATATGTATATAGAACAGATGGCGCCGCGAATGTGTCTCCCGTCGTTCACGCGTACCTTACTTAGCCCCATCCATTCCTGGCCGCGCGCCGCGCCGCACCGCATCGGGGTTTCTCAGTGCAAAACCACCCCCGGAGCTGGCGTTATCGGTTAGCGCGCGACGATATATCCCTCACGACACTCGGCCGATTACGACAAAACTTTGTCGCGAAACTTGGTTGCGCGGAAGTGCAACTTCCGACGGCCTGAAGCTGAATCCTCGAAGTTTATTGAAGCTCTCGTCCTATCTTCAGTATCGGGAAGGAGGGAAAAAACGAGCTTTCGATTTCGATCTGTCGCTCGATCGTTTGTCGCTTTTTAGCGCGATCGAGTATACGACGTACGTATAGGACATCGTCTTCCGGAAAATTGTAGCGACGGACTCGTTCTAGAAAAAAAAAAAAAAAAAAAAAAAAAATACAGTTCGATATAGAGGACGAGGGAGATATCGCAAGATACGTCAAACTTTAGTTTTCGCCAAGTTTAAGTATTCGGTGGCGAACGTATGGAATTCGACGATCGCACGTTCTTTCAATACTCGGTCCAGCGGTGATCAGTGCAGTGTTTTTCGATTTAGACCTATCGCGGAATTCTTTGGAATTTTCAATATAATATCGTGAAACTTCTGATGCACGCCGCCATGGAACTAAGAAAATAGAACAAAGATAAGGAAGATTAATAATGCAATAAATATTTGATGAATTGGAGATTACAATGTAATGAAATAAGCGACACTTTATTTGGAACACGAAGTGTAATTCAGGAAATGTATCTGCTACGATGCATTGACAAAAAAAAAAAAAAGAAAAACGAATCGTATGATTGGGGCAAACTTCAGATTTTCAAATTCAAGTGAACGGCGATAAACGAGTCCTGATAAGCATATGAACCAAATCATACATTTACGTTATCGATTATTGCATCTTCGCGTCACTCGGTCGAAAAGTTCTTATTGTCAGTGCGATATTTTATTCAGGATTCCACGAGAAATTGCCAAATTTTGCACAGCTGACGCGGTAAATCGGACATATAACGACAAATGGATAAATAAAATCATCGTCAAGATCGCGTGTGAGATCAACGTTTTATTCGTATTTTTAATAATTTGAAGAAGAGGATAAAACTCAGACAAGAAGTAAAGCATCATGCCAACATCCTTATACGTGGTCGTTTTTTTATCATTCCGGGATCTTATCGATCCTTGAGACTTTTCGGAATTTGAGGGAAAATTCGAAAGATGACACCGTGAAGCAGCGATGAACGATGCCGAGCAGAGAATTCCCGATCGTGGAAGCTCGATGCCGTTCGGTAGGCGAAGAAATGAACTTGGCGAGAAGAAAAGACACCCTCGGCATCCTCGAGGTCGCAGACAGCGGCCGCAGGATCCTTACGACGAGACGAAGATCCCGTTGATGGGACAGGATCGAGCTTACGTATGCTGTCGCCGTGATGTGTACACAGTTCCTATTTTTATTATCTCAGCCGGATCGGTCTAACGAGCTCGTCGCAAACGTAATCGAAGTTATTCGCGCCGATTTGCGTCCGTCTCGCGAATAATATGGAGCCGACGACGAGTCCCGCGAACACGAGCGAGGCTCTTGTCAACTGCAGCACGCAATTCGCGAGCGAAATTGAGGCGTGCGAGATATACGAACTCGATTATAATCGCGAACTGGTTCAAAGCATCGTGGTGGTGGTGGTACCATTGTTCTTCGGTATAATCGGCATCCTCGGTCTCGTCGGGAATTCGCTGGTGGTCGTAGTGGTAGCGGCGAATCCCGGAATGAGGTCGACCACGAATATCCTCATCATCAACCTAGCCGTGGCGGATCTCCTGTTCGTCATATTTTGTATACCGTTCACGGCTGCCGATTTCGTTCTGCCGTATTGGCCGTTCGGCAATGTCTGGTGCAAAATGGTCCAGTATCTGATCATCGTCACTGCTTACGCGAGCGTTTACACCCTGGTCCTCATGAGCCTCGACAGGTTGGTACGTTAAAATTAGCGATGGGATTAAGTATCTTACACGTAGATTCGAATTTGTTTGCACGGTTTCGAACTCTCTATGATTACTTAAAAAAAAAAAAAAAAAAAAAAAAAAAACAAAGTACTTAGAAAAATTTTACGTTGTATATATACGTGTGTGTGTGTGTGTGTGTGTGTGTGTGTGTGTGTGTGTGTGTGTTTGTATGCGCGTGTGTGGATGTATAGCAAGTATCATAAATAGATTTTTTTATCTTGGAGTTCGAGTACTACTTGCAAAAGATTCGATTCTTTACGATAGAAAGTACTTATAAGTACTATTTCAAACCTTGCAGGTACTCAATCTAAGATGCGAATATAACTGTTCTAGATTGGATTACTCCACAAGTACAATATATGAAATATTATTCCTTATAATTATTATTCGAATCCTAGAAAGTGAAACTTGATTATTGGATTCGACTCGGATTTTTAAGTACATATTAAACTTGATCCCATCCCTAGTTAAAATTATTCCCCCATTGTCGGTGTAATTCCTTGAAAAACTCTCGGAAGATTATGTTTTATTATAAAACCTTGTTTGCTCGTATTGCGTGAAATACATTTGACGCGTAATATTTCATATAAAATTGTCGGATGTGTCCGCAATAGCTGTCAACAAGTGCGAAACGAATGATATATAAGTCGTAGGAATGGAAAATGAATTGTTCTTAGTAGAAAGTGGAAAGGCCAAAGTATTTTTATATTTTAAGCACGAGGCAAGATGGTCGTTTGTATTTTTAATAACTTTTTTATTACTAGAGAAAAAAAGAAATTGCTCGTAAATATCATTTGTCATCATTATTGGGGCGAGATTGATAATGCAATCGAACAGGCGCGCATGAAATATATAAATATCGTAATATATTAATAATTTTGTATATTTGAAACGTGTCACTTTTCACGAAGCGGAAATGCTTTTACAAAGGCACAGATGTTTTCATAAAAGTATCTCTCGCAGATGGCAATTCATCTTTTTTTTGGCAGAGAATGACTTAAATTTATTTATATATTTCCACGGCGTTTGTTATCTCTATCTCTTTAGAAGCGAATGCTTAAGAACGCGAACGAATGATTTGAAATTCTTATTCTTACTTTTTTCTTCGGTGTAAATCCTTCAACAAGTAAGAGCATTCGCTTCGTATAATCGATAAAATTGATTTCGACGTAAACGTAAACGACTTTTAAAAAAATGTAGCCATTTTTCCTTTTTCTCTTGAATAAATTATAAAGATTATAAACAGAATAATGATGCAAAATAATAATCGTCTGAGTGAGAGATTTCTCATGGTGTATCTCATTTTTATATAATCTCAGCAAATTTTTTGGCAGCTATACATTTTTTTTCTTAGCGGACATTTGATTAGACACTTTTTTTTCTATGTAACTTGCATAATATTTAATTATTTAATATTCATAATTAACTTTTACTAGATAATTTACTTAGACAAGTCACTTAGCATTGTGTTAAAGCGAGATTCTCGTGTAATTGGTCAAAAGACTAATAGTTCAGAGGATATGCGTTTTACTTGGGGCACTTTGCTCCAATATAGCCAAATATGAAATAAATTCTCCAAAGGATATATATATATATATCTTCTGACCAATTACAACAGAATCTTGCTTTAACACAATGCAAAGGGAATTACCTGTTGAATTATTCAGTGCAAGTTAATTATGGATTAATTAAATATTAAATACGTATGTTATTAAATATTATGTGTGCGCACACACACAAGCTATATAGAAAGAACGCTATATAAAACTTTAACTAAATTATCGCTAAGAAAAAAATGTAGCCACAAGAAAATTTATTAAAAGATTATATGTATAAAATTGAGACACTCTCTCTATAAATCTCTTTAGACGATCTATCTATAATCTTTATCAAGTTAAACTTGTATTTTTTAAAAGTCGTTTACATTTATATGAAAATTTATATCAATTTTATGTACATCGATAAAATCTGTATATCCCCTACCATATGCAAGTATTTTTTTTCATGCTATTATTTTTTGTCCTTAAAATCTGCTTTTGTTATCTTCGTTCGGGATATATTCATGCGGCCTTTTAACATAGACTCTTCGCAGCAGCTACGTAAAGCGCTTCGGGCTTTTTGGGCGTTTGACATTCGATTCGGCTTTGAATAGCGATGCGCGCGGCAGTTTGCAGAATACGCGGAATATATTCGTTTGATACATTCGCCTCGGACAATTTGAACATGCCAATTTCAGCGCGACGTAGACCATTGTAGACGTTCGCCGTCTAACTCCAATACCTCATGGCGATGCGTTCTCCGACGACTATAATCGACAGCCAGTACATAGTATGAACTCGATTAAATCATCGCGAGTTACATTCCGATTATTCAATCTCCGGTCTCTCGTCGAGATGCAGTTCAGCGAAATATCATTATTACATCAATCGTTAATATTGTATGTTGTGCAATACTGTATGTAGCGATGGGATTAAGTATCTTACAAGTAGGTTCGAATTTGTTTGCATGGTTTCGAACTCTATGATTACATCGGAAAAAAAAAAAAAAAAAAAAAAACAGTTCAATAGAAAACTTTCAAGTAGACTCGAATCCGAACGATATTGGTTCGAACTCTCTATAAGCCAAAAATGAAACTTGATTATTGGGTTCGACTCGAATTTTTAAGTACATGTTGAACTTGATCTCATCCCTAACTGTATGTGTATCGGGATTCGAGTAATGATGATTGATTCGGTATCGATGTTGTGTGATCGTTTAGATAGAATGTAAAACGTACGAAGAACTCTTCGAACTTGTCAAAGCTTTTATTTTTCTCTCACAGAATCGTTAGATCCTCCTCAATGTGTCTTATCCGTCTTGATTAGCACGTTAAAGATTCATGTGCGAACAGTCGATCGATCTTCCTTAAACGATTCTCTGCATCTTACTTTGAATCAGAACGAGAATGAAGTAAAACTAAACTTAACTTAAGAAAGTTCAGTTACTTTTCGTCGTCTCTCTTTAACTTTCTTCCCCGAAAGCAAATATGTACGATGTTTAAACAAGAGATTATCTCCAAGATATCTCTTGCGATTTTTCAGCTGATCCTCCAGGCAAGGCCGAACTTCTTAAATTGAGCGACTTAGGGATTACTTTTATAGATTAAACTCGTAAACCGATCGTATAAACTTTACGCTAAATTTCAAAAAAAAAAAAAAAAAAAAAACGAGAAGCCAGAGAGATGTTTTTCATCTCGTTTCTCTCATCGTTATTATTATATTCTGTATAAAACTTTCCTGAAACGAGAGAGGCGAGGTTTAACCTCGGAGGACTCCCGCTTACAACAGATTAGCAATTCAAGCTATATGCTAATGACAAAGTTTTGACGACGACGAGCCATGTTAAGATAAGTAACTTGTCCGCAGATATCTGGCGGTGGTGCATCCGATCACCTCGATGTCCTGGAGAACCGAGAATCACGCCATATTGGCGATTGGCGTCACGTGGGTGATGATCCTGGCGCTGTCCACCCCCGCCCTCGTCGTCCACGGCGAGGTAAGCACACAAGATGCGACCCCCGCGACGCGCGATCCCCGGAACGGACTCTCGTTCCTCTACGTAGTCCACGTGTACGTAGATTCGCTTCGTGTTCCAGGAGGGAGACGGTCCGTCGCAGAACCTGACGGCCTGCCGGATCCTGGCGCAGTACGACTGGACGTTCTACCAGGTGCCCTTCTTCCTCACAAGCTACGTGCTGCCCCTCGTGCTGATATGCATCTTCTACATGTCCGTGCTGATCAAGCTGTGGCGCGGAGCCCGCGTCAGCGCCGAGAGTCGACGCGGTAGGAGACGCGTCACCAGGCTCGTCTTCGTCGTCGTCGGGGTCTTCGCCGCCTGTTGGTGTCCCATACAGGTAAAATGGCCCCCGTTGTTTATCGGGGGGTAGGGGGGGGGGAGAAACCTCCGACGACGATTTTCGTGAAACGTGACGTTTCATCTCCGTGCGATTTCATCTTCGGTATCGTCATGTTCCAGGTGATACTGGTGTGCAAGTCCCTGGACGTGTTCCCGTTCACCACGACGACGATAATGGTGCAGATAGTCAGCCATATCCTTGCCTATACCAACAGCTGCGTCAACCCGTTTCTATACGCCTTCCTCAGCGATAACTTTCGCAAAGCCTTTCGGAAGATCATCTACTGCAGGCCGCGCGCGGAGCCGAATAATCGGCTGGGACCAGCAACGAGGACAACGAGAGCTGCCAGTAGCGGCGATATTCTTTAGAGGTGAGGTCAAATTTGTTTTTTTTTTCTCTTTTCATTTCTCTTTTTTGTTTTTTTTTTCATTCGCAAAATGACTGCAATACTGTATAACCTGCCGAAGTATCGATCTTCGCTTTCGAGATACCTCCCTGTATGTTACTATCGAGGGCTCCGAGGTATCACGAATTGCAATTGCTCTTTACAATGGACCGGGTATTCTCTTTTACCTCCGGCTTTAACCCGCGAGACGTAATATCGGTTCGCGTGCGGGATCGCTCTCTTTAAGTACAACATCTAAAAAAAAAAAAAAAGATATATATATATTGCACTTTTATTTCCCAACATGAAATTTTCTCGTTGATGAATATTTCTTTCCTCCCAGTGCCTTATTTTTCCATTCATTACGTTCTTTCTCGGAGAATTCGGAATTAAACATTTTCCGCGGTGGTATCGATCTCGTCGTCGGAGCGACATTATAAATCCGATATAAGATCATCGTTACGGATCTGGGGAGGATTAATCGCGGCGTCTCGGTGGCGAGATTTTAGAATTCCGTAGGGATCTTTAGCGATGCAACACATTACCATGCCATCGTCCGGTTATCTCCGTATTTATCTCCCCCTCCCCCCCCCCGCGAGGCGATATAAATTTCTTCTTCGGAAAAGATGACGAGGGCACTTAACGACGTTACACGATTTACTTGCCTCCAGGTTACTCGGGTCCAGACTCGGCTCGGGTATGCGCGTAACAAAATTTTCCTCTTTCCTGCTTCTGCTCGCTTTTCTCGCCCCCCTCTCTCCCCTCTCCCCCTCGTCCCTTCTCTCCCCTTTCCCACCTTCTGGGCTCAGCGTGGCGTATTGCCATTAACACGGTGACATTTTCTGCTAGTTTACCCCTGGCTGACCATTTTCGTCTGTCCCTTCTACACGCGGATATCGGGGGGTTGGAAATGGGGAGGAGGAAGGAATAGGACGGAGAGAGAGAGAGAGAGAGAGAGAGGGAGAGAGAGAGGAAGGAGTGCGAGTTTAGTGACAAACGCAATTTAATACCGCGAGTAACATTAATGTTAAGTAAAGGCGCTGGGAGAGTGCGGACAGATAGAATATGGAGGGAAAATTTTCATTTAAAACATCTTCCGTTATCATACGTTGCTGAGCGAGCTGCGAGCTTGCTCGAGCGAGAGGTAGCAAAATGCACCAGGTATATGTATAATAATGCTCAGGTATATAATAAAATGACTGAAGTTTCTTTTATACAGTACGGCGGGTGTGGTGAGTCTGCGGATCAAATACGTAACTCTGCGTACCACGGGAAAAGTATTAATGTTTAAACGATAATATATTCCTCTCTTTTGTCTTACGTAATTGTTATTATGCAACGAAGGAACGGATATTTCCATACTGCTTTCTCACGACTGACGATCAATTTGTTTAATTGCGAGAGAATATTGCCGGGCAGAATTTATTTTTATAGCTCAATTCCCTTTTCGAGGTGTGAGAGAATATTACGAAATGCATATTATTAAATAAACGTTATTAATATTAATATATGTAAATATTTTGAACATTATTAATATTCCTATATATGTTTTTGTTACTATTTTCAAATTTCTTTGCTTTATTCTGAAATCTACATATCGCAGAATATTGTATGCGAGAATCCTGTATGGACACACGCGTGACGTATGCGAAATATCTTTATTGCGGTATCGCAGATAAATTGCTGAATACGATTTATTACCGCAACCACAAAATTTCACTGTCTTTGTTCTTTGATTTATTTTCACTCCGTGCACATCGTTTGCAACGGCTTATATTGAAGGCTTTTCCGGGGAAAAAAAAAAATACTCATCGCGACACAGCAAACAAACCTTAATCAGGCCAATGCGTTTCCCGGAGAGATTGATGGCTGACCGAAAATTCAATTAACCATTCCTATAACCTGTGATACACATCGTTATCGTGTTATGTATTGTGGTTTTATGCCATAACGATTCGCTCTTTGATCCCTTACCGCGTAACAACCGTCATCTTTTATTCGTCCTCTTTTTTTTTTCATCTCGTATGACAGATGAAAAAAAAAAAAACTGATGATGAACGCATTGCATTCCGTCTGGATACGATGGTATTTTGGGATTTATGCACGTGATATTAATTAGAATTTAATAGCGATTGATTGTATATTTACAGTGTAACGGCCTAAAATTGTGAGATGGCACGTTTCGTTTGAACTGGTCGGAATTATCAATATCCCTTTGCTTTTCAGTCCGTTAAACAAACAGATTTGGCGAAAGCCGAAGGATATTGCGGAGTTTAATCCGAATTGACCCGTATTAGGCTCCTCTTGTCATATAGATACAAGTACGTAATGAGTTTGTAGCACGTAATAAATTTCTAAAAGCTTCAATATCGATCGCAAAAAAACCTTGTGGAATTTTTGTAGTTAAGGTAGTTGTATCGCAATAGGCACTTTCTTACGATATTTTTGAAATTTTGAATAATTATTATTTAAAGTTTTCTAAAGACAACGGCAAAAATTAAAAAATTATTAACCACATAGAATAGGAGATAATGGCTTTTGAATTTTTGATTTTATACACTGCATGATTCGTAATAGGATAATGTCAACTCACACTTTTGCCTATAAAAAAAAAGCACTTCTTACGATTTTAATGAAAATCGATTTTAAAATAAAACAATATCTAACAAAACATCTCTAAAATTTTTAAAAGCCGTTTTTCCACCTTTTAAAGATATTACTAAATAAAGGATGAACGATTTTGCCATGTCTGATGTTGGATAGAATAAATTCACAATCAGCTGACAATATCGCATTATTATGAAGTCGAATGTTTTAGACAAATAAATAGAGTTTTCCGTTCATTGCACCGTATGCAGTGATCATTATTTCTGACCAATACTGTCGCGATACAACTACCTTAATAGAGAGTAAAAGTTGATCTCGTAATCATTTTACGTCAATTGTCAGAATGCTATTAGATGAGCTTTAAATCCATTGATTCTCCGAGGAAATGTATCTAGGAGATGCGGTTAACATCAAGTGTCGCCGAACAAAGATTGCAGAATGACAGAATGCGGTCGTGACGACGCAAACGGACAGTTTCGAACTGTTTGGCTGCTCAGCCAGACGGAAACGCCGTATTTTACGGACGTGACGTTTATAAAGGGATAAGCGATTCTCTCGGTAATCGCCGGCGCCCCGAGAATGGCGGCGCGCGGACTGCTCGTAAAAATGACACCGGGGGGCGATAGCGCAAACAAATCTTAATCAAATAGATTTGCGTATGCAACGGGATGGTAATTCGATATCCCCGCGATTCGAGCTTGACTAAAACGTTCGCAAAGTTAGTTCCGCGCGCGATATTAACGGCTCTATATTTGCGCATCAGCGCGGCGATTTGCTATCAATAAACAGTCGCTGGACCGGGATAGATTGTCTGCTACGTGACTTGTGTGTGCTCTGCTTTTATCGCCCACTCTTTATTTTATTAATAGATTTCGAAGAAAATCGGAAAGCATATCGAGATATGGGAAATTAAATGCATTCGAGGATTATATCTGCTTTTATTGCGCGGAAATTCATGATTTTCGCTTAAAAGTTTGCCATGCGAATTGTAACTTTTTAATAAAATTTATGGAATGAGAATTTTTACCTTTGCGCGAATATCTTTCTGCGAGATGATAATATTACGTTTTTTAATTTCGAAAATTTAATGTGCCTCCTCTCTCTCTCTCTCTGACACTTTTAAAACGCTTCTTAATTCAGCGCAGTTTTATATCGTACAACTATACTTTTGTAAGACGCAGCCTTAAAAATGAATGAAATAAGTTGGCATTTGCATTTTAAAAATCTAGTCGTATTGATTAGGAATACGATCAATTTAAATCCGGTTTTATTTCGAGACGATACGCCGCGAATAACTTTCCTCGTTTCATCTCGATAATCGCGATACATTGTACTCTCGTCTATTTGTATTCGTTTCGCGTAATTAGTCGTTGAAAAGCTTCCAAACAAATATCGATTTTCGCCCATTCAGTCTACGCAGCAGGAACGTCGAGAGCCATAATTTCAAAGATGTCCCGAAAAAAGTTGTCGCCATTGCACGTGATAAATGGGAATTATTTGGCAAGGATTTGGAAATGTATATCATAGGAGGTTGACATTCTCATGAATTGGTACGTAGGATCTGTCTGCTACATAAGAAATGCCTCGCAATTCTCATTTGTATAAATATAGCGAGATAAAATTGAAAAGAAGTGTTTTTTTCATAAATATATCTAGTGAGAAATAAAATTTTATGAAAAGACTTACAAAATAATAATAAAAAAAAAATTACTTAAATTAGATTATTTCGCATGTGAAATTGCGTCAGTAACAATTTTCAAATAATAACGAAATAATAGATTTCGAAATATTTTCAGCTCTATATTATATTCCTTTACATACGCGATTTATTTTATAATTTTATTTCGTCACAATCCAGGAATTTTACAGCTGAAAACGATTGAAGATCGTTAAGCTCGTTTTACTGGCATATTTCCGACATTAAATTACGACATATTAATCATTTTTTCACGCTATTGTGTAATCTCTTCTTATTAAAATTCAATTTGTATCTCGTTTGCATAACGTTGCGGCCTAATTTAAATTTATTCGAAAAATATTAATTGCATTTTTCAGTTACTTATTTTTCATTACATCTGTCGAACGAACGAAAACATATCGCTTCAGCGTAATGTATAAGAATTTTAAAAGGAGCTTCTTTACAAAATAATATACAACGTTGGAACACACTTTCTGCAAAAGATCCAGCGTTTTATGCGCAATAACCTAATGAGAGCGCAATACGAAGGCAACGATATGCAAATTCGATGATATGCACACAGATCGATCGCGAGAAGGTCGATCGACGGTGTTGGGAAGAAGTTCAAATCAAAGGAAGAGGGAAGAGGGAAAATAGCCAAGAAGCGAACGAGCAAGGGTTGAAGTGCCAGCCGGCTTCTTTTGCTCTCTCGACGAGAAAAGTCTTCCGCTTATTTCACGACGCGGCCTACTTTCGAAACCTTTCCGTCTCCTGCGGGAAGGTTTATTACGCCGTCGAGATCAGAGAACGGAGGAATCGAGTTGAAATCGAAGTCTGAAATCCTGGGAAACTCTTTGACATGTTATAATCGAAAACACGCAAATCACTCCGAACATTGTTTAAATACGTTTTTTAATTCGAAGAACGGTGGAAAATTTAGGTTTTTGTAGTTTTTGCAGCATGAAGGAAAGAGCGAATATTTCTAAGAAGTGTTTGATTAGGTGTCTCTTGCGATCTTTGTTTTACAGGCGAGAGAAAAAGGAAAAACTGTATTCATTTAATAATATATCGTGAAAGTAAGGAAAGTGTGCCTTATAATCGGATTCATTTTTAAGCCTCATATTTGGACAAGATTTTTTTTTTAGAAAATAAAAATTGAATAAATTACGTTTACACTTTTAACTGTAATAAATAAACAAAACTTTTTCGATAATATAATCCTTTTTTTAAGTATAAAAAATGGTAATTTCTGATATTGGGCACACTATGTTCCTAATATCGTACACCTCGTTCTTAACTTTTTAAAGGCTATATTATTGAAAAAAAAAAATTAATTTTAATTCATTAATTCATTTATTTAATTATCAATACATATAGAAAAAAATCAAAGTAAAAACCTTTTAGATAAACGTCAGTCCCATAAAAATAGCACACAAACGTAAATTACAATTTGAACACAAAATACAAATGAATTACAAAATAATACAACATTTAAAATCATAATGACAGATTACATTTTAAACTGAAGTTACATATTTTTAAATATCAATATCAGTGGATGTATGATATTAGACAAGTATTCATGAAAGAAATATGGTTATTCGAACGAGAATACAAAAGTCTACAACTCAACTTTCATTAATGAAATTAAAAGACTATAACCTACAGACTGCATATATGTTAAGAAAAAAATACCTTCACGTATCTTTTTATTCAAAACACACGTACGCAAAAATTTTTTAGATGACCAAAACTGAAATAATTTACACCGACAAACTGACTACTTCGTTCACTTCCACAACTATAGACTAATGTTATACTGCACACAAGAGAAGCAATTAAGACAGTTTCTAAGAGAGTGCAGCAGTAGAGAAATGCAAGTGTACGATATTAGGAAGATATACGATATTGAGCTCAGTTCCCTTAATATATTATTATAAAATATAAGCTCAAAAATGAATATTAAAAGGATCAGCAAATTCACGCGTAGAAATTCTAGCATCCAGTTTGCGCGGGAGCACGCTTGTGTCTTTACATTTAAATGTTGTTTACTGTGTTACAGACACAAATTCTCTCATCGGCGACGACACGGATCGACGAATGTCTACAATCTATAGGATATTCAGTGTTTGATGTCATCTGGCGATTTTAGCGAAAAACGACGTGTGTTTTTAATTCTTTAAATCTCCGCCAAATATATACAACACTTTATATTCTCTCAATTTCTTTATCGATAACATAAGTACCCACTCCAAGGTGGGTATTTAGGAATAATCGTTGCGAAAGTACGATCTGTGAGCAACTTAGCAGCGTCGAGATGCAACAGCTAATCGCAGAAAAAGGGTCTACTCGTACTCGATGATCCTCATCATCGACACGTTTCTCTATGAATGGATCTCCTAAACTCGAGATTCACGGATTTCCGCCGATATTCCGCGAGTGCGATATTACGAAATCTAAATAAATGTAAAAGAACGCGGAGTCCTTATTCAAGACTGTTAATTCGAATGATTCTCCGGGTCATCGTCAGGAAATTACACGAGCACATTGTAAAGTGTATCAATAAAGACATTGAGATAATCCATATCTCGTTTGCCCGCATTATTGGAGTAAGTGAGGAGGAATTTGATTGACACATTCCTTCTTATACTAAGAACCGGATCTCAAAATGTAATAGAGAACTAAATTCAATGTAATTGAAAATTTTTCATTTACCTCGTTTACGGATCTAGTGAGAATAACGGGAGATCGTATATTAAGCATTAAAAAAAAAAAATGTGAATAGCAGCGAATCGTTTTTCACAGCTGTTAACTATCAAGAAACCTAAAATAATCTTCGTTAAAGTAGCGGCATGATTTATACTTTGCAGATAACTAAACAGAATCAGATTTATGGATGATGATGTTTGGAGAGAAAATAATTCGAGCTTTTATATCGAAGAAGTAAAAGCTCATTCCTCGATAACGGCACAATTTACTTTTCCAAGTATGCGTCTCTTATCTTATTTCTGTATGTTTTCAACGCAAACATCTCCGACAGTTTACTGGCAAAATTTTTGAAATTGTTGATTAATATTGTTATTTATTAAAAATCTAATATATATATATATATTTAAGAAATTAAATGTAAAGAGTCATTTTTTGCCTTGACGTATCGTGAAACAAGAAAGAAGTCGTTTCATTACGTTCGACAAATGTAATTTTTATCAATGTCGTAATCCAATATTTGCATTGACTGATTCGGAGCGACCTTAAACTGTACACGAACGGCGATGTAATGAATTTTCCTTTGTGAATGCAAACGCGAGAGCATCACCTTTAGCGAGGCGAACAAGCGGCTTAACGAGACGATGGGATGACTTTAAGTAGATGGAGTTAAAGAGGCTAATGATCGACGAACAAAGGGAAATCGAATCGCGCTTCTCGGAGCGCGGATCTCTTTTTCCGTAAGTTTAACGTTACGGGAAAGAACCACGTTCCTCCGCCGACTTCTCTCTACTTATCGTCTCGATGCAAGGATTCGAAAGAGAGTAAGAGAGAGAGAGAGAGAGTGAATTTCCGATAATCGCATTAATAAAGTTAATCGATGTGCGAGCGGTGTCGCGATTTATCGCTGTCACCGGTCGCTCTTAGGGCTCTCAATTCTACGATTCGTAAGATCTTTGATCTCTCTTTTTCTCTCTGGATTTTTAAGATCGCATACAAAAAACTCACGGATTTTTTACGGTTCAGTTGTGAGACCATCTTGAATGCGTCATTCAAAGTGACAGAAAGATAGGTAGCGTAGATGAAACGAAAAAAAGATCATTGAACGTTGAAGATAGAAGGTCTATCTTCTATTTTTGTCCCTCCTTGAACGATCGCTCACGCTGAACGTTATAAATTCGCGCAATCAAGAAAAGACCTCGCAAAAAACTTTTAGAGATGATCAATTTTTTTCTTTTTTTAAATTATTTCTGTTATTTAATCGAGAATTTGTCACTTTAACTCTTCCGTCAATGTATATTTTTCACCTTTCCATCAATGCATGGATACCAACTGTGTGTTTTTGACACTTTCTTTATAACAGCTACTGGGCATCGAATATTTTTTCTTGTTAGGTTTTATTTTAGGATGTTTCAGAATAAAATAAAGGCTCTTTGTATTTTGTTTCGGATGGAGAAAAGTTCCGACACATTTTTAACATTTAAAGTTGCTTTGGGTAGCCCGTCTTTTCATTGATAGAAAGGTTATTCGTGGATTTTGAATCTGTAATTCGAGAAAAGTCTTACGTAGTTCACTCTAAGGAGGTAAAATAAATTTTTATCGTATAATATAAAATATCGATGTCCATCTCTTTTACAGCGCGTATATTTTTTCAAATTATTGCTTATGAAAATAACGGATGGATAAAAGTAAGAGAACACACATTGATACCACGCACGGTTTAATGTCATTCTATTTTTCGAAAGGCATTCGTGTCTCTCGCATTACGGTTCCATCGCTGTCGCTAGTGCGCGATTATGCGTGAATAATGTGGAAGATATTATTACGCCGAGTAGCGGTCAAAGAGCGTTTTTACGAGTGCACATAAAATTAAATGGATTTTATATGGTTTATGAGTGCAACACGCGACGCGCATAAATATCGACTCGTCTTCGTAAACGAAAAGAGAGCTCGGGGAACGTATGTCGCTGAGGACGACTAAAGTGAAATTACTTTACATTCGCTCGTCTAAAAATTAGTTCGCAAACATTGGCTCATCCCCTAAATCATGAAGACAGGAAGCAGACTAGATACAATTTGACTTGCGAATTTATGCTCGAATTTGATTTATGTTTCGAAAGTACTCAGATATATCAGGCCGGTCGGATAGATTGAATAATCCTCTGGAAGCTGGAATTTTTTCTTCGGCAATAAATCGTGGAGTCTTATTAACTCGAAATTGAAGCTCATGAATAAAATCTTAAGTATCTGATAATCTCACAAAAGTTTCTTTTGTTGGGAACTTGCAATAACAACTTACTTTTGCTTGACAACTTTGTTTTGCTTGTTATCGATAACAACCTTTCTAGATTCTACAGCGAAATAATAACTGTTGTATTGCGCGGAAATTATGTAAAATTTTTTCGCGCTACGCGAGAGGCAAGCGTGGATAACGCGCAATCTTATCTTCGACAGCTTTATCTTCTTAACTTTTTCTTCTCGAATTTGCGAGATAAAATCTACTGGACGAATGTATACGTCAGCCGATGCGATGTTAATCTAAATTACAAGTTGGTAAATTGACGAGTCTGTTCGCGATCTTCGTTAATGAATCATAAGTAGAGACATATGGAGCAACGGATGAGAAAGAGAGAAAGATGCGTTTTGCGCTCGACCGCCTCCGTAAAAGGGGAATAGTAACCAAAGAAAGAGTTGTGTGTGGAGGGAAAAGAGTATCCTTCAAATGGTCGGGAACATTTTCTCGTCAGTGAAAGGCAAAAACACCTATCGCCCCGCTCTCTCCCTCATCTGTTCGCTCACTCTCTCTTTCTTTCTCTTTCTCTCTCTTGCGTTCCCTCTTGTCGGAGGATCGATGAACTCTGTCGTTGTGCGAAACAATGAAAGGGAGATGGACGGGATTCGTCTTGTCTTTCTCCCTCTCTCTCTCTCTCTCTCTCTCTCTCTCTTAGGGAAGATGAGAAGTGAAACGAGCTCGCTTCCCTGAAGCACGCGCGCCAGAAAGCAACGATCTTCCTCAGTCCCGACGCAATGATCCTTCAGAAGGGGTATGCGCTTCAAGAGTATCATGTCCTGTTTGTTATCTATTTATTCGCTCACAATGAAAGAGACGGGAAAAGAAATCAATTTCACCGCCGCTTTTAGGATTACTTCGCTCCCGCGACGTACGTGACTTCAAATATTAAATTAATAATTTTGCACACAGTAATTTACTTAATTCTGCACATTTGCATCATCAATTGGGATTGCTTTATTTATGCGGAGGTAACTCTTTGCGAGCAATATATTACACGGAGATATTTGAATGGAAATTTCAGGAATTAAAATTTCCTAAATATATCAACGTATAAATACCTGCGTATCGCGTATATCGGATTCTTGCCTCCTGGTATTTTTTTTTTTTATTTTTTTTTTACGGTAACACAATTGATACTTTAATCGTTCGACCTTTGTTAAATTTTCTTTTAATTCTTTTAACGTGATTTCCAATATACCAGTCCTGATACTACCCCTATCCGGAGATGACAATAATGGAGAATTAACGGGCTCTCACAGAGAGCCCACAATGGCGGTTAAGTACTTACGGATACATTCAGTTATCGGATTATTCCGGCTAACGGGATTCCACCTCGGCACGTTCCAGGGTTGGGAGTGCTCATGGCATGATCATCGGCATCCGTCCAATGATCGATTTATAGCTCCTAGTTCTATATAGGTTAAACGAAACAATATTTAAACTCTGCTGCTGTCCCTCTAAAATCTCGAAAAATACGAGAACGCGACACTCGTCCAGTTAAATCAAGTTTACGGGGATCGAGTTGTTATTTTTTCAACGAGAGACGAACGATCACGCTTATTATTTATTAACAGAGAGTCTCGCATATGTTTTAACTCTTCTGTCAATGCACACTTTTTTTTTCATCTTTCCATCAATGTATCCGGATACCAGCTGCGTGTTTTCGATACATTGCGCATTCTTTTCCGTTATATTTCAGGAGGTTTACGAATACAAGGGCCCTTTGTATTTTTTCGGGCGGAGAAAATTTCCGACACAATTTTAAATATTTAAAGTTGCTTCGGCCAACCGCGGGCTATCCGTTCATTGACAGAAAGATGACACGGGTGATTGCGGATCCGTAAAAAAACGCGATACGACGAATGCCACGGAGAATCTCGCAAGCGGATCTTCCCTCTACTTCGCTTTAATCTAACCTCCCTCAAGAACTTATCGCGCCCACGCCGTTTAATCTATCCGGCCATCTATTCGGCGCGACGTTGTAACAATGACCTCATTCCATAAACTCCTGGCATACTCGAGCCGACATAAAAATGCCGGCAGTTTATAGCGAAACGCGTACGGGAAAGCGGCTTTTCATCGGTCGTGCGTTATGTCCAGTTAAGGGGACCAACCCTCTTTCAAAGTCATAAGCCGTGTCGGTTAACCAGTTACGTTGATCCTCGCGGGGGGAGGGAAGAGGGAAGTTTTTATTAACTTTGTGTACGAGCTGCACCCCAAATTCTCCGCATTTCGCCCCCGTTATACGGATTTTCGAACCAATAGAAACCTTCCTTAGAAACTATCCTCCCTTATGCCGCAAGCGATTAAGGATCCTTTGTGGAATAAGTTTTAAGGGTACGCGAAAGAGAGAGAGAGAGAGAGAGAGAGAGAGAGAGAGAGAGAGAGAGAGAGAGAGAGAGTATAAAGGGACTAAAAATTTATTCTTTACTTAATCCCAAGTGAACCTTGTTAAAATTTCAACTTGTTTAACAAGATACTAAGGGACGAATGGATTAAAAAGCTACGGGGAAGAAAAAAGATAGTACGCTGTCAAAAACTTGCGAAAGTAGTAATTAACTGCGATGAATAAATGATGCAAGATTTCTCCATTTGTTTGCCGGATAATCGCTCGTGAATGAAAATTGTCGCGAAAGTTTTCAATGACTTATACTCCAGTGAAAAGGTCATGGCGTTGGTGAAAAATGCTCGTTGGAAAGCAAGAGCCAACGCAAGAATTCCGACGAGATTTCTCTCGCGAAGAATCGTTTTACTCAAAGTAAGAGAAGATTGTCGTCGAAAATTCAGAATTCTGACAAACTGAGAGAGGTCTTCTTCTCTCTCGAGTGTGTGCGAGGTACTCGTATATCTGATATCTACCGTGCAATCAAGGATGCAATCACGGAAGAAAAGTTTGTCGATACTTTTCTCTGCATATACATATTTCTATCATATATTACTTTATTATATATATTTATTATATTTTTTTATTATATATATATATTTATAATTTAAATATATATATTAATTTAATATATGTATATATAATATATATATATATATATATATATATATATATATATATAAATTTAAAATTAATTGCGTAAATATATGTATATTAAATTAAACAAATTAATTTACTTGTTTTTAATTTAATATTTAATATATTGTATAAATATCTTTTTACTTTTGTTGGGCGAAACTCTTATAATAATTTATATTCGATCTCTCTTTTTCTCTCTCGGTGCAGCCATTTGTATGGATATCTCACGCGAGTTGGCCGCAAATAGATATGAATTACGATGCATGTGGGACACTCTCTTGACGATCGTCTCGCGCCGCGCGTCAAGATCCGAAGTGGGAAGAGTTCGCATAATGAGCGTAATAAGCGTATACACGCCTCGCGAAATTATTCTCCCGGCGTAAACGACTCTGTGGTTAACTAATGAAAACGGGGCTAACAGGGCGAAGCTAATATCGCGCAGTCACCGCGCTAATGAAATTTTATTTCTCTTTCGCGCATCCCTTCGATACGCAACGCACATACACAATCGCTACGCAAGAAATACTGATGAAGGGCTAAGGCTTTCCGGAATTAAGGGAAGACATCTCACCGAGCTTACAGAATATATCGATGAAGGAACAGATGACGCGGTTGCGAGATTCATAATCAACAATTACGATAAGTGTATGTGAATCGATTTCGAAAGTTATAATTGAATCGCGATCATGTAAACACCTCGTGTTACATAACCGAATCTAACTTTGTGCGAGGCGATGAATCGTTCGTTCCCGAGAAACGTCGCAATTTGGGAAAACTAAAATAACCGTTCGCAGTGAGATAGACAGAGCTTTATGCGGCTGACAGACTAAATAGACAAGTGTGCAGCAAGTTATACATATATTCCCCGGATGCAGCACGCAGATGCGGTCGGAATAGGATGACGACGATATTAGGTAAGTGGATGATATGATATCGCGCGAGTTTCGTCCCTTATTCCCTTATAGGGGTGGCGAGGGAGGTAGAACGCTTTAAAAGTCTCTCTCAAATAAAATAGTAATTATTTTAATACATTTGTACTTTATTTCAATACTTTAATACATTTATTCTCTCCCTTCTTCCACTTTAACTTTTTTTTTACTCCAACTTTTGTTTACGATAGCGACTTTTTATTACAGAGAGAGGATATTTTTAGGCAATCCTGAAATAAAAGATACATCTCTTCGAAATAATTTTACACGCGTTTAAAAATCTATATTTAAATTATTCTATGGGTAAAAGTGCTCTTTATCCCACACAAACATTCGAAGAAGATCTAAAAAGAGGGTATAAGTCATCGCTAATTCTTCGTATTCATTTTTTTTTTATGTCGTCGGTTTAATTCTTTGATCCTTAAGCTTCTCTCTTTAGCGAGCACATTTTGTATCTCATAATAAAATGAGTTTATAATAGACTTAACCTTTATTGAAATTCTTCTTGAAACGTTCTTGGGCCTCTGGGTACAAAAAGGTTCTCGCAACGTAAGTCGAGGTATTAAATTAAAGCAACGCACTGTATTAAATTTTCAAGCGCGCGCAAGCACATTGAGAGCTTTTTAATAATCGTCGGATATATTAGAGATGTGATTACTTTTTCGGCGAAATGCAATTAACCGGCGATTAATGCAAACTGATAATGCCGATTGTAGCGGAGACGAGCGTCAACGACAGAGATAACTCTCTGCCGCAGCTACAGGAGATTAATCCCGTTTAATAGATTGGCAGGATCGATAAGTATGCCGTTTTACTGCTGGGGAGAACGATAAATACGTTGAAACGATTCGCGGTTTCGTCCGCGTCAGACTATAGCGTATTTTCGCCGCATTCACGAAGCCGCAATATAAATTCCCGGACTATTTGCCCGAATTGCATATTTTAAACTCGTTTCGAATCTCGTTCGAATCCGACATCCAAAGTCGGAAATATGTTGGTTTTTTTTGCTTCCTCATAGAGGAAGCTTAGTTTTCGTGAAAAAATTTTTTTTTCATTTTTTCATGCCAATGTGTTCAGAATGTTCTAAAACGTCGAAAAATCACATTTTTAAAAAATGTCCGTATGTATGTGTGTATGTGTGTATGTGTGCACCAAAAGGACGTGGTCGCTCTAACTTCCGTAAATTTTGAGATATCGAGCTAAAATTTTTTACATGAATAGAGTATCATTAAGGGTTAATTGGTATTGAATTTGGCTAGAATCAGTGAAGGGGTTTATTTTTTATAAAATTTCGAATTTTCCAAAAAAGAGCGGGGTTGCTCTAACTTCCGCAAATTTTGAGATATCGATCTAAATTTTTTTACATGAATAGAGTATCATTAAAGGATGGTTGGTATTGAATTTGGCTAGAATCGGTAAAGGGGTTTATTTTTTAAAAATTTCGAATTTTTTCAAAAAAGAGCGTAATTGCTCTAACTTCCGCAAACTTTGAGATATAGGGTTAAATATTTTTACATGAATAGGGTATCAATAAAGGATGGTTGGTATTGAATTTGGTTTGAATCGGTTAAGGGGTTCATATTTTATAAAATTTTGAATTTTTTGAGAGATGTCTGTGTACGCTCTAACTTCCTAAAATTTTAAGATATCGGGCTAAATATTTTTATATGAATAGAATTTCATAATATAATTTCTAAATTTTTTGTGATGGTTATATAAAAATAAAAATTGTGCAAATTAGAAATTTGCACATTGCTTCCTCACCATTTTAATTCGCTCATAAAGCTTCCTCTATGAGGAAGCCAACAATCTATTATGTGCAAATTGTGCAAATTTCTAATTTGCACAATTTTTAACTTTTTTTTTTTTTTTAACTAACTCTCCCAGAGCTCTCTTGTCAGCGGTATCGAGAAGATCTCAGGCGGGTGGATTTTTGGTTTGCGGTGGCACGACGCCATCGCGAAAAGCCAAGCGAAAGAACCGGATACGCGATCCAAATAATCCCGCGTCGGTACGAAAAATAAACTCGACCACGAGTGCGCTTTCCGGGAATACGTGCGCCGCTTTATCAACACCGCCCGGCATCGTCGAGTGCTACAGGTGTTGATGCTGCTCTTATTTTTGACGCTCTCTTTTGCCGCTTCGTCCAACTGCCAGCACCTTCAAGATTGTTGCGCGCGACAAGGGTAGCGAGTGAAATATCGATGCGGAAACCGTTTCTTCGATAACGAGGTAACCGAGTTAACCCTTCTGTCAATGACCGAAGCAACTTTAAATGTTAAAAATGTGTCGGAACCTTTCTCCGCCCGAAACAAAATACAAAGGGCCTTTGTATTCGGAAACCTCCTTTTTAGGAGCTTAGATTAAGTTATATTTTTATAACGGGGAAAGAATGTTCGATGCCCAACAGCTGCTGCTAAAGAAATTGTCGCGGTGCAATGTGTCGAGAACACGCAGTTTGGTACCCATACATTGATGAAAAGGTGAAAAATTATGGATTGACAGAAAGGTTAATTCGACTACTGCGGCGGATTGAGAATTCAGAGTTGAGAATTGCGAAAATTTAGGACGCGAGGAGATCGATAGGGTCGAGAGATCAAAGTTTCGGGAAACTTGAAACGTTTATATGCAACGCGTCCCAGAACCGTGTTCTTTTAATCACAACGATGGTATAAATAAAATTGCGAGAAATGATTCTAGCATCGTGGTAGAAAATTATATATATATTCTCGATTACAACAAAATCTTATTTTAACTGAATCTCTTTTGTTGTCGGTGACTTGAATTGATCGGCAAGATATGTTTTTAATAAAACGTAAGAAAATCAATTAAATAAAATTTAAGATATATGAAAGCGTATCCGCCAGGTATAAATATGGATCTCACGAGAGATCCATTATTTGATCGGATTCAGAGATAGCTCGGGTATATTTTAAGAAGAGCGCGAGTCGCGATATAAATATCGCGCAATGTAGCGGCACTTGGGATATTTCTGCGCAAAGGGAATAATCACGCCTGGAATAACTTTCTGGATTTCGGAGAAGCGCGAGAGCGAAGACAAAGGCTTGGAATTGTCGGAGAAGTGTATGAAGTTCGGTGACACGAAAAACGAAGTCGGGAGAATGAATCGTGTAATTTTCACCGTCTACGATCATCCCCCACAAAGGGTCGCGCGCTTCAATCCGGATTCGGGGGGCGGGGTCGTCGGGTCTAATAAAAGTTGGAAATCAACGAGGTCGCAAAAAACGGCCAAAGTTGTTCCGTCTTTTAATTTTCAATGGTCTATTGTCTCACGGCTTCATTATAACCGTCGCTACACTATTGTCGTCCGGCTTTTATCGCTTCGATCATGAAGAAGCGAAAAACGCCGAGTCGGTCTTTTATTTTATTTTATATATTTTTTGTTCTAAAAGTCTCTCGCGACGGGATTGAAAGATATAAAGGGAGGGCGGAAAAAATGGGTCACTGGACGAAAGACAGTGTTAAGGAAGATCTCTACGAGCGAAGTAAAATCTAAATCGAGTGACGGAAATCATTACACTGTGCTCGTAAAAGAAAATCATGGCGAAGTGTCACCGTGTTACTACGTAAAGGTTGAGATCGGGTAAGAAGGTCCTCCACCCCTTTCCTTTCGCCTATTTCGATATTTCACTCGAAAAAGGGAGTAGAAGGAGATGCGAAGGGAGAATTGATTTATGATTATTGATTAACATAATACAAAATAAATCTTTTCGAGCAAGATTAAACGGAATTGATAAAGATGCCTGAGTAAATGTAATCAGCTAAAAGTTGAGATTAACTGCTCTCTGTTTACCGATTTCATCCAACAGTCGCAACCAATGAGAGAATAAATGACGTAACTACGCAGCTGACGGATTGAAAACAAAGCTGCTCGCAATTAACCTAATTAATCTCGGCGAATTGATCTCGATATGAGAAGGAGGGGGAGGGAAAGGAGAGCGAAAGAGATAAAAGGGGGACACTTAATTTAAAGATGGTGCGTGCCGAATCGCAAATTAAATAGGAATCGGAATAAGAGAACGGATATTAAGTTTCAGGTATCGAGACATCTCGAAGGCCTCTCGTTTCTCCCTCCCCGAAATTCCGTCGTCCCACGTTCACGAAAATAGGGGGCGACGGTCGCGTTATTGCCTCATCCCGCCGTATATTTTCGGGGGGTGAGCTCTCGAAAAAGTTTCTCCAAATCTTTTCTCCTCACCATTGTCGATGCTCCGCACGCACGTTTTCGGGATACTTACCCCGTAAATCCGATACTATCGATACTCGCTCGCCGAATGGCCAGGGATATACGATATATATTCCCCGTTCAATTTCAGAGCCCGCAGAGACGTGCGGCGGGGCATCTTAACCTTGATTCAATTCACGTCGATCTATCGCCGTCATGTTGCGCTTCGACCAAATTAGACAGATCGCGACGAAATGAGAGACGACGAGACGCCAATCCCGTCAACTCTCCCAGCTGATTTGTCCGTAGCAAGCTGACGATGATGGAGAGAGAGAGAGAGAGAGAGAGAGGGAGAGAGAGGGAGAGAGGGAGAGAGAGAAGCGGGGCTTCTCGCTCGATTAGCGAAATTTCCTAGACGATGATCGATCACGTGGCCGCCATATGGAACAACTTATCGAACCAGGTGACGGAGCACCGACATTGAGTTAACGCGATGACCCGGAAAACGCGCGAATACACACGCGACACACGGGATGGATTCTGATCCATCCGACAAGTTTCCCTTGGCTGGAACTTCCTCCCTTGTCCAAGCCCAGCCTCGGTCATTGTCGATCGCCTCGGGATGTCGGAAGTGCATGGATGTCTAAAGAAGAAAAATTTCATCGAGCACTCCATCAGGCCTTCTCGAGTATCCTTTTCATATCGTGGAATCGAAAACATTCGTCGGGGAATTTCGCGAAATTATTACAGCTCGAATGTCGCGCTTTATGCCGTATGAAATTATTAGATAAATGTGCATGAAGAGGGCAACCTCACGGGTGACGTTGACCTTTTTTCACATATGTTGTCAAGGTTTATCCCAATTTTAATAACCTTTTTTTTGTTAATAATTTTTGAATAAACAGCGACCGACAATTAAATCCTTTTGCATGTTACTCAGGATTATTACCTTGACAACACGTGTCAAGATGAGCGTCATCCGTGAGGTTGCCCACTTTATGCACATTTACCAATTATTATTAACGGCGCTTCAGTTTTGCAACGAGCGCGTCATCGGTTCGAGCAGTATAATTGGATTAAGTGATTAGAGATGTAGCCAGACAAACATACAACAAAACTGATACCGTTTCTATTGGGCTACTATGCAATGTTCTATATATGATTAGTACACCCGTTATTCGATTGCGGGGTGTCTTCTTCCCTGATTGGCTGGCATTCCTATCGAAATTTAGAGAGTAGAACGTCGATTCTCCAGTCTACCTGAAATTAAAGAATAACGTTAACCGAGGACGTTGTACTTACGATGTTAAACAAACCCAGTTCTCCACACGTATTACTCGTAAAATTTTCGCCAACGTAACAACTCGTGGAGTTCGACCGGAAATCGATTTCGGTTCGGTTTACCGTTCTTCTCGTTCGAGATAGTTGAGAGTAAAGTGACGAAGCGTGACGTTTCTCGACGAGAGAGGAGAGAGAGAGAGAGAGAGACATAGGTTGAAGCGCCGTTCGCCTCCACCTGAAAGTGAATTCGAGAGCTCTCAATTCGACTCGAATATAAATCGAATCGCGGCGATGAGAGAGAAAGAGGGAGATGCGCAACCGTAAATATCCGTTACGACTTTAAACGCCCGCGACGTTTTAGAAGCCGCTCGATAAATTACAGTGATTTATTTCGAGAGCCATCCCTTTACGACGGTCCTCGCCGTCTCACGGGGGAGATCCATTTGCTTTTTGGCGTGCGCGCGCGCATTTCCGCGGGATAATATAATTTCGCCGGATTCGCGTTCGCGCGCGAACTTAGTGCTCCCTCGAGTTTTTACAGCGGACCCCGAGACTCTTGTGTAAAGCCGCCCGCGCTGTTAAGAGCGCCGCGATACATAAAGTAAGATCTCCCCCCTGAAAAAAAAACGGGACGAGTTTTGTAAAGTAAGCGGGGATATAAGGGGTTTGCGAAGCCCGGAGGGACTCTCTCTCGTTTCGAGTTGCGATAAGCGCCATGATTCATAATCGCTATTCAAAATTAATGTTGTATTTAATAATAAACGAAGGATTTCCTGAATAAATCCCGGTTATAATTATAATCCTCGGCTGAAAAAGCTCTATAAAGCAATGTACATAAATAGGGATGGGATGAAGTTCAATATGTGCTTGAAAATCCGAGTCGAATCAATAATTAAGTTTTATTTTCTAGGAATAATACTCATAAGAAATAATATTTCATATATTATACTTGCGAAATAATCGAATCTAAAACAATTGTAATTCGAATTTTAGATTTGATACCTGCAAGGTTCGAAATAGTACTTATAAATACATTCTATCGTAAAGAATCGAATCTTTTACAAGTAGTAGTAGTATTTTACTTACGTAAAATTTCTCACAAGTATTAATAAAAGATTCAAACATACTTGATCTAAATTTGAATATACTTGATATATATTCTAAGGTATTTATAGAGAGTTAGAACCTATCTCGTCCAGATTTTAGTCTACTTGAAAGTCCTATTTTTTTTCTAAGTAATCATAGAGAGAAGATCATTTCGAAACCCAGCTTAAAATCACGCAAACAAATTCGAATTTACTTGTAAGACACTTAATCCCATCGCTATACATGAAGCGATAATAATGTGCAAGATTTCTCAGAGAGATACTACTTTGACATTTCAGATTCTTCGTCTCGAACAACGAGAGGAAGCAATATTCTCTCGGCATTCAATGGGAAACATCTGAAAAGCGCATTCGAGAGTAATGGCGGATCTAAATTTATCAACGATTCTTCCCATAAATTTTTTGACGTCATCGCTTGACGTTATCTTTTCCGCCTCTCGATCTTCTTCTATATCAAGAGCTTATCGCGCTCTTCTCGCCGGGCTTCCGAGACCTTAAGTCCTCGCAGGTGTTTGTAACTTTCCTCCAGCTCGCTCCAAGATGTTTGTGTGTGGAACCTAACAGCACTGTGTTGGAAATTCGCGCTCGGTTACGTTCCCCATTGATCCTCGTGATCCTAAAGGTCCAAGAGGCGCTTTCAACGTCTCGCGTGTCTAAAGTTTCGTTCGGGATGCTCCTAAAGTCTGATAATGTTTCCAACGCATTTTTCAAATTTGCCGCGAGTCATTTACGGGATACGTTATATATATTATACGTGGTTGGGTGCGGGATTTAGTAGATTTGTCCTTTTCATTGATAAAAACCAGGTCGAGAAAAATCAATAGAACTGGATACCCAAATGAGGCTCCTTTTTATCTTTCGTACGATAAGGAAACGTTTCTCGTTTCTAAATTTGATAGAGGATATATCGAATATACATATGTATAAGGCGAAAACTTTACTTGTATAATTTATATCTTTTTAATGGAGAAACTTTATACAATAATTATTATTCAAAGGCCAAAGTTTGAACAATAATTATTGTTCGATAACGTTAACATTTGCTCGAATGCACTTTCTAAATAATGAACGGTCGTAGGTGTGTGCGATGTATAATTACGTCACGTTCCCGGCATGCATCGCGGTTCAGCATTGAATGGATCGATCACTCTAGCCAATCTAGAGAAATAGTCTGCGTTTTTTTCCCATGTTGCCAGACGTATGTCAAAAATTTCAAAAGTAATGCAAATTAAAGCGAAGAGCGTTATTTCGAAGCTTATGTAATTGGTTTTCGAATAGATTACGAATTTAGGGAAACATTTCTTTTTTTTTTTGTATTGCAATGTGATATCGTCAGTAACTCGATGCAACGTGTATTAAAAAAAAAAAAAAGAAAAAAAATACGCGGTTCTATTTTAATCGCATGTCACATATTTTAACATAAACATACGCGCGAAGAATATTAAGAGAAAGAAGAAACGGCGAAAAACGTATATCACTGATAACACAGAGTACATATTATAATAAGATCGCATTCTTAATCAAGTTCTCAAGTTTCAAGCTTATTTTCTATTCTCATCCCTATCTTCGTGCTGTCGTAATATCAGTTGTAAAGCGAAATTACGTGATATCAAGTTTTCAGCAGTCACGCACACATAAAATACGTACGACCGTAGTTTTTATGGAAATTGAATTCTTTCGCTGTATCTCGTGAAAAAATATTTGCACGAGAATTTTGCAAGTACGGATATCTCTCTTACGAGTGTTACGAGCGAAACGCACTCTTGCCTCTCTCTCTCTCTCTTTTTCTCTCGCCACGTTGCTCGATTTATCCGCATCCCTTATTTTTGCCGAGCATCTCCTTCTCGTACTCGGCATCTCTGAAAGCGTGGCGAACCCGGAATGGCACTACACGACGACGTGATTTTTTTCGCGACCACGTGACCCGAACTTGTTAAAATTTCATTGAATTAACGGGACACAGTTGTACGCACGCTTAGAGGATATCGATTGGTCGAAGACACGACCCTTTCCGCGCGTTGGCGTTATTAATTATTCACATCGACTCCTTTTCTCTCTCCCTCTCTCTCTCTCCCTCTCTCGCACTCTCACCACGACTCTCGACCTTTTACAATTCACGAGTTGTTTATGCTTGCGCGAATACATCTGGGCTAATTACGGAAGAGGGAGAGAAACAATTGGAGCTGCCAGCTCCGAGTTGCTCGGCGGCCGCCATGTACGTGTCGAATCAATATCCGGGGCTTTAATTATTAGCCTTCGAGATTTCTATGAATTTCCGTGGAAGAGAGAGACAGGATGAACAGGATCTTCTTCCGATATAATTAGATAAACTGATTTCGCGTCGCATTATTCCGTTTCCCGCGTCGCAAGGCGGGGATCAACATCCACAGTGTTTGAGAAATTTTTATAACTCCAATTTCATAAAAGCTACTCTCGCGAGTTGCGAATTAGTGAGAACGATTTTATCGTCGCGAGCCCGACGGGCGTTTGCCCTTCCTCGCTCCTTGACTCTTATTGCTTCATCCTTTTGTCTTTTATTTGCGACGTCGCGTCGTACGTCGTGCAATCATTAAAGTCGTAAAGTAACTTCGTACTTTCTGTCAAGGAGCATTTAAGCGTTCACGGCAATTCGCAGAGATTGTATATTCGCGCTCCAGTTACGATTGACTGTTCCTTAATCATCAAAGACGCGCTCGTGTTTCTCACGTACGCGAGATCATATTTATATATATATATATATTTATATGTGGCTCATTTTAATCAATAGACGCAATTATCTCGAACTATTCGTTGTTCGAAAAAATAGAACTTACTCTGTTTCGAAGGGAACATCTTATTATGGACACAAGTCTTGTCTAGAGTGAGGTTTTTCCGAGATTTCAAGATGACCTTCGTTTTTTTAAATGAAACCACCCTAATTTTTTTATATGAATCGAGTCCCCGCAATATTTGGCATAAAAAGTTATAAGGGTAGGATGGCCAAAAAGTGAATAGTTTATGAGATATTTTATACTTTAATTTGACATATGTAATTTTACGTAAACTATGAAAGATCTCGTAAAATATTCATTTTTCGATTATCTTACCTCAATACTTTTATGCACACAAAATAATGAGAGGAATCAATTGGTGTAAAGAGAATACATGGTTGTTTCTAAGAAAAAAAATATAATTGCTATTTGCAAATTATATATACATATATATAAAGCATATATAATTTTGTATATATGATTACAAAATATGGACCGCTACTTCAGAAGCGTATTCTACTCATCAGAATGAGAAAAAAAGTTCATATAAACATATGCGTTTTTACGCTACAGTCATGTCTGAGTTGAAACTCAAATAATTACAAAGCGTATTATTTTATTTCCAACAATAAAAAAACAGTAGTAAATAATTCTCATATCTCAAAATAATTCATTCTCAAGCAAAAATCGTGTGAGCAAATCGTTTTCTAAAAATTGTCTCTAACAATAAGCAGCACCTGTCAATAAGCGTCCTGGCAAGGACTTAAGGGGTCAATTAAAAAATCATTTTTGGACATATGTTTTGAACGTATATTGAAGTAACGGCCCACATTTATAATACATCCTGTATATTGTATTTATATAATATTATTTCCACATATATGTTCGTATATATATGCGTATATTTTGACGTGTAATTATTCCCTTCTCTCGAACGAAACTTTGTGCAACGATGTTGATGGAATTTATGCTCTTGCATATGCACGCTTGTCCGAGCCCCTCTCTCTCTCTCTCTCTCTCTCTCTCTCTCTCTTGAGCGCTATTTTTACGTGATACGGATAATGGGAGGGTAACATTTATACTGCGTTAAATGCAATATTAAATGCAGTATTAAGCGAGATAACAGGAGGCCGGCTTCGCGTAAGACGCTTAAGGCGTTGTAATAACGTGTTACGGCACGTATCTCATTACTTTGACGTTTTACGTTGCGATAGGCGATTACTATGCAGGTAGGCCTCGCGCTCCCCGAAGGCTTTTAAGCAAATATATTCGGAGGGCTTGCGGAAGCAGAGCGTGCGCATTAACGATGATTAGTGGCCAATATCCAGCCGTGTTCTGTATCTCTGCGGGGGGCATTACAGCTCCCTGGGGGTCCGCTACCATAGTTCCATTCCGCGACGGAAATGGATGCGATGATGGTTTTTTTTTTTAAATATCGCGCGCGTACGCCGTTTACTAATTAGCATTTATTCGTTAATCTCGCGGCCCATTTTCCCAATATACGTGATTCATCGCCGATCTCGAGATCTAACGAAACGAGTTGAATCGATTTCACATAGCGCTAAATAAATAATTCGAATAATGCGCATATTTCCGCATCGCGAATTTCGCGCGGATTTCTAAAATATACGTCGGAGAACGTTCAAAAAATACGAGAATGCGGAATTAGATCTGTCAAAACGATTTTACGAAGCCGTACCGAAAACGTACTCCGCCTTTCAGTAGCGTTTTACATCACGTTGATGTAATAACAAATTTTCCGCCGCATTTCATAAAGTTATTTCATCGAACTATGACAGCTTAATTGAGAAAAAAAGAGAAGTGGGGAAAACATGGGAGCTAGTTTCGGATCACTGAAGATAAGCGCTTGCATTTTTCAAAGGGACGTCAAACGCGCAACAAAATATTTATTTATAATATTTCGTAATTAATTACGAAGAATATACAAACGCGAGAATTCGTGTCTGATTTATAATTACTGTCTTTTTTTTATATTTTCTGAATTTCAGTTAAATGAAATAATGTAACGAATTTACTGGATACTGATGAATATGGATTAGTTTTTAAAATACTTTATCTCATTTCTGGGAAAGTGATTGCTTTAGGAAAACAGGCTAAAACTAGTTTGGCGCCTGCATATCGCAAAATGTGAAGAACGATGTTACAGCTCAGTGATCCATATTCAATTTCGTTCTAGTTGCAAATAAGATACATGACTTTGGAATTATTCTAATGCATTTAGAATGCATCTCCAATGCATATCCAATATATTTAAATAAATTTGCGTGGGTGAATGATAAACAGATAATAACGGATGATCTCGCATGGTTAATACGAATACGGGAAGAGAAGGGTCGCGAGATGAAATCAGCTGACAGCATGACAGACATTTTGACAGACGGAAGAAACGCAGGAAGAAGTACTCTAGACGAATATTAGATTATAACAAAAAGTGGGGTCTCTAAGTATTTTTAGAAGAGACATTGAGAAATTACTTATTTTAATTTAATGGGAAAGTTAAAATACTGCTTATAACCATTGCCTAGCGGATATCAGGTCCATTTGGACCCATCTCTTGCTGAATGTCAACCGTCAAAGCGTCACTCGGCCTTTGGTTCCTCAGTTTCAGGCAGTCCTGGGGTGAAGAGGGAAAGGGATAAAACAAACGACGATTGACGCTTTGACGATTGACATTCAACAGAGATGGGTCCGAATGGACCCGATATCCATCGAGCGTAGGTTAATTTAACTCTGTATACAGTCTGTATATACATATATATACATATATATCGTCCATCGCAACAGAGAGCGCGTATCTTCGCGTACTTCAAACCTAAAATTATTATAAACATAAACAATTAAGAATGAAATTCCCTTTTCCATCTTTTTTCTTTAATTAAGTAGTTTAAATTTTGAGCTCCAGGGGCTCACTTTTTTCCCGATCCTTTTCACTGTAACAGTCTCAATTTGGCTCCCCAATTCAGAACGGGCCTTTAACCCTTCTGCCAATGAACGGGGTACCCGAATGTTAAAAATGTGCCGGAACTTTTCTCCGCCCGGAACAAAATACAAAGGGCCTTTGTATTGGGAAACCTCCCAAAATATAACGGAAATATAACAATGCCCAGTAGCTGCGATAAAAAAATTGGTACGGTGCAATGTGTCGAGAACACGCAGTTGGTACCCGGTAGATGAATTAATTATGCATCGACAGAAGGGGTAAAAACGAAGTCGTGCAAGGGTCGTACGTACCTCTTATGGATACAATCGTGTCTAGGTTAAGCAAATGTTTGCAGAAGGATATAAGCGTGCGAGCGATTTGCGCGCTCGAGCAATTATCGCGACGCGCTACTTGACGAGAATGAGTATATACGACGTCACAGGATGTATGATACGCATGTGTGTGTCGATCGCGCGTAGGTACGTAGGGATAAGATAGGATACGCTGAATCATCGTATATATATCTACGAATGTCGCATTTTTTGTCGCGAAAGCAGGTTGTCCCGTATAATTACTTGACACTAAACGGTTATCGCTCGGCTTCAATTCACGTGACTTCGCTTCGCCAGCTCTTAATGATTAAGCTGATACTCCGCACTTCCGCTTTCCGCATCAAGTGACAAACATGCTCTATATATCTGAAGGAGAGATAGTAATGAATCATTAAGCGTACTTAAAGAAACGGGAACCTTTTTTTGCCAAATTTTAATCATAAAGGGGAAGCACAATTGTACGAGAATTATTAACAGAAAATTGCGCGAGAGACGTCCGATGAAATTTTTGCGCACTGAAAATTCGATATGCAAAAAAAAAAAAGCTCGCAAGAAAATCTTTCTATATTAAAATTTCCACGTTTATTTATTGAGTCGTGAAAATTTAATAAAAATGACAATCATTTTTAAAGAAGGAAGCCCGTTGGATCTCATCAAAAGTTTACATGTTTCTGTTCGAATGAACTAGAAAGAGAACTACAAAAATATTGGATTTGATTACATTTAATTTGAGCCAGTGGTTGCGAACGCACTGTGCACAGACAAACTTTGTTGTTTTTGCAGTAGAGAAACAGCGGTTTGCACCACGCAAATTTAATGACGCTAAAAAGAGTTTATCGTTGCTAGTATAACTAAACAAACAAACAAAAATTACTACATTTAGTTATAAAGATATCACAATTTCGGCTGTTGCGGATTATACTAACCGTAATAATGAAAAACCGTAATATTTAATATTTAATTCTTCAAAAACGATTGTCATTCAATATTACGGATTATAACCGTAATATTTAATATTTAATTCTTTAAAAACAATTGTCATTTTTATCACATTTTTACGAATCAATAAGTCATAGAGTTATCTTTTTCCCTCGCGTTTTTTTTTTTTTCGCTCCGTATTATGCGAATGCGCCATATACGAGGTGCTATCGAAAATTTTCCGGACTTATTCTGTAAAACATATTAGGCTTACATTATTTACAATTTGCCTCCATCCCCTTCGAAGTAGTCTCCTTGTGACTTTATACAGTGACCCCAGCGCTTCTGCCACGCTTCAAGCGCTCCCTGGAAATTTTTTTGATGTAGCGTGTGAAGCACCCTCTGCGATTCGGTCTCGATCTCTTGTATCGTTTTTTGAAACATTATTCCTTGAGCTTCAGTTTTATTTTTGAATGCAAAAAGAAGTCGTTTTGAGGCGGCTGAGAGAGAACGTTTGTCGCAAAAGACCGGTAATGTGGCACAACCGCAACTGGCTGCTTCACCACAACAATCGTCCCGCTCACATTCTAAAAACGCAACAGTTTTTGGCAATCAACAACATGCCGGTTGTCCCGCACCCCCCGTACTCGCCAGATTTAACCCCTTGTGACTTCTTGTTGTACCCGAAAATAAAACTGAAGCTCATGGGACGACGTTTCAAGACGATACAAGAGATCGAGACTGAGAGTGTTTCACACGCTACAGCAAAAGGATTTTCAGGGAGCGTTTAATCACTGTATAAAGTCAGAAGGATACTACTTCGAAGGGGATGGAGGCAAATTGTAAATAATGTAAGCCTACTATATTTTACAGAGTCCGGAAAATTTTCGATAGCACCTCGTATAATGCGTTCGAAAAAAAAGTAAAAAAAAAATATCATGACTTGCTATCCTTGTCGTATGAGAAGAACTACTCGTTCAATTAACTTTTTCATTCGTCCGCTCTCTCTATCCTCCCTCGATCTCGTCGGTCTTCCCCATACATGAATATATTCCCAAGAGCGTGGCCTTCATTGTGTTTCAATATCTCGTACAGAGCGTTGGAATCTCTTTCGAATTATAGCGTTGACGTTTTTCAGGTCTGTAATAGTATTCTTCAATCACTGATAAAGTACCGCTCTAAATAAGAGACAATCCTTTTTCTGCGGCTCTGTCGAGCAAATGTAAAATATGACGAAGTGGAAAAAAATTGAATCAAACTTTTCAAATTATATAGGATCAACATATATTTCACCTAAAAAATACTGTATATATGCTGTACGAAAAAAAAAATTATTTTCATAATCTATTATTATCAAATCTGGCAATTCTATCATAGGAAAATTTATTATCGAATTAAATGGCTCTCGGTATCGTTCCAAGTATTTAAGTGTCTCTAAATCTTTTCCAGAATACATCTGGCATAAAGTGTGTAGAAGACAGATTTGTATTTAAATGAAGTAAAAGAAAAATTATAACTCGATATCGCAAAAAAGTTTGAGATATTTAAAAATAATTAATAACATTTAAACTATTAGTATCAAGAACAGAATTTCAGTAATTTTTTATTTTTCTGTCCTGCGTCTTGATAAATAAGAGCAATCAATCAAATCTAGCGTGTGTGAAACGAGCGCCCGTGTAGCATTTTTTTTTTTTTTATTCAAGCTAAATATTCTTACGTTTCCTCCCAAAATTTCCGACGCATCCCATATATCAAAAAGATATCTATATCAGATTCATATTTTGAAACCTTTACACGATCAATGATATTGTCTTAATGATAATCGTAACCGTTTCTCCTTTCCTTGATCCACATTTATTTACCGCTATCGACCTCTTTAATACTTATCTCCTTTTTACGATAAACGGTGGACACACATATACGCACGCCCAGCCACACACGTATACCGGTGGCGGTGACGTGTGTGCTGTTCGTCCGAAATTTACATAGTGCGCGCGATGCGCGTAATCAACGAGTAATCGGAGGAGAGTGCCCACTCGCCGAACACTCGGCGTGTTATCGGCAAACACGCGCGCGTGCGACGCAGATATAACCGATCGCTAGTTCTCGCGCTTGCTTATAGCGCCTGAGACGCCGGTCCCAGGGGCACGAGAGAGAGAGAGAGAGAGGGAGAGAGAACTCTCGGGGCTCGCGATTTTTCGCTCGCGCACGTTTTCGCCCGATCGGGAATCTCGCCCGGATCCTGATCTCGTCTCCGCGAGATCGAACCTCGAGTCCGTACGATGATGATGGTCTCCGTGATTTTCATCGTCTCCCTCGCGATCGTCCTCAGCGACGCGGCCTCGATCAGGTACAGCGCCGATTACTCCTCCGGGCCCAAGGATTTATGTGACAGGTGAGTGAAAGTACAATAATCGACGAGAGAGAGAGAGAGAGAGAGAGAGAGAGAGAGAGAGAGAGAGAGGCAAACGCGCGATCGTTACTCTTCCTCATTCCGTTCTGCGATCGAAGACGATCAAGTTTACGATCGAATCGTTGTGTCCTCTTTTGTGGTCTTTTTCATGTTTCTACATAAAAATCACAAGTTTTTATCTCTTTTAATGCAGCTTTTTAATTGCAATAATTGGACTCGAATTTTGAAAATTTATTTTATATTATATTAATATATAAGGTCAGTGCAGGTAATTATGCCATAGCAGCTAATTACGCCACCTATCTAATTCTTCATTAATACTTACGTATGGCTTTAAATGACGAATGCTAATTGTGAAGGCATAGATACTAAGTTGTTATCAACAAACATTTTGCCGTTTTGTACTTTCAGTGATTTGTAGTAACAATTAGAACAAAAGTTGTTATCCAAAAACTTGCCACTATAAACTTGGCACTATACTCGCCGCTAATTTGCCGGCAGTAATTATTACATTTTAAATATTTACTAGCATTATTTTCGTAGTAAATTCGACGCTTTTTCCGAAAGTATAGTTGTATTTGTCATTCCATTTCATGTAAGTACAAAAAAAGTAATTTATTTACAAAATTTCAGGCTGCTGGTAATTACGCCACTTTAAGAACTCATAAGAATTACTAACGAATTTGGTCTCTATGTTTTGTATTTAGATCCGTTTTGATTGTGGCAGTTTTTTCGAAAAAATGAAACTTATACTTGATGATAAAAAATATAACTTATTTTTGCTTATTTTTAAAAAATAAAATTTATAATCACAAAACACGTTTGTCTCCCCGTTCCTTTTTATGTGCTTTGGAATTGCGAATAAAATTCACAACATGTTTGTTGCAAAGCCCTGAGTTGGTTTCTCACGTAATGCCACACCTCAAAATAACTTTATATGACTTTTTATTAGACATAATTACCTGCACTTTATATGACTTTTTATTTGACGTAATTACTTGCACTTGTCGATAAATACGCCACTTTGACGCACTTTTTTGAAACGATTGGTGGAAAAAGAAAAAGAGAAGATAAAGCGTTGAAATATTTTTTTTTTATACAAAGTGTGTATCAATCCTAGAATTTTTTCTCCTTCCGATGATCTGTGATGAAAAAGAAACTTCTATCTTCTTAATGTTCAGATTATTTCAAAGTCATCTTGAGCTATTAAAGCCATCTTTTTGAATGACAAAGCGAATTTACGGTGCAAATTAATCTTGATCCAGTCATTCGACTTATTTTAGTGATCCTTCGCTGGTCGCCTTATTAACAGCAGGTGAAACTTTCGCCATTGTCTCGAAGAGACGCGCTTATACTTCTTGTTGAAATATTTATCGCATAGTAAGGAAGACAACTTCTTGATCTTTGTACACTTTTCTCTTTTCCCCTCTCTCTTTCTCTCTCCAATATATTCTCTCGTATCTTCCGTCACTTTCGGCGTAATCAAACCGACTACTTTCATTACTTCTCGTTTTACAGCTTAATGAAGCAAGAATAATTAAAATAATCCCATTACACGCTTGGTTAGCGATTGCCGGTCGCCAGTTATGAAATAAGTTGGTTACCCCGAGTTTCCCAAGCCGATTTGGGCTATATTACTGAGAAAGGCAGAAGTTATAGATCCCATTAAGCGATTAGTCTTGCTTAATTATACGATAATGTGAGATTGATTAAGCACGTCGGGAAATTGCACATTTGCTTCTTTACATTGAAGATAAGCTGCCAGATAGCAATAGCAATATTAATTATCATTGTAATATTAATGCAGCTTACTTAACACCCCGTAGAGAGGAAATTCGCTTTAATCCTCTATTCACTTTAACTCTCTATTCCATTCTTACTTTACATGCGCGTACTACATTCGTTGTTGGATGTCGGATGAAAGCGTGAGGATCATTAACGAGTCACTCCGGAAATTTAGCGGGCGACGATAACGGCTTATCTATTTGTAGCCCGATAACCGTTCACTTACGTCGTTCTCGTCATTAACTTTGTCAATTTTTTGCAACATCTAGAATACATTACTAGAATTATGAGTGATTATAGTTCGAGTAAGTTTCCGCGTATTGCAGATTATAGGTTTATCAATGGCTTATCTCATCGAGACTTATCGCGATAGACAAGGACAACGTAGACTCTCGTTTCATTAACGTCGATCGATCACAATTGCAATTTAATAGCAATCTAATAGCTTCGGATTGTATCAAGATGTAATTATAACTGCGAAAATTTTGAAAATGAACAATAATATTTAGACACGTGTTTTGTGAATGTAAATGTCATTTATGAATATAAAAGTCCTAGTTATATATAGCTATATCCTAATATATAGTTATATAGTTATATAATTATATGCTAGTTAGCTGCAATCTCTCTGCGTACTCGAAGAAACAAAAGTCACTTGACAAGATTGCGCGGTCCTTTATATTTAAAAAATGTCAGTGAAAAAAATGGAATGTTAGCAACGTCAAGAGCAAACGCGAAAGTTTTCCATGAAAGTTTTCATGAAACTTGATGAACTTTTCATAAAAGTTTCATGCGTACTCTCGTAACCGAAATTTCGTCCTCGCTCGTTCACTCGAGGAGGGACACATCAAGTGTCCGTTTTATTTTCCTCGACGAGAAAAACGGTCCGTTTAAGAAAAGTGTCTCTTTACAGTTTCCGGTTTTTCTCGATTTCTCGTATTCGAGTTCTCTCAGTTCTTCGTCTTCTTTAATCCATCAAAATCCCATTATGGTACAGCCATAAACAGGAAACGCCCTCGGTTCGATTCATCGGACAGCTCTGAACAGACGATGGGGTTAAGACGTATCGACAAGGTTCACTTTCTCATACGAATCACTTGAAATGAAAGACAAGCGGACGATATTAACAGCGTTCTCAACAAAAATAAGCCGTGTCTCGCGTGACGTGAAAAGTAGAGTGTTTCTCTATTTACTTTGGACGATCATGCCGGGTGAATTAAGGATAAAATGCACTAATGGATAATCGATTAAGGAATATTGTTAACTTTTTTTTTATTAGAGACACTTGCAGGGTATCTCTAAAGGAGTATTTATACCACGTAAATTGCATGCTGTTTTCATCCCTTGTAATAATCTGGAGGACAGCGAAAAAATGGCGAATCGATATTCTTTATTTTCGATATTCTTTACGAAAGTCATACCGAAAGTAATGTGAGCAACAATTTTTTTATAAATTAAAAGTTTTTATTATTAAAAAAACAAGTATCACATCTGAATCCTCATACTTTGATCTATTTTTCTATGTTTTTTTTTTACACATTTTTCCCATCGTTCTGGCAGTTTAAAGATACCATTTCAATATTATTTTATTTTTATTTTTATTTTATTTTCTTTACCTTTTGAATAATAAAAACTTTTAATTTATAAAAAAATTGTTGCTCAATACTTTCGGTATGACCATCGTATATTTGAATATATTTTTATACGAATGTATAAAAAAATATAAATGTTCGAGATTACTTTGAGTAAACTATAAACTATTTTCTTACCATACAAAAGATGATCACATTTTTCTCTTCAGAAAGCACTTTAAGAACCAGTTTTGACATGGAAAAGCGTCTGGTTCTCCTTTTATATAAGAAGCATTCAATACCGCGTCGTGAATCTTTATTGCTCAAACATTGAATATATATAGAGAGAGAGAGTCCTCCCTTCGGATGTCAAAAGCTGTGTCGCGAGATTGAAGATTTCGCGAATCCTGGAATTGTGTCAACTTTTCGGCAATAAGGAATTAATCCTCAGATGATTGAATTTTATTATTTATCTCGGGTTTTTTTCTTTTTTTTTTTTTTTTAGCATGATCTTTCGATCGAGGAGTCCTCGACGTGGGAAGGGTTCTAAACGACGAAAACTAGGCACGATTCCTTCGCGTATCGATGGCGTTTTCTTGTCGAAACGAGGACAGGAGCGTTCATTATGCTCCGACGATCCTGTATTCGTCATAAGGACAATAGGCTGCGCTCTACTACGGAGCAACTTCCCGTTCCGCTTTTCAGCCATGCAACTTTCTTAGCTGATTTTATGGCCCGTCGGTTTCAGGAAGCAGGAATTTCGCATTGGATCGACGTCAATGTCGACGCGGCTGTCGAGGAAAAATAACAATCTCCGAGTTTGTCTTAAAGTTGTCATCTCGCTTAAACTCGGCTATAGTCACGGTTGCTAGGACAGGCTCTTCTTGGTCATCCGCGTTGGAAAATATATCGGCGATTGATATCTTAACATAAGACAGTAGATTGAAAAAGTTTTCTAAACAACGATAAAAGGGGCATGTATAAGAGTACTCTAGATCGGATCTCGTGTTAGCTACGAATTGTACGATATCTATAAATTTCAAGTCGGTACTTCTTCAGCGAAAAAACTTGGAAAGATATCGTTCAATTAAAAGTTTGTTATTTTCAATACTAGCTTGTTGGAAATAATATTTTTGATATGTAATTAAAAATTTTTACATACACGTTAACGTTTACGTTTTATTTATTAAATTCGTTAATAAGATAAATCAAAGTTAAAATATGTGATTCCTTCTTAAAATATCTTGGGTTTAATTTAACTTTGAAGAATGTTAAACATTCTCTAAAATAAAGTAAATATATATCACTCGATCGTTTCTCTATTCTCGTATAGTAGAATTAATTTCGAAAATGTTAAAATAATATTAAGTGACTAAATATTTCGATAATATTAACGTCTCGCGTACGCATAATTCTAAAACGAAAATAAATTTCAATTATGCGCCTCAATTTCGTTAATCATTTAGCGTTTAATTTCAGACCGCAGGGGTCATATGCCATTTCGTTTAAATATGCAGTCTACTCGAAAGACAGAGTACATGAGAACGTTATTTTCAAGAGAGCATATCTATAATACGGACGAGAGTATTTTCGAGAGCATCTTTATTGCGTCTGGCATTTTTAAGAAAGAGGATTTTATTATACAGCGAGCTTAAAATTAATCAAATGTCTTTAGCTGTCAATATTAAATTAGTTTCCTAATTATACTTGTGACAAATTGCCACTTCTCTCGAAGCTGCGTGACGGTATTTAATTTAATATTAAACTTTGTTTATATTCTGATGATTGAGATGCGCGTTTTTTTTTTTTTTTTCGAAGATTCAATGACAACGCGACTGTTTTAATTCGCCGCTATTTACTGTATCAACGCGGTTGTTGGTACAGTTGTATCAAATACAGTTCCGCAAAATCTATTAATTTAACTGTTGCCCGCCTGTCGAACGCACTGCATCACGTACTACAAACATCGTTATGTACAAACGCGCGTGATTGGATTAATCATTTTTATCGAGACCTAATTGGCGATGTTTGTTAATTACACTTTCCCCGTTTTCCATCATCCATCTCACGCGATTCTATTGATTTTCAGCCTAGTTTACTGTGAAGGACCGCTGCTGAAGACGGTGCAGCTCGCCGGGATTTTTAATGACAGCAAAAGCTTCGTAGATCTTTCCCAACTTTACGATCCGAATGTAACAGTGAACAAGTAAGTTGATATCCGTTGTACAAAAGCGAATCGAAGAATATAACAAGCTTAATATATCTCTCTTTTCCTCTTTTAAAGAATTATATAAAATAAAAATATTCTTAAGTATTTTTCTACCTTTCTGTAAGCAACCATCTTTCTTAATGCATTCGATTTTATCGCTGAATTTTGTATCGCTGTCGCAAAGTAAGTTTTCATTTTATGCTTTTAAAACGTCTTGCATTGAAGTGATTTATATATATATATATATATATATATATATATATATATATATATATATATATATAGAGAGAGAGAGAGAGAGAGAGAGGGAGAGAGTACTATCGAAAAAAAGAGGTGAATAATTTCTCGAAGTGCTAATTATTATACAGAAAGAATCTAAACGATTGCACGCATTTTCTAAATTTACATGCTTTTAAGCGAACAAATATTGTAATTTAAATTTCTAACTAATCGTAAAGCTCCATCAGAATATATCAGACATTTTGCCCCACGCGTATAATCCCTATTGTTTAAATGATCTGCTATTATTTTTTATAAAACAGAAAGTAAACTTTGAAACGGGACGTTGCATTTTAATATGTTGATTGAAAAGAGGAAGAGAGAAAGAGAGAAAGAGGTTCCCTCTTGTATAAATTAATCTTAAAATAGTACTTTCTTCCCTTTAATATTTTTAAAATATCTCGATTAATTGGAATGACATGCACGTGACAAGTATCTTTTTTATAAAAAAATAACGTGGAAAAATATATATAAAGAAACAATTAACAGTTATCAAGTAAATAAGATAAGATAAGACCTGAATCAATTTGAAAGAAAGTATTAAAAATTAGATAAAAATTTCAGTACAATATTACAGATAAGCAAGTTTATTTTATAGATAATTAAGTTTATATACTTTAATCACAGATAATAAAATTAATTTTAATTTCAACAAGCTCTCTTCTTCTCTCTTTCTCTTTCTCTCTGTTACTTTTATGCGAGAGCAATTATTTCTTCTTTTAAAAAACGAAATATATAAAGTTTTCTCCTTATATATAAAATCGCAAAGTGACTTACTATTGTAATGAAATAACAGAATTATTCGGAGACACGATTCAGTCTCTCGATATGTTTCCATAATTTCGTGTACCCTTGACGTTCGATCTTCCGGCCGTAAACACGTCATTTAGACCGGAAAAGCGCGAGGGTGTCGCTTTAAGCTCGCTTCATACGAGTAATCAAATTCCGTGGTCGCCCGTATGAAGGGGATCTTAATCGCGTCACGGCAGCTGAGAGCAAATACGCGTAGCTTTACCTCACTGACATGCATGATGTATTACGATATATTTGCAGGAAAATTGAAACTTAAATTGAGCAATATCGAGATACTTCTACGCGACAAGATGCGTTCCCTTCAGGAACGTCGATTTTATTAATACGTCCGTCGAGCTCGATTTCGCGAAAGAGATGCACTTCTCGGATAATCAATTTTTATCTGTCATTGTTCAAAGGTTTAAACAGAAGATGCGATAAAAGGATATTCAAAACAAGATTTATCTACGTGAGATTTGCTGTTATCTATGAGAGAACTGAGTTCAATATCGTATACCTTCTTAATATCGTATACTTGTATTTCTCTACTAGTAAATGCTTCACTCTCTTAAAAACTGTCTTAACTGCTTCTCCTTTATACAGTATAACGTTAGTCTAGTTGTAATTTACCAAATTTAGAATTGTAATTTACCAAATTTTATATTTGATGCTATTTTTATGAGATCGTTTTTCTAAAAGGTTTTTTTACTTGGATTCTTTTTCTATATTTATTGATAATTAAATTTTAATGAATTAAAGTTAATTTTTTTCCAATAATCTAGTCTTTAAAAGGTAAGAATGAGGTGTACGATATCAGAGACAAAGTGTGCCCAATATCGGAAATTATCGTTTTTTATACTTTCACTTAAAAAAAAAATGGATTATATTATCGAAAAGTTTTGTTTATTTATTGCAGTTAAAAGTCTGTGAAAACCACATGATTTATTCAATTTTTATTTTCTAAAAAAAAATCTTGTCCAAATATGAGGCTTTAAAAATAAATCCGATATTTGGCACACTTTCCTGTAACATTTTGCGCTTCATAAATGATTTCGGGCTCCGCGTGGACTATCACGTGGAATTTTACACCGTGCGTGTCAACGAAGATGACGGCAATGACGATTCGGATTCTCTAATGGACTCGTGTCCGGAATAAATCTGTCGAGCTGCACGCGACTCTCTCTCTCTCTCTGCGCGTCCGCCTTAAATCGCTTCCCGTGTAGAGATATTTATGGTTTCCGTTTTACGGCATCTCGCGTACATCGTTATACGTTACGGTTGCTTTCGTTCACCCCATGTGATTTCTTTCCACCGTGCAGAATCACGGTCTCGGATCGAACTCTGCGACTTTATATTCCGTTCGCGATAGCGACGATAACGAGCGGAAAACGTGAATACGCGCACTGTGGAATTATTTTCCAAGAATGTATACCACTCGTGAAATTATCGAATTCAAGCGTAAATATGTATTCTGCAAATGCGTTACATAAACTGATAATGTATTATATATCAGCTGAATAAATGCGAAAATCGACGAAAGAAGAAATGAGTATCTGATGGGGTCAGATATTTCTTGTTATTATGACAAAACTAATGAAACGTTATTTGCACTGAATTATCAGAAATTCGCTGTCATGAATCATTATCATTATCATGAGCTTTCCATTACGAGATAACGCGTGTTTGAGTGATGGATAATAAATATCGTTTTATCGAACAACGCAAAAAGCATTAAAATTAATATAAATTAGGAGATGATAAGTTTCAATAATGTATTTGTCAAATAAAGAGCTTGTTGGTAATAATTTATAGATGAGAGAGGGAAAAAAAAGAGATAATACTTTTTTTCCCATCTCTTACCCTTTATATAGAAATATTATAAAATCGCAAGATATTTTTCTCTTTATTAAACGAACTTTTACAAATATCCAATAAATACGGAGTTGATTCGACTCGGACTGTCCTAGTTTCGATGCCTTGATGAAAGCAACCAACAACTCGCCTAATCGCACTGAGGTGGCTGCGTTCGTCGCCGAAAACTTTGCTATGGAAGATGAACTGGATAACTCAACGTTGCCGGATTGGAAGGAGAATCCTGACATTCTGAAATCCATTCAAGATTCGCAGTTCCGCGAGTGGGCGAAACGTTTGAACTATATTTGGAAAACGTTAGCGAGAAAGATAAGGGACGACGTGGCGATCAATCCGCAACAGCACAGCTTGATTTACGTGAATAACACTTTCATCGTTCCCGGAGGACGATTTAAAGGTGATATCTATGCGCGCGAGAAATTATCCTTTCATTTAACTTTAATCCTGCTGTCAATGAGCGGATACCCATACATTGATGGGAAAAATTATGCATTGACAGAAGGGTTAAAGTCAACTCGGCGCGGCTTCGTGCGATTTTTCTCTACTCGTTGAATATCGCAGTCTGTTAAACGTAATGAATATTTAGCTAATCCTGATTCACGTATCTTTGAAAAAAAAAACTTGTCGTTGTCGTTAAATTTTAACGGATCTTGAAAGCTGCACTCTTTCATACTCTCGAGTCGGATTGAGTAAACGACTCCCTAAAAATTCTGTTCTCTCGGCAAACTTTGAAAACAGTTATATTCGCAGAGCCTTGATGGCAGTAAGGTTGACATTTTTGCGACTACTTATTTTTATGTGTTTACGTTGGCAGTAGCGAGAAGTCGTTTGCATACTTTTATGTGTTTGCATTGCCAAGAGTCAAGAAGCGATAATAATTTTTATGATATTTGTTATACGCGAACTTTCTTTCTGTCTCTTTGATTCTGTCTCTTTGTAAAAGTGGACGCTTAAAAAACTATCGCAGAGACGATGAGATGCTGATCTCTTTCAGATCTCATCGTGAAAATAAAGACGAATCTATTTTTTTTTCTCGTATAATATTAATCGTTAAAAGATGGTCTCTCTGAATTTTACAAAAGTTTTATTTTTTAATCGATTATTATAAGAAATTTTGTTAAGAATAATGTATATACATATAAAAAAATATGAAAGAAGAGGAGATATGAAAGACGAGCAAAGGTTCGCGCACATTGAAAGGATTAAATTTGTGCTGCAGAATTTTATTACTGGGACAGCTACTGGATAATCGAGGGACTCTTGTTATGTGATATGCCCGTCACCGTTAAGGGAATGATCGAGAATTTTCTTTCCATGGTGATGAGATACGGTTTCATTCCGAACGGCGGTAGAGTTTATTACTTGTCGCGCAGCCAACCGCCTCTGTTGATACCGATGGTACGTATTGGCGTCTTTGATGTCTCTCGAATACAAAGCACATTTTTCAGCTCCCTGTCTTTGAATTAGTTGCATTTTGTATCAGAGATCGTGCCAATAGCGCGAGGTCTCTTTGTACGAGATTTCTTTTCTTTTCCTTTAAATGGTTTCTCGAGGAATTCCTAGTTTCATTCTCGTCTCGAACCATCTCTTCCAGGTCGCGAAATATTACGACTACACGAAGGATCGCGAATTTCTGAAGCAAAATATAGCCATTCTCGAGACGGAATTCGAATACTGGCAAAACGAGAAGACGGTAAACGTAATGAAGAACGGCAAGACTTACAGGATGGCGCGTTACGTGACAAACAGCAATGGTCCGCGACCGGAGAGTTACAAGTAAGCTCCTCACGGATAGAAAACATGGGTTGCAGGACGTTTAACGGACGTATCCTGGACGATCGATACAACTGTCGAAATGTCCGAGAGAATTTATCCAGCGGTTCTCTTCATTTTACGATTATTTTTATCTTTATTTATTGTGAGAATTCAACTATTACCTATACTTTCGACGTGATGTCAGAGGAAAATTTTATACTCGTGCAATTTTTCCCTCGAAGAATTTTTTTTCTTCTACATTGAATTATGCCCATGTTACGTGTAAATGTGGGATGTGCGGCACTTCCGGTCGATTCTTGGTTAAAAATGTATCAAGTCCGACGCTTGGTCCGTCATCGTTCTTCTTCGTAAAGTATCTGTATTACGACAGTTGCATCGATCACCAGGTGCGCCGTTAATTATAACGGGTGTCTAAGAACTTACGTGTACGTTTCTCTCGCAGGGAGGATTACCGGTTGGCGCAGCAATTGCCGGAGCGGGAGAGAGGGCAGCTTTACAACGACTTGAAAGCCGCGGCTGAGAGCGGCTGGGACTTTTCTTACAGATGGTGCATACGAACCGACAGGAACGGCAACCTGAGCCTCATCAACGCCTCGACGAGCGACATTATACCCGTCGATTTAAATGCGATATTACAGCGAAACGCCCGGTTGCTCGCTCGCTTTCACGGTATCCTGGGCAACCCTGAGGTAAGCCTCTCGCTAAACTGTCCTTCCGTTTGAATTGCTCCGCAAACGCGCGTAACAATCAACCCCCAGCATCGCCGCCGCACGACACCGTATTTATTGCTCTGTGTGTCTCGCAAAGCGAGACGCGATAATATTATCCGACGAACAAGGGAATATCGCGAGCGCATTCCACGATCCTTAATTATTACACGTGACGATTATTAATGAATCTCCTCTGCATTTTTCTCTTCATATAATCGTATAAAAGAGAAACGGAAATACAAGTCGCGACTATTATAAATGGTAGTTTCGATAGTTATATCGAATTTCGCGAGTGAAGTCTCTCGTCGGATATACGCGAGATTGTGATGTAATATTACTGTCGCTGGTACATCATATTATTGTCTGGTCTTTCACGTCATTATCAGTTGCGTTATGTATTATTCTATCGCTATTTCCACCCCCTCCCCCCTCCCCTCTTTTCCTTTCTCATTTCAGAAGGTCTGGCGTTACGCCAAGATAGCCGTGGACAATCAAGCTGCCATCGACAACGTTCTGTGGAACGAAGATGAGGGAATCTGGCTCGATTATGACACGGGGAATAAACGTTCCAGAAATTCGTTCTATCCCTCGAATTTGTCGCCGCTGTACACAATGAGCTACAATCGGAATAAGAGTACCGATTACGCCCTGAAGGCTATTTCTTACCTCAAAAGAAACCAGGTCGATTTGTATTTTGGTAAGTTTCCATCGATCGTCGATGCTTCGGTTGTTTTTCCGCGCGTTTTTTACGGAAACGAAATATTCCTCTTTCTTTTACGCGTGAAATATTTCGCAAAATATACATGCAATATAAATAATCATGAAAAGGGCTAACAAGAGCCAAGCGCGATATAAAGGCGCAAATAAAAACCTCCTAATTGATTTTAGGCACCATTTATTAATTAAAATTAAACGTTTTGGTCCCATTTTCAGTAATTAAAAGTAGACGAAAAAATATATTGCTTTTAATATATATATTCTTGCTTTTTCGTGCAAAATGTGTCGACTTGATCTTTTCTTCGCGATTTTTTGCTCGTTGAATATCAGGAGCTAAATTCGAAACATTCTATTTTATCGTCGTTTGCAAAATCCGAACAAGCGCGAATTTAAAATACTCTTTCTATCCCGTTTAAATATGTATTTCGCTTCGAGAACCTTACTAAAGTCTTAGTTGTTAAAATACTTGCATCGAGTTTCTTCAGAATCTTGCCCCATTTAAGTCTACCGTTCGTTTTATTCCTCCCGTGCGCTTTTCATCCCTTCGAAGCAACCGAAATAAAATAAACAAATGGCGGCAAGGTGGCCGAAATAAATGGGATAAAAATAACGCGAAGAATCGGAAAGACCAAAAGTTCGACGGTCCGTTAACGATGACGATCGATAACGCTTTCGGTGAATGCAGCTCGTGTAAACTTTATACGAGTTAGTCCAACTTCCATCCTTCCGAGGAAATACGTATGTACGTATGTATTCCTGCGCGAGGTCATTTATCTTCCATTTTCTTTCTCGAACTCGCCCAAGCTACTCGGCATGTTCTGTTTTTGCCAATCATTTCAGAGAGATCGGGATAAACAATAATTTCGCCGATTAACTCTTCTCAAAGAGAAACCGAGGTGGATTACATATCCACCTCGGCGCATATTGAATCGCATTCAAACTATGCATTTTCAAGCGTTCTATAATATAATACAGGGAACGGATGGAAGAGAATTTTAGGAATGCTACAGATGAATTATCTCAGGCAAATTGGAGTTCTGCATAATCGCGCGCATATAATACCCATTAAAAACAATTGTGCGAAATTATTCCCGATAGCGAATCATAATGTTTATTACGTGATCCCAGCTACAATTTCACAAGCGACCGGCATGGATGGTGGATTAGTTCTTAATGGAATATAAAGTGTTGACCGGACGAAGAAAATTCAGCATATCCCGTCGTCAGACATGCATAGAGTCACGTAACGCGGATGCAAAGCTTGCCTTTCGCAAATAAATAATTTACACAGCTTGCGAGAGCTTGTGTATCTTGCTATCTTACAAGTAATGGCTTTACGCGGTGCTTTCCAAGTGCGTTCGTGACAACAGCCTCGCCGTGTTTGCGAGTGAAGCGTCATTATTCGTGATAATGGCGTAACTGGGGGAGAGATCGAGGGAGATCTTCAGATTAGTGTGTTAGACGGGGAACGTGAAATATCGCGATTTATGATCAATGACTGACTCGCAGTCGGGAAAATTGGACGGATTCCTAGAAAATAATCTCAATCGGATTTTTGTGCGACTGCCGACGACAGTGACTCGTGAAAGTCCTAGGAGAATTTTTCCGCGAATATAAATGCCGTTATTACTCCTCCGATATTGACAATTAACTCGAATATCGCGAATTATTCTCAACGTGCGCGATTTCTTTAAATTCTCGGAGAACATGGAGCGTTTTTTTTTTTTTTAGCCTTTAAACTTTTGGTGTCGCACAGATTGGAAAATATTTAAAATTCTGTTTGGAATATTAATGAGATAAGTTGTTTTTTTCGCAAACTAATAGAAATGTTACTCTCTTAGGAAAAGTGTATGTAAGTTGAAAATTTTTTTCTGAGAAAAAACTATTTAATTAGAAGCTAATTTAATTACAAAATTTCCAATTTTATCTTACATCCGATGATAAAAAGGAGCGATCAATTAAACTTTATCGAAGCATCGAGTAGTAGCATTGAGATTGATTGCGAGTCGATCAAATTTTCATTAAGGAAACATCGACTTCAAATTGATCAAAAAATTCGCAAGAATTATAGATGAAAGAAATTCCAGTAAATTGAAATACTTTTCCTCTCTTTCTCTCTCTCTCTCTCTCACTCTCTCTATAAATGACATATTTAGTATAATTCAATGAATGATTTAATCTCAAACACGCGATCAACCCACTTGTAAAAATTCGCGCGGTTCATACAACTTTTACCGTATTGCTTGAGCATCCGGGAGTAAATTTCAGATGGTTTTACACCCTCAGAAACCAGAAATCTTATCACTGAACGCTGTTCTTCAAAAGTGCACTTTTCGAGAGGACTTGTCATTGTTGAATGAGTGATAAAGATTATGTATACTGAAATAGTTGTCAAACGGCTGTTTTTAAAAATTACAGCCGTTTGTCTCTTTACTTAATTATTGAATGACCTTCGTACATCGAAGTTTAACGCTCGTTGTCGCCAAGGATCAAGACACGTCTTCACCTCGGAGACAATTTTGTATAGGGGTTCTCTGTAATCCCTGTAATCTCTGTAATCCGAGTTCGATTGTCTCGAATCAGAAAGCGATATCGAGCTCTCTCGGAGACAATAGTGTAAGAAACAGTTTGCTTCCCTCTCGTTCCAGGTGGCACGCCAGCTTCCGTGAACTACACCGGCGAACAATGGGACTTCCCTAACGCTTGGCCGCCCTTGCAATCCTTTTTGGTTCAGGGTCTCTATCGAACCGGGGTGAAAGAAGCGATGAACCTTGCCGAGACACTGGCCAGCAGATGGCTCAGATCGAACTATATTGGTTACGACGAATACGGCAAAATGTTCGAGAAGGTGAGTCTTGTTTCCGTCTTTCTTGCGTTAGGCAAGACCCCCTATTCATTCGCGAACCGCTCCGTTGACCGGAAAAGTAACAGATTAAGGGCAGACGTTTCTTGCTGACAAGTTGCGGCGGATGTTCTATATATACGCACACACATACTAGTGCGTCAGAACTATGTACTGGGTCTCCTAACGAAATAGCCCCGCCGATATAATTCGAGCTAATCTTCTCAAGAAGGACAATTTTTGTGATAGTAAAGTGTACATGATTGAAGTTTTATTATAAACATAATATATAAATATAACGCAAACACACACTTATCTCGCGATCTGTTAAATCGATATTTTCCTCTCAAATTTAAAGAAAAAAAAGTAATTAATTTAATATTGTTTTAATTTCAATTGCTTTTTCCCGTAATGTATTTTTCATTTTCTTTTTATTTCGTGCTAATATTTCCTATATGCATCCAAATATTGATACATCTCGCTGATATCAAAATTAAAAGATCCAACTGTACTCGTATATCGATGCCATGTAATGCTGTTTATTAGAGCAAACATTTTCATTTTCGAAAGCGACGCGGTCGCTGTATTTTCTCGTGTTTTTTTTTTCTCGATATGGAAACTCGATGAAATATGTATTTTGGAATGTGTTCTCGAATTTCGAATGTGGGAAGAAATAATTGCTCATCTAATGCGCTCGAGGATCCCTCCCTCCCTTGTTTCCTTTTGTCGTCCCTCGAATTCTTCTGCTCTGCTGGGACGTGGAAAGGAAAAGGGAAAAAGAGGGGGGGGGGAGAGAGATCGAAAGCCTCCGGGAAATACGTCCGGTGTACGGCTCGCTCTAATCTGTCTTGTTTTCTTACGCCACCCTTCGCCTTCGGAGAGGAAAGGAGAGGATTTAGGGACGTTCGCGTGCGTCCCGAACGTTGCGATTAGGTACATTGAGAAAAAGAGTATGCTGTATACATTATCTGCCTCTTTTTCCCTTTCATTCTCTCCCTCTCTCTCTTTCTCTCAGAAGGGAGAAAAGTCGATGGTGCGCTCATGCATATTGACAAGGCAGTATATGTGATAGCCGGTATCAGAGTAGAAGGGGGAGAAATCTTTCTTTTTTTCCCCTTTAAATTATATTATTTTTCAACGCGCGAGTTATATATAGAAATGTTTATTTTTTCATTGAAATCTTTGTTAATTATTCAATATATTTTATAACACAAAGCCGGTTATATTAAATTATCGCGAATTTAACTTCGAATCCTGTGGACAATTTTGACGTTCGTTGTAACCTTTTGTAAGTTATAGCTTTTAACATTTTTATCGAATTATTGAAAATTACTGTCATATAGAAAATAATATCTGAAAACATAAATCGCGATTGCGAGAACTTTTTTCCGAAAGTTTTATTAACGCTATCCGAATAGTTAAGAAATCCCTCTTTTCGAGAGTTTATTTAAAATAGGTTTTTTAATATAAAAAAATAATATAATAAATGTTGCTTTCTTCGACATTTTTGCCAGTGTTAATAAAAAACGATTTTTTTCGTGTTTATATTTAACGATGCGGTAAGAAACAGTTATTAATATACTTGTGTGTGTGTGTATGAGAGAGAGAGAGAGAGGGAGACATTATATTAACAATAAAGCGTTGGGGTTAATGAAACTATTTTAACGGGTAAATTTAGATTGTAATAATTATGAACAATGTAGCGAGCGAGAGAGAGAGAATGGCGATGATGAAATACACGGCGTGCCTGGCAACTTTGCGCGAATCACGTCGCGTTGATATCGGAGTATCAGTAACGAGCTCTCGTAGAAAATAGCCGGTCCATCTCACTGAACAAACATACTCGATCGATTCAATCTAGGTTTCTTTCTTTCGCCTTGCCTCCTGAAAATGAGAAGGGAGAGGATATTCAGGTCTCTCGGATACATTTGTCTCTCGGCCGAGGAATTTGTGATCGGAAATTGACAAATTGAAATTATATTCTCGTCGCGTGCGTTATTTGTCCGCAAGTGCGATCTTTGGACTTGATTCTTCAAAAGGAGATGCGACACTTATTTATTTTTAACGATGATTACGTCATTCATAAAGTTTAATCCACGAACGCGTATATGTTACTTTTTTTTAAAATTATATAACGTTGAAAAATAAATCCCGGACGAACCACATTAGATTATTCTGTTACAGTAAGCACATTGGATTATTATGTCAGAAGCGAGGATATGTGCGCGTGTATATCTCTCTCTTGGTTTTTTTGTAGTGTACAAATGGACTTGGAATAAACAAACTTTTTCGCTTTTGACAGAATTAAGCTTATAAAGTACAACGTGAACTCCGCGAGTAGCTCTGGAGGTGAATTAAATAAATAAATGATACAATACTCTTTTAAGTTTGATGCGACACACACACACACACACACATACACACACACGACGCGTATGGAGAGCACTTTCATCGTAAGAACTTTAGATTAGATCGCACGACCATTTACTAATGAAGGAGAAGCTAAAAGGAAAAGTGCTCGTGGCAAGCTTTTCAAACTTATTCCATCGAGCGTGAATGATGGCATGCAAAGAAATTCATTTATTTCGTAGTACGCTGCTGGAAATTACATCTCTTTTTTTTCTCCTCCTCCTCCTCCTCTCTAATTTCATAATCTAATACGGTATAATCTAATATGGTTGACGGAGCGACTGGTCCGGAATATTAATTATTAAGTTTACGCGTATTAAAGCACCATGTTTTTTTCGCGTTCGAATAAGCCGGAACAATTTATTTCAGTTAATTTCTGGTTCATGTCGTCGGGGAATAGGCTGCTTTATTACAAATATACGGGGTGTCATCGTAACAAAGTAGAAGAAGATAAAATTCTAGTTGACGAAAGAAAGCAAAATTAAGCGAACATTTAATTTTTCAGAATTACAGAGTTATATGAAGAAATATGTTGTTCAATCAATTTTTTGTATGAAAAGTTGACTCTATAAATTGAGTACAACCTGTAATCGTAACGTTTGAGACACTCTATACATTTACACTAGTTTCTCGCAATCTGCCATGTTTTTCAAATATTCCTCCCCTTTCAGAATACGCTTTGCGTACGAGATTGTTGTGAGAGAAAGAGTGTATGTGTGTGTATGTGTATCTCGAGCAATAGATTTATATATTACACCTCCATTTGTACTCAAGAATTTGTAATAAAATTGCAGAAGCAGATATCATGTCGATGCTGTGGAAAAAATTTGAATCAATCTTTCTCAAAAGTTATATTTCGCGGCTTTAAAATTTTTATTAATTATTTTTTTTTGTATAAAATCATTTTCGCATTTAATAGAGAAAAGCGGTTGTTTTATTATTCCAATTTAAAATTAATACTATTGTTACAAACAAATAAATGTCACATATTTATTTTCCGTTTCACGAAAGAATGATTTCGTTCTACGCATTCGACAGTAAAGGGAATATATCAAAGTCGAGTAAAACGCGATATTCACAATTGTAGATACACACACACACACACACACACATGTTAACGCATATCTTTAACTTGGTAAGCCCGGCATCGGCTTGAATTTGTATCAACATGAATGCATCGACGATACACTGACATCGCCGATTTATCGCGACTTGTTATTCGTTTACTATCTGCGCGATGCTTTTAACAAAAAAAGAAAATATTTGTGTATATAAAATACGCGACGTTAGTTGTGAAGCACATGGAAAAAGAAATTTTCAAAAGCATATTTTTCACGAAAAAAAAAGAGGCGATCGCGATGCGTGATTTAAATCATAAGAATTAAAAAAGACTGTTCATCGAAACACAGAGTATATTTCTAATAGATTGTTTGTCAGTTTGTCTTATGTCAAAAATTTGCGACATATATAAATATTCTATTTTTTATAACATTTCTATTTTTCTTTTAAATAATATATAATGCAACTCGTTTTCATAACTTGTTTCTTATAATACGGCTTCCGCTATAATACTTAAAATGGGCAAGTTACATATAGAAATCGTTTTCTTCCTGGCATTTTGTCAAACGCGCATAATAAGAGAGGTACTTAATAAATTTAAATACAAATTCACAAGTAGAAAACGGGTTAATAAAAGCCAGGCGCAGAAATTAGACGCAACAAACTTGTTTTTAAAATCTTCTTCATTTAATTTGAACGTAAAAAAGAATTAAATAAAGAAGATTTTAAAAACAAGTTTGTTGCGTCTAATTTCTGCGCCTGGCTCTTATTAGCACGTTTCCTACCTGAACTTGTATTCACAAATATCATCCTTTTCGTTTTATTATAACAATTTAAAATTCGCATTGTCGCGGACAAGGGGTAGGAGTAAGCCATACGGGGGTGTAATATCCTGTTATTGTCCTCGGTCGTACGGAAGAGAACCGATGGAATAACGAAGAGCATTTCATCCCCCGCCCCCCCCCGCCCCCACCCCCGATTTATATCGTATCGCTTCCAGGTCGGAAATTGTTATAACAACGTCAATCGCTCGCCTTCGACGGGAGACAGTCCGGCCCATGATTTATCATCGATATGAAGTTAATGAAAATAAATACGTCGATGCGCTCCTCTCTTATTTGCCTCCCGCTATCGGTCCATTAAAATTTCTCGTTATGACTCTCCAAATCTGTCGTATCATTTTCCCTCAAATGGAAAATGTGAATAAAAATTCTAAAGCTAAATATATTCGCTCTTAAAATTAAATATAAGATCGTATCTTGTTATCTATCTGTGCTATTTCAATTTCGCGCGACGATTCGCGAGAATCTTCGTTGGTTTTAGCTCTGAAAACTGGTACATCGATGTTTCTCGTAAAAATTATAAATTTTCTTTGAAAAGAAATCGAAGATAACAACTTGTGTAATTTAATCTTTTTGTCAATGCATAATTTTTCAACTTTTCATCAATGTATGAGTATCCATCAACTGCGTGTTTTCGACTGCGATAATTTCTTTGTAGCAGCTGCTGGGCATCGAACATCTTCTTTCCCGTTATATTTTAGAAGGTTTTCGAATACAAGGGCCCTTTTTGTATTTTGTTTCGGGCGGAGAAAAATTCCGACACATTTTTAATATTTAAAGTTGCGGTAATTATGAATATTTAGGCCGACCTCACAGATTTCAATGGCTTTGATATATATTATCAAGGACACGGTCTTGAATAACTTTCAAAAGGTTTTAGCCGTCGCTCGTAGTTTATTAAACAGTTATTAACAATATGAGTTTAATGAATAGAACGTAATTTTCTGATACTAATACTAACAATAAGTACACACACACACACAAAACCTTTTGAAAGTTACTCAAGACCGCGTGTCCTCTTGATAATATATATCAAGGCCATTGAAATCTGTGAAGTCTGCCTTAATATGCATAATTACCAAAATTGCTTTAGATATCCGAGTACCCGGTCATTGACAGAAGGTTGAAATAAACTGCACTCTTTGCACTTTTTATTATTTTTTACTTTTTTCATTATTTTTATCTTACTTTTTCCATTTACTCTTTTAAGTAAAGAGACAAGATGCGAGATGAATTAGTATTAGCGAAATAGGTCGCGTACACTTTTACGCGATCCATCGCGCGGGTCCAAACGCACGCCGTTTAACTAACTAACGGAAGTTCATCCAAGTTCCCTCGATCGGACGAAATTAGATTTCCGCATGGGATAAGCATTCCGCGCCGGAGAATTAACTCGCCGCCGCGGAGTGGAAACCGTGACGACGATCTTAAGGCGCGCGCCTTGATTACTTTCGACGGGACGAGACTCTGTGACTCGGGAGTGTAATTAGTCTTTTAATTTCAGTACAACGCGATACATCCCGGCGAAGGTGGCGGCGGCGGCGAGTACAACGTTCAGGAAGGCTTCGGATGGACCAACGGCATCGTCTTCGAGTTCCTCCGTCTCTTCCCGGAGGTCAAGTCCTCGGACAAGTACGGCAACGACATTATTAGATAATGCACGTGGACAGAGGAGTAGCTGAATTGATAATTGATTTTAGAAAAGCAAACGTTAGCGCGTTCTGTGTAATGAGTGCTATGGCGAAAAAAAAAAATCGACACGGAGCTTAAATTCCTATATTAATTTCTTCTTCAAAATTCAACTCTCAATCTTTAAAATCAAGGAATGATTTGTGAGCATGTATTTTTTTTTTTTTTTTTTAGATTATTAACATATCAACGCATTAGTTTCTCTTCGATGGAATACAATATATTCCTCGGAATTTTCATCCATCCTCTTTAATCGAGAGTCTTTCACAGTGTTGTTGAAGATATTAATCAGTTTTCAATTTTTTTTAATATTCGAAAAAATAATCTACAAAAATCAGTCGTGAGAGGTTACACGATTATTTCGAAGCGAAACTTAATTTTCTATTGATTTTTGTTAAAGCAATTATGTGAACGTAAATAATGAACTCGGAGATTGCTTTCCGAAACCTAATTTTTACAGTCATTAACAAACGTAATTACTATGTAAACGTAAAATTTACCGAAAAATGTATGAAAAATGTGGAAGACCCGTACGCGCTTAGGTAGATTTAGGTATCAAATTATTAAATGTTTAACGATAAGTATCGATAAATTGAAGCATTATACGTAACGAATCTAGTCCACGAGGGAAACCTTGCAAGGGCAGCGCAAAGATACCCACCGTGCTCTCAGATTTTAAAAATTACGCGAGTCTATATATACAATCATGGGACGCGAATTGAGATGCAAAAGAGTTGTAGCCGTCAAGAATGTATCTTTATTTAATTTTCATTATTACTAGATATAATATATAGAATGTATTAAGTTACAAAAGTAGGAGAGAGGGGGATGTCGAATGTCATTAAGGCTTTCCTTTCCTCTCCCTTTCTTCGTCGTCGATATCGTTGCATTGCGAATTCTTAATTTATCTCCTTTATTGCATATATGCTATGAAAAAATTCTTTTCCCGAAAACAGCTGGACTTGTTTGACGGAGACATTCGATTTATAGTACGAGATTCAGGTTATTATTATTTTGCGATAGAAGAATATATACATAAGAGAGAGAAGGAGATATCATTATGTATCATATTTTATAATACTTCGCACGTTGATCTAATTAACGTAGCCATTATTGTCGAATAAATATAAAACGCATGCGACGATTCTGTGCGTGTATGAATATTTCTACCCTTATCTCGATGCATGCGTGCGCACTGTCCGTGTAATCCATTTCATCCATCTGTATGAAAATGCATTGAAATATAGTTTCTGTATACTCATTCTACTTTGTGATATCGTGTTGTTTTAGAACTTGATTTATGCGCCCGACGGGAGAAGGAGAAAGAACACTCGATTTGCATATTAGGCTAATTGGATCCGCGCAATTGCGATCCGGGAATCAAAATCTTGTTAGTTTCGCACGCGAGAAAATAACAATAACAGAGCAGCGTTCCTCTCGTGCAGCGCTCGTCCGCTTATTTCCCCGACTCTTGTATATGTTTACGACCCCTTCCCGGCCTTCCCTATAGTTTGCAGTACTTTCATTCTAGCTACCTTTAACGCCCGTCGCTCGTAAAACACGACGACGTCATCTCCCGCAGCACTCTAGCTTGACATCCCGTATGGCTCGCGCGTATAATCGTGGCGCGCTTTACGTGCGCGATACGTCTAGATTAAAAGTCAGCCGCCCTTAAAGCCGGTCTTTCGATTTTACGTCGCGCGTTATTGGATCATTATCAACGCATCTCCAACGGCATTATCGCGTTAACCCGCCACGGATGAGAGATTACGGATGTAACCCCTGATGCACACGTCACATTTGATACACTTTGATCTATCATTTTCCGATACTCGAGGATCTATATCGCAAACGTATATTGAGAATTAGAAAAAACTGCGAATGCGTTTTATCTAGAGATGGGATCGAGTTAAATATGCACTTAAAAATCCGAGTCGAATCCAATAATCAAGTTTCATTTTCTAGGATTAGTATTATCCTCTATAAGTACTTGGAAGTACTGCTCTTGTTTTTCGAGGTACTTATAGAAAATTCGAACCTATATCTCATTCGAATCTACTTGTAAGACACTTAATCCCATCGCTAGTTTCATCTTTGTTAGTTTGTCAATTAGTTTCTACGTTAAATCTCCTTAAAATAATATTTGTTAAAATAATATCCGTCGGAAGAGATTTAGGAGATTTTTTTTTTTACATATTACCTGTATATTTGTTTCGTATATTTGTAATAATATTGTGCATTTTTGCGATTAATCTGAGTTTTAATCGTATTTCAATTTGCAATATTTGTTAGGCAAGAACGAATATTTCTGTTTACATGATATTTGTACATGATCCACTTTATATTTACAATATATATTTACGTTGTAACACACACGAGTGGATATAGCACGGTGTAATTCTTGGTCCGCCCGGCTTCAATGTAAAGTGTAAGCACTCACCGCCCCGTTCGAGATGAAATCCCGAACGCAATATTCAGCGATATGTAAAACGGATGCTTCGGTCAGCTGTAATCGCGCGAAAAATCGAAGGCTGCTACGGACAGCTTTTCCGGCCGTCGAAGGATATGTATTTCGACGTTTTTAATCCTCTTTCGGAAACTCGGGGGGGGGGGGGGCCGGATTGTTATCTATTTTTCCGCCACACTTATCGCAACCCCCAACACATTGCGCGTCACTTCCGGAATCATCTCGCGGATTAGAGCCGCGTCAAATTTAATAAGTCTCTCGTGAAGGGTTAGTCTTCTTCCGCGTCTCTCCTTTTCTTTTTCTATTTTATTTTTTTCTCACAAGATGTTTATTGGCGCGAAATGGGAAGATATATTCTTAATTCCCTCCGTTTCATTGCCGTTGACGTCGGGAAAAACTCGGCTGACGGATTATAACGGAAAAATCACACCTCGATTACTCATCGGAATATTATTTATGAGAAGCGCAGTATTGTACCTCCCTGATAAGATAATCCCGCGGCAGGGTAATCCTCTCTTGAGCTGAGGGAGTTTAACGGTCGCGTTATCATTTCTTCCATTTCTCGCCGTTGTCGTAACCCAACTTGAACAAATCCTTCAAAACGACGTTGAACGTTACGGAAACGACTCCCTCGACCCTCATGCGTGTGACTGCAATATTGCGAAACACAAAGCTTGAAGAGAAAACTGTAGCGGAAGAAATTTCTTCCGCATGTGGAAGAATCTCAAAAGCTAGCAAAAACCTTGAAAGTATTATTATTATTATTATTATTTTATTATTATTATTATTATAAGGCTATTAACGTCGCAACAAATTTTTTCGGAATGTGGAAATCGCGCAGTATCTCGAGAATTTCTTGACATATCACAAATCTTTATATTATCGACGTTTAAATGAGGAAATCGTTTATAAGAAATTATTTAGATAAAAAAAATGTATTTGTTTTTTCTTTTTTGGTAATTATGCATATTATGGCCGACCTCACAGATTTCAATGGCCTTGATATACATTAGAAGAACACCCTGAGTAATTTTCAAAAGGTTTTAGCTTTGTTTATAACTTTTTATTATAAGGTTATTATAAGGTTATTTTATAAGGTTTTATTTTCTTTATAATTTTTTAATAAACTACGAGTGACGGCTAATATGCATAATTACCGTTTTTTTTTTTCAATTAATTAAGTATTCAATTCCTTTTCCCGGAAGTATTATTTTTGCATATAACGAAGTTGAGACTTTTGACTCGATCCTCGAGAAAGACGATGTAACGACTTAATTTGACGATTCGCGAATATATACGGCATTACTGATCGCACTCTTCGTGTTCCAATTCTGCCGTAGATATAATTAATTTAACGTCAATATGTATGGATGCGCTAATGAGAAACGTCTCGGTGCATTTCCTTACGTTCTCTGCCGCCGCCGGATGCTAGTATAGCGGGATCAATTAATTCCGGTCTCCTGCCGGTTAACCATTCCATGAAACGTTGCAGCGTGGACGACGACTCCGGTACGTACACAGATACCCTGCGTGATTTTCGAGATTTTAGTAAAACATGCTCGTAGAGCGAGTAGTACGTTCAGAGAGAATCTAGCACATCTCAAAAGGAATGATACATTGCGGAGCGTTACACACAGAGACGTATATACAGAATTATGATCGAATATCCATCTTCGATGGACTTACCAGTGAAAAAGTGTAATTTGCAAAAATATATATAAATTCTCACAATCACGTGTGTCGCACACGTATCGCATTCTTTTTCATCAAGTTTGTCGAGCGCTCTCTCTCTCTCTCTCGAATTTTTCCAAATACCGTTGAGCACTATGTCGGATTTTTTGAATTCGGAGAATTTTACTTTAATTTTATTTTCCTGTGCATACTAAAATCTAATTTGATCGTCAGAAAACCCGTTTTTAGAAATAATAGATCTAAGGAAAAGCTATAACTCACGTAATTAAAGATAATAAATTTACTTTCCCGTCTCCTATCTATCATATTCTTTACTTTCTTTTTTATATATAAGTGATTTATCGTGAGAACCCGTCGTATATAATCGCTGGAAAAATTGTTTTTCCGCAAAATCCGATGATCGGATTTTCCGGCGCACGCGACGCGAACTAGCGAATGGAATAACATAGAATAATAGAAAATACATATTTTCCTCCGATATATGCGCAATACGTGCGATGCATGCAAACGTTGACAACTGAACGTTTACCTTAAACGCGATAAAAGTGCGAAAAAAGATTGTAAAGTATAACGTAGTCGACAAAAAGATATCGAATCACGCGTACGCAAAGAAGATGACTTATTTCTTTCGTTCTTATTTGTCGTTGGCAGCTAATGCTGCCAGCTTTATGAATAATAATATCATTTATAAACGCGCTCTTGCTCTCTCAGAGAAAAAGTGACGTTTCCGGGCCACTAAAAATTTGAAATTTATTTTCGCTTACTGATCGATGGCCGGATTTGAGAGAGAGAGTTTCTCCAAAGGTTAACACAACGATAGCTAGAGATATTCCATAAATCAATGAATAATGTAGTACAGCTCGACCTTTTCTCAACTATTGTAATACGCCTGGATTACAGAACGTAAAATAAATATTTTCTGTAAGAACGCTCGAAAATATAGATATTTTTACGGTATATATTTTTAATGAGCATTCAAAATTACATTTTCTTCCGCGTGCTTTGTTCGAAATAGTACCTTTTCTCGTGATGTCCCGTTTTCAGAGGCAAATGACATACTCCGTATCCTCTAATGACGTCACGACCGAACAAATCCAATCCATAGATCGACATAATAAGCTGTGGCCCTGCAACAAAATATGTTCCACTACTTGTAATTTGGAAAATGTAAAACGCGATTCTTCACACTTTTATATTTTTTTTTATGTCTTTTACACTTGTATTACATAATGCATGCAATGAAATTAATTTAAGTTTGCTCTTACATCCGTGTGGATTTGTACTTTTGAACGTAATGTCCAGAGGAAAATTCCAAACGGCGAGATTCCTTGGATCATTACTGCACTTACACATTTGCGTCAAACCTTCTTCGATTCCCTGTAAAACAAAGAAAAGTATCAATACAAATTTTTGTATATTATTCGCCTCTGTAAATTGAATGTCATAGAGAAAGATAATATTCGCATAACGTAAAGAAAGTAACACAACAAAGATCAAGTATGCGCAATAAAAAAGAAGGAAACGGGCTAATGAGAGCCAAGAAAACAAGGTGTGCGAATAATTATCTCGAAAAAGTTCCTTTAATTATCCAGGTGAACGTTTCAGTTCCTTTTCGGACCATCTTCAGTAATTGTTAACAAAATAACACGTGTCGTACAAAAACGTTACAAAAATGAATGTTCAATACGTACGTAATATTTTAAAAATCGTATGCCTCGATCTCCAAGCAATCCTAACGACAGTAAATAAATTCTTCACGAGGATGTTATTTTTTTAGCTTTATGAATGAGAGAATTTTTGCAATGTCATGCCTGTCTGATTTTGTTCCTAGCGGCTGGAATCGATAGGCGACTTACTTAGCCTTTTTTCTTCTTGTTTTATATTATTTCATAAAGCCTCTTATTTTATTTTTATGTATGCAGAATAACTTATAAAAAATTAATGAAGGCAAATTAATTAATTTTGCACAGTCAGAGCCAAAAGATTTTCGGCTGATATATATTCAAGTCAAGATCATGACTCTGAGTAATTTAGAAGATAAAAGATTAAAAGACTTGAGCCGTCGCTCTTATATCGTTTTTATTAGAAAGTTATTAACATACACAAATAAAGGATTGGGTATTCTTCAGTGAATGAAAAAATATAAATGGAAATCTATAACTGGTTCCACATGGATTTGCAACTACCTATGCAAAGCGAGGTTTATTTACCGTTTCGTATATCAATCAGAAGTTTTTTTTTAACCTGTATAAAGATAAATACTTTTGACACGGAGTTTTATTATACTTTCTATTTAAATTTATTGCAGGCAAAGCAAAGATACGATATTTTTAATATTTTTTCTCATAACTTTGTGCCTTCCACTCTCTTTTATTATACTAGAAACGAGAAAACTAAAGACTTCATGTTTGTTCCTTGGAAAACAGGTATTCTTTGTTATCCATAAAAATAGAGCAAAAAATTAAGTTTTTTTTTTATTTGTTTACATCGTATTAATTTTATTATCACGAAGCAAGATATAAAGTTTCTTAGTAGTATTGTTATCGCAAAGGATACCTTGATGTAACGCAGCGAAAGAAATATTAGAAACAACAATTAATTCCTCCTTTTCTTCAAAAAGATGATACAACATATATGCCACTTCTTTACATACTTAAATATATATTATTGGAATTAATGGTCACACACACAGTTTTAATGACATTATTTAATTAATTTAATTTTCCAAAGCTATAAATTATGTAAAATAATCTATTATTGAAAAGAGACATATATACTAATAAACATGACATAATTTCTCTGCAAATTTGGATTAAATCTTGCATAATTTATAGATTTTGAATATTGGTTATAATTGAATCTCTCTATGAAACTATACAGGCATAACTCTTGCATTTTGCATCCACACAATGGTTTATTGTTAGCGAAAGGTAGAGGAAATATAAGCGATAATTTATATAACAACTGATAACAACTGACGGAATTTCCCAAATTAATTCAATTCTCCCTCGATCAGTATTCATTAATATATATATTAAAAAAAAAAAAAACGTTATACTATGAGCACGAACACATATGCAAAGAGAAGATTGTATAAAGTTTCTCCTTTTCCCGGCATAATCTAATATGGCTGCAAAGTGGCCTAGATTGCCGGGAGGATTCCTTTTGTGACGATTCTAATATAATTTTATTGCTTTCTTTGACTTTCTTTTATTATTGTAAAAGCTTACCGTGACTACGTTCCATTCCGGTCCGAAATGAAAACTGTACTTGCAGTAAACGTTATCGGCATCGTAGAACTCTGCATGCTCAATGGATCCGGTAATGGATAGAAAAAATTGTCCTTCCACTGACATACTCGTCGTACGGAATCTGCGTTGTTTTTTTCTTAAGCTCTTGATAATAGAATAAACTGCGAGACTTGAAGAGCGGTCGCGAAGAACCTCTTAACTCTCTGTTTGTGGCATTCTACCTTACGCTGTTGCCATGGAAGCACACCTGGTCGACGCATATGTTGTGTCGACGATATAAGCAGAGCATTTCTTGGGAATTCTTCTTCCTCTTTTCATAATTTTTTTCTTACAAATTAATTTAATAAATGTCTGAAAAAATGTCTAAATTAATTTAAATGTTTCAAATAAAGCGCATAATTATTTTTACCTAAATCGATCTTCAGCTCTCGCGAGATGATTTTTATCAGAATAACAAATTACGCGCACTGCTGAAAAAAAGAATATTCTAAGAGCTAATCTTTTTTCTAATCTCTTTTTTATATAATTTTCGGAGCATATCTTAAATTAATTTCTATTTACTTTATTTTTTCTATTAAATGCACGTTGTTTTTCTTACTTCATGTATTTTTTTTAGAAAGACTTAAAATAAGGGAATTAATAATGCGCGACTCGTTGGCTAATAATTTATTTGTTCTCGCCGACGGTGAGACAATACATATTTTCCTAAATCAATCAACAACTAGAAAATGACGAGCACCAAGCGTCTCCTTGGTAGTTATAAGTAATATGTACATGTAACAACGCCACGATCTACACGATTCGAGAGACGAAGATGCATCCGTCAATACGATCGCAATTATTTTGGCGTATCGCAGAGAATAAGGGTATCTTAATCTCTCTTCTCCACGTCGCATATATAAGTATTGTCAAGTAGAAGCGCGAAAGGGCGAGGGAGAAATAAATGATGAAGAAGGAGCGATTTTCCTGACAACATGACGCATCTAAAATATATCTAAAAGACATTTAAAAGATTAAAATCCTCCAGATGTTTTTACGATATATATACGTTTAAATGTTTCGCGTTACTAGGCACTATGGCATATATGCATATATGTATATCGTTTTATCCAGGAAACACAAAATTACGATATTATGCGCCTCGATCGACCTTGCTTCATTCTGCGACGCGGCGGCACGTTCTCTCACATTATCACACAAATGCGTTACGCGTTAATAACAATCGGCTAATTTTCCGCGAGTGGATCACTCTGGACTTATCGTCCGCTCGAGATTTCCTTCATACGGTTCAAGGCGGAGCCGGCTTTGAACCAACCGATCTGTTGCTCGTTCAGCGTGTGATTCAAAGTGACGGTGTCCACTTTGCCATCCTTGTGCTTGATTTGCGCTTGCACTGGCTGCAAGGGTGATAACGAATAAGTTCGAGAGACATGGAAATCTTATACGGAATGTTAAAAAGAAAGAGATCAGACAGATGTTTGATTAAGGATCCTTTCAGATTTAACTTTCCTGTAGGCTTACTCGAGTAAAGTGTCATATTCACAAACCTTGCCAGGTGCCAGGTCTTTCAATCCAAGAAGACTGATCTTGTCGTTAGGCTGGATTTTATCGTAATCGGCGGGATTGGAGAAAGTCAAAGGCAGGAGACCTTGCTTCTTCAGATTCGTCTCGTGGATACGAGCGAAGCTCTTGACGATGATGGCGCGACCGCCAAGATGACGCGGTTCTAGAGCTGCGTGCTCCCTGGAGGAACCTTCTCCGTAATTCTCGTCGCCTACGGCGACCCATTTGACGCCCTTCTTCTTGTAATCACGTGCAACGTCCGGCACGGCGCCCCATTCGTTTGTCACTTGGTTCCTGATCTTGTTCATCTCGCCATTTTCAGCATTGACGGCGCTAAAAAAGAGCAAACGTCGACCAACGTGACATTTATTAGTTAATTAATAAAAAGTTGCAAAGAATCCGTACATCTTAAAACAATTTTGCTTATTTTATTATAATTTCATAAGCGATCCGTAGCTTACCCGAGGAACATGTTGTTGGAAATATTGTCGAGATGCCCACGATATTTGAGCCAAGGACCGGCCGCGGAGATGTGATCCGTCGTGCACTTGCCCTTGACCTTAATCAGAATCGTCAGATCCTCCAAGTCCTTGCCGTTCCACTTGTCGAAGGGTTCCAACAACTGTAATCTTTGGCTCTTTAAATCCACGTCGACCCTGACCTTGCTACCGTCCGCCGGCGGTGCGTCGTAAGTTTCTTCACCGGGATCGAAACCGCGACTAGGCAACTCGTCACCTGTACAAGCACACAAATATATCTATTAGCAACAAACACACATATATACATATATACATGTATATTCTATACATTGTCGCATTAAAGATTATATAAGCATTGTACATACATTTTCTCTTTCTCTCTCTCTGCTGATAATTATGCAACATACGCAAATTATTATTATCGACTAACCAAACGGATTGTCCAGGAGGAACTCTTTTCCATCTTTGCCCTTTAGCCTGTCGCTGACTGGATTGAAGTCGAGCCGACCAACAATGGAGAGAGCCGTGACAAGCTCAGGACTGGTGACGAAAGCGTGTGTCGCCGGATTAGCGTCATTCCGACCGGTGAAGTTCCGGTTGTACGATGTGACAATTGTGTTCTTGTCGCCCTTCTTGATATCCTGGCGATCCCATTGGCCGATGCAGGGCCCGCAAGCATTAGCCAGTACCGTGCCGCCGAATTCGCGAAGAACTTCAGCCTAGAATAAATTAACGCAATATGTAATGTAATAATCGTCGAATAATGTAGATAATTTCTTGATACTCTTATTCAGTAAACCACGTATTGATGGATCATTTTTTTTTTTTTTATGAAAAACTATGTTGAGTTGAATATTTAAGAGAGATACACACAACTGTCTGTAACGTGTTGCAGTAAAAAACGGTATTGAGCCTTGTAAATTTACGATGCATAATGTGCAAATTATTGCAAAGATGTAGAAAACTTACAATTCCATCGCGCTCGATTGTCGCGCGGATTTGCTCGGATCCGGGCGTGACGTTGAACGCGGCTTTTGCCTTCAAACCATGCTTCAGAGCCTGCTTGGCGATGTTTGCGCATCGACCCATGTCTTCGTAGGAGCTGTTGGTGCAGGAACCGATCAGGCCGACCTTGATTTCGTTTGGCCAGCCGTTCTTCTTCGCCGCTTCGCCTGTATCATGTATGACGCGTTCATAAATATCCTCATTGCAACAGAGATAAAAAGAAGCAGATCTTTTCGTAGCGCTTTAATTACCCAGTTTGGAGATCGGATGAGCCAAGTCGGGTGTGAAGGGTCCGTTTACGTGCGGCTCCAAAGTGGACAGATCCAATTCGATGATCTGATCGTACTTGGCGTTAGAGTCCGCCGTCAGCAGGCTCTTGTGTTGATCGGCGGCTCCGGCGATTTCCGAGCGTCCGGTCGCCTTCAGGTAATCCTGCATCCTGTAATTGTACGGGAAGAGCGAGGTGGTGGCGCCGATCTCGGCACCCATGTTGCAAATGGTCGCCATTCCGGTGCAGCTGATGCTGTCGACGCCCGGACCGAAGTACTCCACGATGGCACCGGTACCGCCCTTGACGGTGAGGATACCGGCCACTTTCAGAATGATGTCCTTGGGACTGGTCCAACCCTTGAGCTCGCCCGTGAGCTTCACGCCGATCACCTTCGGGCACTTGAGCTCCCACGGGATGTTCGCCATAACGTCGACGGCATCGGCGCCGCCGACGCCGATGCACAGGCAACCAAGACCGCCGCCATTCGGCGTGTGCGAATCGGTACCGATCATCAGCAGACCCGGGAAGGCGTAGTTCTCGAGGATGATTTGATGAATGATGCCGGAGCCGGGATTCCAGAAGCCCACGCCGTACTTAGCGCCAGCGGTCTTCAAAAAATTGTAGACCTCCTTGTTGATGTCCTTGGCGCGCTTGAGATCTTCATCTCCGCCGATTTGCGCCTCGATCAAGTGATCGCAGTGGATGGTGGAGGGCACTGCAACCTTCGGTAGACCTGAGGGAGAGAGAAGGAGAAAAAAATTACTTAGTATCGAGATAATCTCTAAAGGCCTGACGTCGATGATTAGTGATCTCACCGGAACTGATAAATTGCAGCATTGCCATCTGCGCGGTCGCGTCCTGCATAGCGACGCGATCCGGTCGTAATCGGAGATAGCTGGTACCACGGACGATATCTTGCTTGTCAGGCTCATCGAGATGAGAGTAGAGAACCTTCTCGGATAGAGTCAGCGGCCGATTCAGTCTGAAAAGTAATCGTCGTTTCAGTAAGCGAATTGTGACGGCGAATGGATCGCGAGGCAAAAGCGGTTTTTCGTTTTCCTTCCTCTTACCTCTTCTTGACCACCTTGAGATTTTCTTCCAGCTTGTCATAGGGCAGATAACTAGTCGAATCGAATTTTGACATTGCCACTTTCGCGGCGGCGAAGCTCAATGGACTTGCGCTGAAGCATCGTTGCTGCACGTCCGCCGCTAAAGCGGACAGTTTCTGCAAAGTAAACAGATTATTTTGCAAAGTAATCGAATTATCCTGCTGACTTTTCGAACGCATTTGACATATGTATATATAGATTCAGAAACAAATCGTATCGATTGATACGTGCCAGCCAAAATTTTTGTCATATATGTATGCTACGCAACGCTCTGCTTATTTCTGATCTCAATTACGTAATTGGAGCCGAGATGCGTGACATTTGTTGCACTTGAGATATTTATTACGCAGATAAGCCGCGTAATAAAAACGCGTCTAAATAAATAACGATAACCCTCGAGAATGCACAATAACAATTAGCGCGATAATTCGAATATTTATTAAAAGCGCCAAGCGCGAATTGATATGCAATACGTTTCCATATACTCCACTTCTCCCTCTTAATATATATTTTTTATCTCCTCACAGTACGACCCCCTCCCTGCCATTTCGATCCAACTTTAAATCTCGCGCCCCCTTCACACACCTGCGCCACACGATACGCATTGAATCTAACGTCCTCGAAAAACGAGCGATATATACATATCGCAGTTTGGCACGCGATTACGTAATGTCTCTGGGACACTTCATCTCGCGCTTTTCCACGTTTTCGGATTCGTTCGAATTCACGAAAATTTTGCGACATTCTTTCGTCGAGCTACCACCACATGTGCGCTTTTCTCAATGGCCGAATTTTCCAGGCTCGCTCATCGTGTGCTCCGAAAAGTCGGAGCAGCGAGAGACTCTTCGAGCAAAGAATGATCATCTCGCGCACTCCGGAAAACGTCGATCATTCGCTCCACCGGTTCTGGAGAGTCTCGAGTCTCACTGTCACATAACTGTGTGATGGCTGCGTCAATCGTCAATTTAGGGGTCAAATATTTTATTGACCTCCGGGCGAAAAAGTGGTGGAAACGAGGAAGCTTCGGGGGGCGCGCGCATTCCTTCTCGTTTCTCGCGATTCTCGCAGATTTCTCCTCGATTTGCCTCTCGTTTCTCTTTACCTGTGCACGAAGAACACGCGTGCAGTACGACATGCTGAGGGCGAATTAGTGATCCCTGCTGTCTGTTAACTCCCGTGCTGCGAAGGGCGCAGGCGCGCGATGGAAAGTGGTTCGCCCTCGTTTTGACCCTCGTGGCAGCTCTTCTCGAACCGGCCACTACAAGAAAACTGAGAGGAACAATTCGTGTCGTGTTGGTATCGCTTCATTTCCGCGCCTGCGCACGAATTGGTGTTTACTCTCTTCTGCATCACAATGAATCAGGCTGCTTACGCAGACGTGTAGGTATTTTTATTCATATCAAAAAATACTGGTAATAAAAAAATGTGCAATAAACAATATACAAGATTTCTGGAAGATTTCATCATTGCAGTTAAGTAAGAATCCATCAAAATTATTTCGAGATAAGATAAGATAAAATAAATGACAAGATAAAAATATCACATGGTTTGTAATATCGAATATACTTGAATCAAACGTAAATATTTATCCTTATCAATGATGAAAAGTAAGGCCTGTTTATCGTACATTGCGTAATAAATAAGAAACTTAAAGAGAAATCTTCATTGTACATATATCTTTTGAATTTTCACTCATCCGAGTTATATAAGAGTTAATTTATATTTCAGAATTTTTTAAACAATTTTATTTTACTTGCTCAATATTTATTAAAAATATTGTCTAGTTAATTCGAGTAGAAATTCTGAAATGTTTGTTCTGAATGAATCGATAACTATCGAAGCGCTCTCTATTAAAGACGAAACATTTCGTTGCTGAAGAGGTTTAGCAGCAATATGTAATACCAGCAATCGATAAAGAAAAAGTCATATAAATACTTTATGATTGCTATACTTTGCGTGACGTTAAACCGCAATCTCGTCCTTTTTATTGGAAGAATTTTATTAAAAAACTTTGAGAGAAAATTAATTTTTATTTTTAATAAAATAATTATTAACGCCATTTTTCTCGAAAATGATATTTATTTATGGCAAAATTATTATAGTCACTAAATTCTTTGTTAATTGCAATTATTAAATTGTTATCTTCGTATATTAATATATTGTCATCTATCTTCTTCTCGGAGTAATCAAGGATTAGACGTAAAATAGACAAGTGTGCTATATGTTTTTATACTCAATTAAACTTCATTGTAGTGATTCAATTCGTTCATTCATTATTTAGAAATAGCGAAATTGACGGGCATCGATTGCGTCGATTTTCTCTCGAGATATCGAACAGAAATCCTCGCAGGGTTAAAGAAGTATTAAGCGAGGCTGAAAGAGCATTATGGGCGCGATGAGTCCTTGACACGATTAATCCGTTGTAGGTGGACCAGGGCAAGTTTCGACACGTGCTTCTCTTGCCGAATTCTTGCACGCGTTTTACTAACAACAATCCGTTTGTCGATCGGCGATTTATCGGAACGCGAACGGATTTACTTTCATCCTCCGTTAAAGGTGTCTTCGAGTCTTATGCTCTCGCGAGTGCGATTATTATTCCTCGGATTATGCATAATGTCGTTATGTGACATACGCAACGACAAATCGACAAGGATCGCGAAAGAGAAACTCGGGAGAGCGAGATTCTAATTGAAATTGCGAAAAGATCACGCACTGTCAAATTTAGATCGAGAACACAGCGAAATTGTATATTTATTACACTGTCATGGTACGTTTCGGGTTAAAAAAAGGTTTAAAGAATATGTCCGGCGGACATTAACTCTAATGTGAAATGAAGCGAATTGGAACCGAAAAAAGTAGCAGGAAGTCTCTTTCCTCCTTTCCCGAGAGAAAAGAGATCCTGAGAAATGTGTGCCTTACATATACACACGCGATCCTAACGTATGTACATACTTACTTTGATTCATAAATTTTTTGGCAATTTTTAAATCACTATTTTTTTATACAGCTTTTTTTTGAAATTTTAATATTAATTATCGTATAACCAGTCTAATAAATTAAATTCTTTACTTTTAAAAAATTAAAATCCTGTTAATCTGCTTGTTGACCAACTCTGGATCGAGTGCTCGTTTTAAATCTTGCGTTTTTTTTAAACCTTAAAATATGCGATCCTATTTTTACATCTATCTAACTTTGCAACAGAATATGAAATTTATTACATACACGCGTGCATAAGATTATCATTCCATATCTGTGATAATGACTTATCTTTCGAAGGTCGTCTGCGAAGGCAAAAAAAGATGACCTTGGTGATTTGACAAACTCGACCCGAAGAGCGATTGACCGGGTTAGTGAGACGAGGACATGTATGACAAAATGTGAAAAATCAGGACGCATTACATCATGATTTTACATTATATCACATAGTAATTGTTTAGAGCAACCATTATAATACAATTCTGCAACGGCGCCGGAATTTTGATTAGCGTTAGATACGTGATTTTATCAAGTTGTAGAAATATCAAAAAAATCTCTGCAAATAGTTCTATTATTTTAACATATATAATTCTCTATCTTATTATTATTATATTATTATTATATATTATTATTATATTACTATATCTTATTATTATATAATTCTATCTTATTCTTATTATTATTGTATTGTACTGACACATCTTACGTTTATGATATTTTACATTTCTCGATAATGCTACACGTTGTGTTTCAATGTGTGATCTAACCGAACAACCTGACGAGCCGCAGGCGATAATGGCGAAAGTAATAATGGTTCGCTCCAGTTTCCCCGAGGCTACAATTGTGATTTGTTACACCCCCGTCTTTTAGCGACGTAATCATTCACCGTAGATCCTCAGATTCCGTTGATTCTTAAATTTCTGAATTAATCCGACTCTCGTACACGCGGTTCTCAATGAGTGAATGAATGAATGAATCGTTGTTTGATGTGTTCCTTAAAAAAAGAACCTTGCATAATTTTTTTCACATCTTATGAAAATTCATGAAAATTATTATTCATGAAAAGTGGTCATTCGTTTGTGTGTCGAAGGAATTTAGATATGTATTTTGAGAGAAATAATTCTCACTCAGATTTTTAGTGTTAAAATTTTCTTTTTCACATTTTATCATTTCTTTTCGCAATTCTTTTTTTAACGCTAAACATTGCGCGTTACACTTTCCTTCAGGCGTTTCTTGACGTAACGATGCCGACATAAACGTCGCCTGGGGCTTCGTTTCGATGTCGGCCGAAAAATCGAAACCATAGATCGAAGAATTGACGCGCGAAAGGAAAAGACCACGTGAGCTGTCGAACGCAGGCCTCGTTCGCAAAATTTGTTATGACGCAAATTAGCTAATTTAGAATACGTTCCGAGTAAGAATCGTCTAAGGGGAATCGACGGCAAGCGCGAGAAGGAGACTTCTGGAAAAAGAGGTCTTATTCGCGCGCAATCCGCAATTATATACGGACTTGAGGAAAAATTTCGGCGAATTTGCGCGGCGACGTGCGGGCCGAGAGCGGGCGTGTCTGGTCCAGTCCGGTCTGTCTGCGATCCCGTAACCGGACGAAAGAAACCGGGGTGCGCTCCGACATGACGTAATTCTGGAGAAAGCGGACCCGCACGCATATGGACGTGTACGGTCCGTAAAAAGCGCGGAGAGCCCCGGAGAGCGTCGCTCTCGCGCGCGATCCATCAATTATACACGAGAATTATTATTATTTCCTGCACGGAGCAGCAGCCGTGCACTCTCGTCTAAAAGTCGCGCCGAAGGTCCTGATGTCGGTGACGTGACGCGGCAGGAATCTTCTCGGAGCGAGGATAATCCATCGCGTGCCTCGTCGATTCGTAATGCGCGATTCGCGCGGCGCGATAATTGCCTATACGCGGGATTCGATTATTACGCCGATGAATCCGTGAGTGTCATTTAATTTTGAACCGACGCGATCGAGATTGCATCGGATTGAAATCTTCCTTGCGTTTTTCGCGAAGATCACTTCGCGAAAGTTAAATTAAGAAGCTGTACATTAGATATGAAGAGCCTGCGCCCCTGAAGAACTTTCTTTCTTTTATCATACTTTCCTATTTTTCTGGTCTTTTAAATTTAAATCTTTGAATGATTAGGACATCCTTGACAAAGAGGGAGACGAGGCTGATATATCTGTGAAGGATACTTTTTCCGGAGGTGTGTGATAATTTATCCGAGGAGGCGGAAAATCGTTCGAGCATAACGGTATGTTCGCTCGAAGGCCGACCAAATTCATAAAATTGTCATCGAAAGCAATTATTTCAGCTACGACACAGAAGAGAATCAGTCGTAACAACGATCGGTATTTCTATCTCAATGGCTTCCGGAGATTAAAAAAAAAATCTCCTTAATAAGCTTCCTTATGGTAAAAGTCGAGGTCGAAGAAATTTATTGTCGCCGAGAAAAATCTACGTGTGTGCTTCCTGTAGAAATAAGCGCTATTTTATTTCTCATTACAAAACACGTGACGCCGCTAATTAGCGAAGTCTCTCGTAACGACTGTGTTGCGAGTTTATTTAACGCGCGTGTAACGTTGCGTGGGACACATCCCCAGTATGACCTTATTTATCTTTTCAGAGAACTGGAAGGTTTAACTTGCGAGAAAAGATAGGGATTTTTCTCGACCATCGTATCGTATTGCTCTTTCAAACAAAAGCGAACAGATGCAACACACTCCGCGTTGTTAAGAGAAACTTGAAATTGTACACCTTTTTTTTATGTTGCGTAAAAAGAAGATATAAAATTACTATAATAAATACACAATATAATAAGGATGAGAGGAATAGGCAAGTGAGAGCCTGACGCAAGAACTCAAGCGCTAAGACTTCGGTAATCTTCTTTACTTAAACTTAACGTTTCGGTCCTTCCTTTGGACCATCCTCGGCATTATGTTTACAGAATGGTGTACAAAATAATACTACAGTATTATATATAGTATGACAGCACAATACATATAGAAATTCATACCGATATACGCTGGAAGTAAAGAAAAAATATACGACAGCTGTTGTGTTACAAATCGCATTTTCGCAACAAGTCGTTTCCAGCGAAGGAGTCGCGGGAGAGTCGCGTAGTGTCTCGCGTCGATACTTGCAAATCGATCAATCTCTCGATAGCGGTCACTTGTCGCGGCAAAAGAACCACGCCCGCGGCTTAAACCCGCGGGCTTCGCCGAAGCGCCGTGTAGCCGTTTACGTAAAAGGAGGCAAAGACGCATTGCGACCATAAACTACGTTTCTGCGCGGTCGTTCCTGTCCTCTCTCGGAGAGAGAGAGAGAGAGAGAGAGAGAGAGAGAGAGAGAGAGAGAGAGAGAGAGAATTATTACTTATTTATAACTTTTAAATGTCGTGTGCGCACGCGAATTCGCCTTCCAGCCTAATTTTACGACTTTTCCTCCAGCTGCAGAATACTAGAATAGCGGAGTCGTGTCTGAAAAGTCAAAGTAAACTCTATTTCCTTTCCAGATCGATTACAAAAATATGTAGAAATATTTAATAGAAATGTAATTCAATAATTAAAAGTATAACTTTTCTTCTAGCTTTGTTACACACATCGATTATCCTTTTTCTTCTGTCAATTAGATATGTTCGTGTTCACTAAATATCCTCCGCGATTTGACAGTAAACAGTCTGTTCCTGGTGCTTGATGCTCTTTTAATTGTGGTTTTCATTTGAATCCTAGCCTTGCGCGTATCCTACGATTAAATTTTTTTCCCAGAGAATTTTGGCGCCTATCTTTTTAGAGACGAAGGTCCGGACGCATTTACATCACTTACAAGGTTACGAGATTTTCTCACGAACCCGTATGCGATTCAAATTGTTCTTGGAAACTGATGAGAGGAAACTAAGATATCTCCGAAGAGTGACAGATTATTTAAATATCGATCCGAGACTTTTTATTGCGACTACAATTTTAATCGAGAGAGATTTTATCGAAAAATCAAAAAAGCTATTTATTTTACACAAAACTTTAAATTCGTTATTACAGGCCAATGTAATACCTCCTGCTGGATCGAAGGTGAGATTCTCAAGTATACTGCAAGCACCGCAGAGATCTAACGTAGAAGATGGAACATACGTCTGAATCGTTCCGAGGCTGTCAGTGAGCAATTCGCGCTTTATAAAAAGGCCTGCTACTAGAACAAGTGTCTCCTTTTCAAGTGACTGTTGCCGTTTTTACGAACGTCGTAATTTTCCAAGAGATTCCTTTCCCTCATCTCGAACCGCGCAGCGCAGAATGCGTGGATCATTGCCTGTCGCACCAGATCGCAGTGTCAGAACTCAACAAGTTTATATTCTCGTTTATAGTCGTGTTATATCGTTCCTTCGGGCGTCGTAGCAGGGTGGATCTAATTCAGTTCCTTGCACTCTTGAAACGACAGATGTGTTACGAATTAATTCGTAATGCGTTGCGAAACTGTCAAACAGAACTACGGTTGCGAAGAAGTGATTGCGAAAGCACTCGATTCTTTGTTAAAAATTTTTACTTTAAATAGAAAATTGCAATCTAACAAAAGAATAAGAAAGAGCAATTGCACGTGATATAGTATATTATCAAGTTTATAGTTAAAAATCCTTCTCAATGGCGATGCAATGGTCAAAAATAGATCTTTAGCGAGAATAATTATTTCGCCCGATGACTCGCGATGAATAAATAAACTATGAATAAAAAAGGTGCACTTTACCGCTGCTTTATCGATTATATAAACCTCTTAATCGTTCATAACGTTGTAAATTATGCTAAGTAGCGAGTTAACGCGGAAATAAATGTGAGAAAAATATGATCAATAATTCAAAATATCAATAAAAACATTGAAGTAAAATATGTTCGCATCCAGTCGTTCTCCCTTTGAATTTTAAAGTAACTTATCATCTTTATCATAAAATGAAGAAAGTAATCGCTCGCAAAAATGACGCAATGCGGAGAAACGGCTGTACCGTTTAATCAAACTTATTCATCCGACGATGGTCCTTTCGATCCTATTGTAGGTCGTGCAATTTCAGAATCAATCGGCACTCGGTCGCCTTCGTCGTAAGTTTCTCACGATCAGATAGCAATGACAAAGACGGATATCGGTTTCGCTAGAGATCAACAGTGATGTAGTAGATTCGACGGAGTTTCCTACGGCGAATATATAGGTAGAAGAGAGTCCTGGAAAAACGATTCTATTAGATGAAATTTTTTACGTTAATACCAGAGAAATCTCAACAAAGGGAACCGCATCAAAGGTCGCAGTTAGATTTCATCGACAAGCTGTCTTTCCCTTAAATAGATCGGAGAAAGGTACGACGATATAAAGGTTTATCGAAATTCGACGAATTCCATGCGAGAGTGTACGAGAGATTCAATGATGCAATCGTCCAGATTTAAGAGAGATTCATCATCGATTAACATATATAGTAAGCGAGCGAGCGCTGCACAGAGACGGCTCTCGCGTTCCTTCGGAAGGACGGAGCGAGATTATCCGCGGTGGTAGTTTGATCCAAACGACCGCGGCGCGCGTTTCTATGATAATCTCTCAGAAACTCGAGGTTTATCGAGACGCGACACCATCGAGATTACAATCCCGAAATATCCCGATTAACTCTTCTGTCAATGAACGAGTACCCGAAGCAACTTTAAATGTTAAAGACGTGTGTCGGAACTTCTCGCCGGTCGAAACAAAATGCAAAGGGCCTTTGTATTCTGAAACGTCCTAAAATATAACGGGAAAGAATGTTCAAATTCAGCAGTTGCTGTGAAAAAAAATTGTCGCGGTGAAATGTGCCGAAAACGCGCAGTTGGTACATCCTACATTGATGGAAAGGTGAAAATTATGCAGAAGGGTTAAGGCGTGCTTCGATAGAAACGCTTTTTCTGGCGAACGGCCGACTCTCTCGTATAGCCGCACAATTTTTATCCGACGAAAAAAGAAGGGCTCTGCGAAACGTGAAGGAGAAACGTGTGCGTTACCTTGTCTCGTGCATCAAACGCGGAAAGTGTCCCGAACTGGGACAGAACCCCACCCGCGATCCGGCGATCCCCATCGATATCCCGATGGCCTCCGGTCTCTCTCCCCCTTTTTTCGCCTCTCCTCGGCTCGTACTCTCGGTGCCTTCCCTTTCGATCTTTGGTCCTCGCTACCATCCGGCCGAGACCGGCGAGGTTTACTAAGAGAGCACGCGTCCTCCGAAACTTCAGTGCAAAACGCGCGCTCGAACTCGAAGGATCCTCCACTTGATAGAGAAGAGAAAGAGAGGAAGGGGTGAGAAAGAGAGAGAGAGAGAGAAGATCCTCCGTTGTGATCTCGATGCGACGTTCAATGGTTCAAGGGTGATCCCCTCTGTGTGTCTATATTTCGCGACTGTTGTGATCCGTCGCGATTTCGGTGTCTTTTCATCCGGAGATCTTGAAGAAAATGCGGGGTCACGAAATTCTTTTAGTATCGTTCGCGCTCATAGCGCTCGGAACCACGACGAGTAAGTGTAATTTTTCAAGATAAATCTCTTGATATATTTTGAAGATAAAATCAAATTGTATTTTACATGTTTCTTTATCGCTTATATCAAGAGATTTGTAAATTTAACAATTCATTTTTTTGCATGATCTATTTTCATATATATGGATATACATATATTAAGGATTTTATTATAGATAATAAAATTATAGACATATAATTTTATTATAGATATATATTATAGATATTATAAAATATTATTTATTAAAATGTATTTTTGAAATTACATGTCAAATAGGAGATTTTGTCATTGTTCATCGCTGGCATTGGTTTATTTGCGAGATGGCCTTTCATTTCCAGTGGCATATAAAAATTATTTACGTTCAGACATTTCCTAAGTTAAGACACATTACGATATTAAGTGAGAAACTAGACATAAATGTCTGGACGTAAATAATTTTCATATGATTTGTATATAAATGTTGTATAAATTTTAACTGGAAATAGGAGAAGTTTTTTGCAAATAAAAAGCTTGAAAAGACAAAATGTCCCATTTTGCACGTAATGTCATTAAATGGAAAAACATATGCACATTAATATAGATTATACATCATATTCCGTATAATTATTTACGTTCAGACATTTCTTAAGATAAGACATTGCATTATAATATTAAGTAAGAAACTAGACATAAATGTCAGAACATAAATAATTTTTATATGATTTGTGTATAGTTGTTACATAAATGTTAGCTGGAAATAAGAGAAGCTTTTTGCAAATAAAAAGCTTGAAAGGACAAAATGTCCCATTTTCCATGTAATGTCATTAAATGGACTTAAAAAGAAAACATGCTCGTTAATATAGATTATACATCGTATTCCGTATAATTCTCGGATAAAGTGAAAATTGAATGGCACATGACACAACACACAGAGTTAAATAGGACGCATCGGCGCGTCCGATGCGAAAAGCGATCTTCTGCCGATTGCGTTACCACGCGTATCGGATACGCTGCTGTCCTTTAAGGTTGAATTACGACACGTGCGACTGGAGCAACCATTCTCGCAAGGATGATACCATTTATATCATCGAGTGCAATCTCATGTACGCTCGACGATATATGACGTTTTTTTCTAAGAATCACATGACGCGATGATCAGGGCACATTCTACTCTTTTTCCACCGGTCCATTTTACAATTGAATAAAATGAAACGAGTGCCTTTTTTGCTCTTGTTTATCAAGATGAGTCGAACAGTAAAGCATTGTGTGTTTTATACAATATGCCGTTAAGACGAATCCTTTTGCTTCTCTGCCTTCACGCGTTAAGAAATACTGTCTCATTTTTACTCATACTCGATTCTGACGAACTCCGCGAGTCGCACGTGGCGCGTAAATGACATCTGTAGTATATTTATAAAGAAATGCTTCCGTGCTTATATATGCAACGTGAAGAAGTACGCGAACGTCACGCAACTTGACGCGGCGTTTAACGCTTAATCAGTCGCGCGATAATTGCACACGGTTATTATCTCAATGTATCCGGGACCGTTGATTATTAATCAGTCTCGCATAATCCGCGGATACTTCATCTCTCGCGGATCATCCTCCAGCTTCTTTCTTTTCACGGGGAAGCGAGCTCGCGTGACCATGCAAACGACTGGAATAGCAACAATCGCACAAGCGTAACGCACCGGTGACCGATCGATGATGTCAACCATTGAAAAACTATCGCATCTCCGTTATACAATCGTATACTTCTCGTTCTTACGAACGTGGGCGAAATCGCGAACGCGCCTTTTTAATTAGGGATGGGATCAAGTTCAATACTTAAAGATCCAATAATCAAGTTTCATTTTCTAGGATTCGAATAATACAAGAAATAATATTTCATTGTACTTGCGACACTTAATCCCATCGCTATTTTTAATCTGCCGTAGAATGCCCGAAGAGGAGAATGTCGCCGGTCAGAGAAATTCTCTGCTACACTTCCGCCCTCGATGCGCAACTACTGGCCGATTCCATATGCAGCTGCACCACTCTAGTGCATCAGCATCACGACGTGCGGAATCTCTCGGTTTCCAGTAAGTTCAGGTTTTATCCTGAAGATAAAACACGCAGTATTAATTTTAATATTCTTGCGAGTTGCAGTTATAGAAAGATTAGATAAACGTATTAACATCGAGGCGAATTGTGATAAAAGTGACAAGTTCAATTTTTGAAGAAATTTAAATGAGACGGATATAACTGATTATTGCATGTAAATTTTAGCAAAATTTTCCGTCAATTGAATTTACATTTTCTGAAATGAATGACATCGCCGATGGTATTTTAGGCATTGTCGATTTGCGAAAGTCCTTGAAAGAGATGCATCCGCCCCTTCAATTTGTAATTTCTATATACGATCCCGCGATGATGCTCAGAAATTCCGCCATGGTTCGACAGGAAGTTGTCGCTCGAATTATCGCCGTTATCAAAGAGGTACAGTATAATCGCGTTACTATCGTTTTATTTTTTCAAAGCGACATTTTTATCCTCCGATTATTTTTATTGACTTTATTAAGTAGTCGCATCGAATGTGTTTTAATGATCGAGCGGTTATAAATATCTAAATAAATATGAAATAAAATTGAAGTGTAAAAAAACGTAAATATTAAATCACGAAGCAATGTATGTTGGTACACGAATCAATTAAAGAACCTTCCGTTCTTTCAAGGTGGACGGCGTGGAAATGAATGTGACAGCGGGTTCCAAGGAGCGTCTTTACAATTTCGTCAAAAGTCTGAGAAACGAAATGATACGAAAATCTTACGACAAGAGAATCTTCCTGGCTTTGCCCAGTAAACCGGAGGATCTGGCCAAGCAGTTTGATATTAAGGAACTCGTAAAGTAAGAACTCTTACGAGTGTATGATTATTCGTTCGACAAAGTGTTTTTAGAAAAATATTTTTTCAATCTTCGATTTTCATTTTCTATTTTTTTTTTTTTTTTCTATTACAGATATATCGATCTATTTACGCTGCCGACCGACTACTTGACGGACGAGGACGGTGCCTTCGTCACCTTTCATCCCTCGCGTTTGATGGGGCTCTTCGACGTACTAAACACGGACAGCTTGGTGGACTTGATAAGCGGATTAAGTGCACCCAAGCAGAAGATTATGATAACTTTGCCGGCTAGTGCATACAGATTCGCTTTGAAGCACGAGACCGAGAACGCTCCCAGGTCGCAAACTACGGAAAAGGAACCTACATCCATCGATCGTGAACAGGTGGATCTTTCAACTGCATTTTCCCTTTTTAAATTAAGTTAAGAAGAACGAATCTGTTCTACGATTGCGTTGCCTATTCTCGAACTAATTCGATCCTCGTCGTAGCTTTGCGAAGCCATCAATGACGGGGAATGGACCGTGGAACGAGATGAAGATCTCACGGCGCCGTACGCGTTTCAAAACAAAACGTGGATCGCTTTCGAGGATAAGATCTCGGTTGGAATAAAGGTTCGTACGCAGATCTGCCAATCGCTCGCTCGACGTACAAAAAAATGACTGAAAAATCAGTCGTAATATCGATATTAGATTGAATAGATTATTAAGGCCGTATTAATTACACTACGGACTGCGGTTGCGGTTGGAGTTATGATTGATAATTGAAGATTGACGAATCATAATTTCAGGGGAAATATACGTTGCTGCGGGATTTGGCGGGATTGGCGGTGCGAAATATAGAAAACGATATAAAGACCGAGTGCGAGGCGCCACTCACGGAAGAAATACATCGTTCCTTCACGGAGTTTAAAAGAAAATCGAGACAAGCCGTGCTGAACGCGCTGGAAGACGAGCTCCATGTACATGAGAGAATTTATTTCTACATTTCACTTTCGAATTATTTCGTCCGTTTCATTTTTCCAAGATTGTAAGTCGTTCAAATATAATTTCAGCAAACTCAATTCTCGTATCCCAATCGAGCGAAGACGTCCAGCTTCCGCGTCGTTCGCGTAGTGGATACGGAAGGACACATTAGAGCTGTTCGCGAAAGCACGCAAACCGAGTTTGTCTGTAGAAGACAGGGCTACTTTGTTCATCCCAAGAGTTGCAACAGGTGATAAAATAGCTGATAACGCGATCTGCGTAAATTAAATTTCTCAACAGGATAAGGATATAAAAAAATAAACTTGTCGTTTCATCTCTCATTTCGCAGATTCTATCGCTGCGTGAAGTTCAATCAAGCGATAGAGGACTATTCCGTCTTTGAATTCGATTGTCCGGCCGGTTTGTCCTTCGACGAGCGCACCGAGGTCTGCGTCTGGCCGGGTTCCTTACCTCAGGGCTCGCCGTGTCCTGGTAGCAGCGAGATCGCTCCCGTTGCACCGAAGAGATTCGAGTGCTCTCAACCTGGCTACTACGCAGATCCACAAAACTGTCGTTGGTTCTTCGCTTGCATGGACTTGGGTACGCTTAAAATTCGCACATTATTATCATCGTTATTTGTCGTGCGTATTTTTTAAAATTGAAAAAAATGTAGGGTTCATCTCTTACTTCAATTGTTATACTTTCGTCGATATAATTAGCGAAAATTTTCGCTTGAATAAATATTATTGCGTACAAAACTTTATACATCGACAGGCGAGTCGGAGTTAATGGCGTTCGAGTTTCGCTGTCCGTATGGCTTGGTGTTTGACGAGGGGAGATTAGTATGCGAGTGGCCCTGGCTGGTTCCGGCTTGCTCGGAATCTGGATCGGCTTACACCAGAACGGAATACAATTACGGAGGATACACCGTAGCGGGAGGCTCTACGGGAGGCGCTATTGGCGGTGGTTACGTTACCGGTGGTTTACCGGAATACTCCGGCAAGGGTCACTCTAACGTAGACTACTCTAAAACGACCGGCACTGGTGTCCAAGGAGCGAATTACTTTGGATCCACAGGATCCACCGCGGAATCCTACCTCGGTAAACATACTTCCGGCGCCGACGCTGACGCGGTTTCCGGATACGTGGGATCGTCTGGTCCAATCGGCGTCGATTATTCTAAACCGAGCGGATACGGAGGCGCGGTATCTTCTATCCCGACGTATACTGGAGCGTCCGGTATACACGTCGGTTCGGTATCTTCTGAAAGTAATACGGGACATTCCGCGTCGAGTAACAAAATTAGCGATGCCGGATATACTGTATCCACCGGATACAGAGCCGGTAGCGGATACTCCGGCGGATATACCGGGTCACCGGGAGGAATTCCTACAGGTTTCTCCGGAACTGCAGCGGGAGGATATTCCGGAAGCGTTAGCGGAAGTCATTTGACAGCGGGCGATGTAATAACTTATTCCGGCAGACCTCCGGGCTATTTGTCATCCACAGCATCGCCCGGATCGTCGGTCGATATTCGCGTAGATTCCATCGGTCCTAAATACGTCGGCTCGACGAATCTGTACACGGGCTCCGGTGCGTTTAATGCCGATGGTTACTCGGCTTCTACCGGAATTTATTCAGGAGCCACTGGACGTCAGCCGTCGTACGATAGAACCGGCTCGTCATTTGGAATCGGTGCGTCTTATCCCGGAGCTGTCGGCGGTATCGGCGGATCGACTGCAAAGATATATGAAGGATCGACCGGATATTCCAAAACTACGAGCGAGATTTTGCGAGGTTCGACGAGTTCAGGTCGAGTGTCAGCAACTGATTTCGGTAGCGACGCCTCGAAATCCGTAACTTCGGGAATTTCCGCTGTCTCCGGGCATACGATTGCTGATGGTGGACATTTTGTAAGCGGTAGTGTACCATCTTCTGGAGTGATCGACGAGGAAGGATATACAGTTCCTGTGTTCTTACTACATGGAGAACCGACCTATCCCTTGATTAGAACAGAAGCCGGAGTGAGAGATCGTAGCGGAACGCCAGGCGTAATAACAGCTTACGGAAAACCCGATTTAGCGAGACCGAATTTGAACATTAGCATTTTCGGCAATGAAATTTCTACCGGCTACAATGTTCGAAAAGGCGCTACCGGTACGATCGTGACTGGCAGCGGCATTCAAACAGGCATTCTTACCGGTGATTCTATTTCGGGAACTGCCTTCGGTCGTGGAAACGTTCCCGGTGCGATATCGTCTCCTGCCGTTAATCAAGGCACTGTTCTAACGGGAGGAGTACAACCTGGATACATCGCTTCCGGAACATCGGGATACGTGAATAGAGACGAGCTGAAAACCGTAGATGTTGGATCAGCTAGTCCGGGAACTTCAATATACGGCTCGCCAACCCCTGCAATTTCGGTGTCCGGTCCTGCGACGTCTGGTGTCGTTTTGAAAGGTGACATCACCCCGGGTATCGTTGTTTCCGGATATACCGCTCCTGGAGTATCTACAGGAAGTTTCGTTCGACCAGGGATCATCGAGAGTTCAACCGGTAAATCGTACGTGTCGCAAGCAGGAACAACTTATCACGGCGTCAGCGGTGCCGCGACGAGAGGATGTTCAGGTAGCTCTACGAGCGGAGGAGTGACGCCGACGGGTCCTCAGGGTTACAAAACTGACGTCGGATGCGGCATCGCTTACGATACCGGCAAATATTCGGAAAATGACGTGCCGGATTATAGACCGACCAGCGCCACTCTTCCCGACTCCATCGTACCTGGAGGTAGAATAGAAGGTGCCGGCGGTGTTATTTTTGGTTCTACCTTACAAGGTTCGACCACCGCCGTGCCAGAATATTCCCGGCCTACATCGGCGGTCTTCACACCGAGTGGATTCACGAAAACCGGCTTAACCAGGACAGGTATAACCACTGCCGTCCTCGGAGGTGGTGGTAGCTTCTCAGTGAGCACAAGCGAACGCCGACCTATTTTGTATCCAGAAAATATCAGTGAGAAAGCATTCGAGGGGAACGTTGCTGGATATACGAAGACATCGTCTATTAGCAACGCCGCTGACTTGTCTGTTACCTTGACTCCATCTGGTTATTCCTCGACAACTCCACCGAGTCGCGTCACTGTACAGTCAGCTACTTCCGGCTACTCGTATCCTAAGCCAAACGTTCAGCTCGGAACTAACGGCGTAACGTTCACCTCACCGTCATCGATTGAGAATAATTTACCGATTACATCGCCAAAGCCGTTCTCGAGCGTTAATGTGTACGACGGATCGTCAGGCAGCATCGGTTTAGCATTCGGATCTAAGAAACCAACCTCGCCGACCGATCGTCGCTTATCAACACCGACGGTCTCGTCTGTAGTTTACACTACCGAACGTCCAGAGATTTATAAAACGACTCTCTTTGAATCGGCTAAGATCCCAGTGTCGACTTTCAGACCTGTCATCAACGCCGGTTACCAGACGGTGACCGTTCCTCCGAATATCCCGGTCTTCACCGACGACCGGTTTATCCAACGGACTGATTCGAGCGGCAAGAAGGATTATGGTTCTTCTTTAGTTTCCGAACATCTTCCAGCAAAGTCGACTAAGCCCGGTGTAATCACGTCCACCACGAGGTACGACGTACCTGCGGCAACTGTGCGTCCAGATCTCGTCGGAGTAACGTACAAGAAACCTTCATCGTTCGCGTACGAAGGTCCTTCCTCGATCAGGTCGCCCACCACCTTCAGACCTTCCAACGCGTATTACACCGGTCAAGGATTCTCGACGGCATCTTCCGTAGGAACAACTCCTGGCGGTGGTTCTCCGACAAACCTGGGTATTTCGAGAGACAAGATTGATAAATTAATTACAAACTACGACAGAGGCACTGTCAAGTATATACCAAGCGTGTACGATATCACTGCGAGCTCAGGATTCGGTTCGACCGTCAAGAAATTCTCGTCCATCGTGACCGGCAACACCGTCGCCATCACGGCGCCGTCCGGTTCGACGACATCCTCGTACGAGGTCACCACAAAGTCCCCCGAGGGCAAGGGCAAGATCATCGTGAAGTGGAGCGATCTACATCCGCTTCTTCTAGGTAAGCTCGGAGCGGAGTGTACGTGCAAAGCCGATCCTTTCGCCACTCTTCGCGGCCCGGCGAGGAAGCTGATCGACTCTTCGAAGGGCAAGGTGGATCTCGCCAATTACGATGAATCCCAGGTCTACGTCGATCTCGAGAACTACGGCTCTTCCGAAGAGGACAATTACAACACGGATTATGACGGTTATCCGGCGCAACCCTATAAAATTAGCCCGCACGAAACGCCAGCAATGATCAGCAACCCGCCGTCGTCCTCTTACTTACCTGTGTCTTCGACGATAAGTTCTCGCACCGAAGATGACGCACCCTTCGAGCTCCAGCTTGGTTTTCGAACTGGCAAGAAATTGAAGAACGTCGAAGGACCATCGTCACCGAACTCGATCGCTCGCGATCCTGAGGACGATCCTGATCAAATAATCAACGGCGCCAACGATTGCGCCAGGCCGGGCCTCTTCAGACATCCTAGTCTCTGTAATAAATTCTACGCCTGTCATTGGGACCAGTGGAAGAAGAAATTCACGCTTCACATCTTCAATTGTCCGATCCACTTGACGTTCGACGCGAAAGCGAGCGCTTGCAATTGGCCGAGTAAGGGTCCAGCTTGCCAAGCCGACAATCTATTAGTGTAAATTCGTTATTAGGCACTTGTATCTCGCCGTATCTCTTTATATCTTCATGGTTATATCTTTCTCTTTTGTACATAATAAATAGAGGCGAAGGTTTAATTATAGAGAAATTATTAAGATCACTCTTCTTTAGATCGTCCGCGTTAATTCAATTCGAAAGATCGATTCGCCATTTTACACAAACAATGAGATGATGATGCGATGATGATGCGTATATCATTAAATATAGAACGACTTACTTTCACGCAGACTTGGTCTCTCGGTCCTTGGATCGATTGATAGCGCCGTTTTGAGTCCATCTTGACACCTAGATTTTCCCCCGTAAACGTTTGCATTGAATAGCGCCGATGATATATCTTTGTTGAAATGAATCTCGTTGCATCGGAGAATGGGCTCGCGAGAAGGTTGAAACTTAAGGGGAGACGTAAGGGGAGGGCTAAAGCCAAGGCGATCGAGATGCAGGCTGCGGGAAAGCGTTGTCAAAGTGAAAGTAGTCCGTGCCTGTCGATTTAAATCGCGAAAAACCTTCGAGTAATATATCTATTATTTATATTTATATATTCCAAATTTATATGTAAATATTGAATAAATCGTTTAAAATATCCATCTCATTAATATAATAATGATAAAAATAATAATAGTGTTATCAGTGTACTCTCTTTTATAACATTATCAAGGCGCAAAAAAAAAAATAAAACCTTGAGAACAAAAATAAAATTTATTTTTTATTTAATCTGAAATAGTGCTTCTTTGTAAAATTTTTATTAGATATAATAAGCGTTTCTTACCATTCGTGTCGTCTTTCATTTGACGTAATGATATCGATATAAGCATATCGCATAATTGATATAATTTCTGATCAATTTTGCGCTTTCCTTTTCGGCGTCCACGATCCTTCACGACATTCCTGAAAAATAATAAATTGTTTAAATTTAATGATCCTTATTATATACTACGTATTTACGTTAATTTTCCGTTTCTATCTATATTATCGCAAAAATATTATTTATTCGTTGCTAATCAAAGAAACTTAGCGATAACATCGATGCATATTCTTTCTTGCAATTCTGACAGCGCTTTGATTACTGGATCATCGAATACAATTACGATTTTGATGAATAATAAATTGCACGCCACCAAAATGCACGTCCGTATTTGTTTCCCACAATCTTCTGTCGAAATATTATAAAACTTCAGCGAAAAATTTTATGAGCCACAGAAATCGTGGGAAAAAAAAATAAATAATTATTTCTTTAATTCTTTAAAAAATTATATGTTTGCACATCTTTGTCTCCAAACTGTCAGTTTAATAATTAAAGGCTATTTTCTCAAATGAAAAGATATTGTAGATTGCCATTATATTCATTTGATTTTTTTTTTAATTTGTACCTCTTTGCACTTAGACTGTTGGTATCAGAAAAAGCGTGACGGTTCTTCATTTCCGAAGTTTATTTTCCTTTCTCGCTGACGGAGATGGGAAGTTTTGTCACTTTTGATACCACTTGACCAGCCGACTTGCCAATCGACGATTGGAGAGGGGTCATGATTACCAATCAGCGAGAAAGAGAGCACTCGTCGCGAGTAGAACGGGACGCAAAACGAAAGAAAAGGCTAGCATCGACGTGCGACTCGTTAGTTCGGGCCAGAAGGTGATATAAAGGCGTACCGGGATCTGTCTCGGTCCGATTTGTTGCCTGTAACACGAAAGGATCAGCTTGATCTAGCGGGAAACCCGTCGCTGCCACACCACTTTCTACCATCATGTAAGTTTTTTACTCGTGTTGCCTTATTATTGCACATACATGTAATAAACGCGTGATTATTTCGACTTCATCAGGCATTAATTGCGATTTGCAAAAGTGTCCAGAAATTTCGTCAAATTTCTCCTATAACCATGTACAGATAATTTCCGAAAGAGTCGATTAGACTCTTTTTTTTTAATAAATAGAAATTAAAATTTCTCAAAAGAATTGATTGAATCTCTTTCCTATATATTCGTCTCACGCAGATTGTTTTATATCGCTACGCTATTTAGAAAGAGATTAGGCTGTATTTATAAATATAATTAGATAATACTGGTGCAATATCCTGTTGTTTATTCTAATAGTGCGAAGTAAATAGATTCATATTTTGTAAACGACGTAGTGCTAATTTGCATGTGAATGTATTCGAGAGGAGAGGTACGCAATAACATCGTAGCAAAGTGCTAATCGATCTCTCTTTATCACATTACGTAAATGCAATAATAAAAACACGCAATAATCGTCGACCTTGCGACCAGCTTCGCTGCGGTTCCGGCTGTCAATCAATCAATGCAAATCATCTGCTTATTAGAATTCCAAATATTCCCGATAAATTATAAACACTCACGCGAAGTTGAAAATGCGACTGCGCGATGCGTTTCTCTCTGATAATCAACAGCTCGATTCTTAGCTTAGGTCGCGCGTATCGTATCACAAATTATCTTGTTTTCCTTAAATTTTCTCATATCATTTTCTTATAAATAAGTTTTATCCTCCAATATCCGAAGCAGCGTTAAACTCCTCAAACTTTAACGCCATTCGGTTGCAATTGCGCAAGATTTGCATATTTAATTTGTAAATATAGATAATATAAATATAGATAAAAATATTATATTTAAAAACCTTCAACGATAATTTTACGAAGCAAGAAACGAGAGAATGGAATAAAAGACGCCCGCGCAGAGAAGACGAACCTGAATACTTGGTTGAGAAGTAGCCGCAAGCAGTGAAAGTAGAACTCGAACCGACTGAACTTTACCAGGAATGGTCGCACTAGCGATTAAACGTCAGCCGAGCAAAAAAAAGCAATATGAGCGTAAAAATTTTCTTCACACGTCCACGTGATGTGTGTTACGCAACAACATATTATCTCCTCTCGGCCACGCATAGGCGCCTTGTGTTAGGTTTGTTTCGCGTAATTTCGAAGCGCAGCGCTCGACTTTTCTCACCTTGAAATCGATATTCATGAAAATCAGTATTCCGTAGACAAAATTAAATTAGTCATCGCTTTTTTCAGACAAACATTAAAAAATACATTTTTTTTTAGCGCGTTACAAGATTTGCTAGAGTCAAATCAGATGTTCTCCGGCTTTATGTTTAATTTAATTTAACGCGGTTTAATTATCAAGGAATTTACTATTGAAACTTAGCAAGTTGTCGCACCAAAGAGCAAGACATTTTTATATAATAAAAACATACTAGTTAATGAGAAATTAATGCCAACCTTTTTAAAGAATCTCTCTCACGTAGAATCTCTCTGAGAGTACATTCTCCATTATATTCAAAGAATGCGCTGGCAAATATATGCACTTACTCATTTTTATTTGAATAGGGTGGTGTGGGCGGTGCTGATATTGGCAGTGATCGCGTTGACCGATGCAGCTGTACCAGATCCACCGGAAAATCCTGGTATCACCACGATCGGCTCCAAAAAATTGGCGACCGCCGCCGACTGCGCCGGGGTCGTCGCCTTCTCTGCCACTCAAGGCTCGGTGAATGTAAGTCAGCATCGCGATTAATAACTTAAACAAGCTGAAATTTAAGTAGCTATAACGCGAGAGAATAAAAATCGCCAAGTTAGTAGATTACTTCAATTGGTTCAAAGAAACAAATGAATATTAATTCTTGCGATATATAAAGGAAGTGTGTTTAATAATGACTCATTTTTAAAACCTCATATTTGAAGATTTTGTTTAGAAAATAAAATTTAAATAAATCACGTGGTTTACACGGATTTGTAACTGTAATAAATAAACACAATTTTTTCGATAATATAATGCATTTTTTTTTTAAGTGGAAATGTAAAAAATGGTAATTTCCGATAAAGGGGCACATTATGTTTATAATATCGTACATCTAATATTGAAAAATGGCTGTCCAAACGAGAATACAAAAGTCTGCAACTTAACTTTTATTAATGAAATTAAAAGACCTACAGACTGCATATATGTTAAGAAAAAAATATCTTCACATACCTTTTTCCATTTAAAAACACCTGCCTAAACACACGTACGCAATTTTTTTAGATAACCAAACTGAAATAATTTACACTGACATACTGACTACTTCGTAAACTTCCACAACTAAACTAACGTTATACTCAGGGTTGGGAAGTAACTCGTTACTTGTAACGAAGTTACAGTTACAGTTACATTTTTTCGGTAACTCTAACTTAACTTCGTTCCTTTTTCCCCATCTGTAACTGTAACTTAACTCAGTTACATATTTTCGGTAACTAGTAACTAATTTAATAGTTACATTAATAGTTACTTTATATATATTTCAAACTTTTGGCAGATTGCATTGGGCGGCCTTGCGTTTGTGCATAAACATCGTTATCGACACTTGAAATTTTTATTAAAATTTTTATTAATTTTTAAAAGGATTTGATATTCTATTCGATAAATTTTAGATATTAAATCATTGTAATTGCCTCTAATCGCTGTTTATAATGTTTATAACATTGTATAAATTTGTAATAAATGTCAATAAATTTTTATCACTAAGTGTAGAGAGAGAGATTTGATATTTTTATTTTCATTACAAGAAAGTAACTGCAAAGTAACGACTCGTTACTTTTTAAGTAACTATAACTGTAACGAGTTACTTTTCAGAATCGATAACTTGTAACTGTAACTAGTTACATTTTCAATGAAAAAACTGTAACTGTAACTAGATACTTTTATAAAAAAGGAGAAGCAATTAAGACAGTTTCCAGTAGAGTCTCAGTTCCCTTAAAGGGAAAAAAACTGATCCGATGTTCTCGTAATCTCCGAGTAGAGAGTGTAATCTGAAATTTTCCCATTATTCCACGCATTTATACAGAAAGTGATACGTGTAAATGTAACAGGAAGCTAAACTCGTTCTCGCCGAGACTCTGGTGGACAAAGGCGTCGGCTACGCGGCGGAGACAGGCATCTTCACCACGCATTGTCCAGGCCTCTATCAATTCAGCTTCGCCGGGTACGGTAGCACGGATCTGCGATTGACGTTGAAACGCAAGTTGAACAAGTCCGACAGCTGGAGAACAATTGTCAGCGCTGGTCCGGGCGGAGGAAGCAATCTGGTCCTGTTGGACGTCGACGCCGGTGATCAGCTTGCCGTCTTCGTTGAATCCGGGAAGATCGTCGACGGGGCTACCTTTACGGGTCATCGCGTTTACAAAAGATAAGCAGGACCGTTCAAATCTTCAATGACATCAGGCTGATCATTATTATGGGAAAAGCGAAATTTTTAAGTATAACGAAAAATTATCCTGAAAGAAAATCCGTGATATATCAATGTAGGAATATTTGACTAAATCTTAGAATTTTTTTTCTGTTTAAAAACGGTTACATTATATACGTAAAGAACGCCAAATTTTCTGAGTAGATCATCTTTCATCTCACGCGTCAGTAATCTTTTAAATAAATAAATCTTTTAAAAATCAAGTTTTTATCAAGTGTTACAGATTGAAAAATTAAGATATACACGCGATAAACAACATTAGCGATAATGTTGTGCTCTTGGATTGAATAAATTCTCAAATCTTCATCCATATACATATATAAAGGCATTTGAAAAAAAAAAATTAAAACGCTTTTGCAAAATCCAAGTATTGTTATGAACATCGACGTTATTTTACTTAAAAGGTTTTCTTGTGTGCCGAAATAGACCTTGTAATTCGTAGTTCTAAAACTTTTCGATAAATTTAATATTTTGTGACAACTGTTTCTCTCTGCTCTCAAAATTTCATTGATCTAATAATTTTTAAGCAAGTAGTAAAAACGAATTTCTAACTATTTTGTAAATCAACACAGACTTTTTCAGTTTTTCCGTCTATCACTTCTTCCGTTTTGCTTTCTAGCGTTTTCTTCTTCACACTAACTTTCACCTGGCTAACTCGTTTTTCTCGGCTTATTTTTCTCGTTATTATAGATTAACGCGATTGCAAATCAACTTTCTCCGTTCAACTTACGCGCATTTATCTTTCTATATTTTCTTTGATTATTTATGTCTCTAATACTTTCTCTAGTCTTTATTGTTCTCCAATGTTTCTGTTGCTGTGTTCTCCTTTGAAAAAAAAATTGTCCTTCTTCTCAACTCTTACCTTTACTGCCTGTTACAAATTTTATTTCTCCTTGTTTCATATTTTCTTTTTCATCTATCTCTCTCGTGCTCTCTTTTAGAATACTTCTCTTTAGAAATATTCTATTATTAAAATTATCGTATTTTTACGTCTTTTGTTACTTCCGATTTCATTGTTTCTATCATTATTCCGCCTTTTAAATTCATTGCTCTTATTTCTCTATCTTCTTCTAGTCTATCTGTTCTACAGAGCTTACGCGCTTTTTGCCAAACTTCTTTTACTCTTTTTTTCTTATAAATGTAACATAATTTGTTTTCCTTTCAATTTCGTTTTCTATTTCCGATTTAATTTATACCTGTCTGTCCGTTTCTTTTTTCGTCTTTGTCTATCTACCTATTTGTCTATCTATCTTGTCTATCGACCTTTTTCTATCTCTCTCTATCTTTTTCTCTTTGTTTCTATTACATTATAATAAATGCTTGTTTGCTGTTACAGTAGTTATATCGGAGAGAAGAATCGTAAAATTGACAGAAAGTAAAAAAAAAAAAAAAATAAAGAGAGAAAGATTTTATGATAACGAAAGAGGAAAGGTAGCGATTATAACTAGACGACAATAGAGAACGCGTGCGCGCATCTATGGTGAACAGTGCGATTTATTTTTTTTACGAATTACTTTATCAATGTAAGAAATGTTAACAATGAATAAAATTGTGTATACGCACATAATTTCATATCCTAAGAAAATATCCCGGCAAAAAGCCACTCTTCACTCTAAATGATAACCTGACATCACATATTTATAGATTTCTTTGGGAAGCACTCGAAGAAATTTTTACAAAACTATTAAATCCCTTTCTCGAGGATCAAATATTGAGTTCGACAGTCTCGCTATCTAGTCCCTCGTAATTTTCGAGTACGGGATACACTTCCTCTTCGAGGAACTCGACGACTTGCTCGGGAGCTCTACCGACGAAAGTCGTCGGATCCAGCAAAGCGTCCAGTTGAGGTAAAATCGGCAAGAAGTATGGATCTCTTCTGATCCTATCGACCAGATCGTTATCCAAGCCGTGCTGCTTCACTTGCGCTCCGGCTTCCTGCGATAACACGCGAATCTTTTCGTGGCAAACCTACGACAAAAATGCATGAAAGAGTTCGAATTATTAATATTATAAAAAAATAATATTTTAGAAATTTGCGTCAAATAAAATCCGATTAAAAACTAAAATCGAAGTTAACTAAAATTTGAGATTTCGCATTCGAAAGCTTAATTAACAAATACCTATCGATATTTTGATATCCTCCTTAGGAAAGCGTGATTGCGCAGATTGTTCCAAAATGTTGATCCAATATAAACACATAAACCTGCTGAGAGAGAGAGAGTGAGAGAGATCGTCATACCTGCCTGTCGCCGCCGGTCTTAACCATAGCCATTATCACATTCTCCGTGGACATGAAGGGCAACTCTTGTGCCACATGCCTGGCGATGACCTTGGGATAAACGACCAATCCCTCGGTGATGTTGTGGAGAGTCATCAGGATCGTGTCGGCCGACAGGAAGGCCTCCGCCAAGGTGAGCCGACGATTCGCCGAGTCGTCCAACGTTCGTTCCATCCACTGGGTCGCCGCAGTATGAAGGACGTTGTTCACCAGCGTCATCAGGTGACGTGCCACGCTGCAGCATCTCTCGGAGCGCATCGGGTTGCGCTTGTAAGGCATCGCGCTCGAGCCTATCTGCGTACTCTCGAAGGGCTCCTCGATCTCTTTCATGTTCGCGAGAAGACGAATGTCCGTGCAGGTCTGAAGAAGATTTAAAAAAAAAATAAATTAGAATATATGAGACCACGCGGGATAATTCTTCACGATGGAAGAAAGAGATGGATATTTCATTCATTCTTCGACAGAGTTATGTTTTGACAGCTGTTGTGCGAAGCATCAATTTTCGGCTCACCTTGTGAACGGTCGCGCCGAGGGAACTCAAGACGTTCAAGCACTCTATATCGACTTTTCTGCTGTACGTCTGTCCGGTAACAGTATAATGCTTTTCGAAACCAGCCATCTTTGTGACAAGATCATCTAACCGCTTCACCTTTTCCGCATCGCCTATTAACATAAATTTTTTAGCAGTTATTTCCCAAAATCTGAGTTATACTTTTCATCATGCTTAGTTTAATTTTAATTTTTCTTGAGAGATCTGAATAATGAAAATTCTATTGTCATTATTAGAAAAACTAGAATCATATTTAGATAACATTTTTTTACTTCAGATTATTTAAAAAATAGATTTCGAGCCTATGTGTCCTCGTGATCCATTTTTTCTTCCTGAAATAAAGCATAATTCACGCATATTAAAGTGTTAAAAAAAGAAAAGCAAAATGCGCGCGGACTAACCGTTGAACAGCTGAAGGAAAGACGCTTGGGTGCCAGTAGTGCCCTTGACTCCGCGGAATTTGAGATCGTTTCGGGCTCGACGGATAGCCCTTTCGTCCATCAGCAAGTCCTGCAGCCATAGCGTCGCCCTTTTGCCGACCGTCGTCAGCTGCGCGGGTTGAAGATGAGTGAAGCCCAAAGTAGGCAAGCTGCGATTCTCCAGAGCGAATTTCGCGAGACGCCGAATTACGTTGGCCAGTTTCGGGAGCAGTATGTCGAAGCCTTGGCGCAGGATCAGGAGATCCTTCGTAAGAAAACAATATTAACGATATAAACAAATTAGTTGACTCTGTTAATCTTAAAAATAAAGATTAAGAAAATATATATACATATATGTATATCTATTATATATCACACACATATATACACACATATATATATATATATATATATATATATATATATATATATATATATATATATATCATATATATCTATAAAAAAATCGTGTCTCCTGAATTTTATAATTTTAATATAATTAAATTTCTTTCAAGATTTTGTCAAAAATGTTATTATATTATGTAATTAAACGTTATACATATATATGTACAGGGTTGGGAAAGTTACTTTATAAAAGTATCTAGTTACAGTTACAGTTTTTTCATTGAAAATGTAACTAGTTACAGTTACAAGTTATCGATTCTGAAAAGTAACTCGTTACAGTTATAGTTACTTAAAAAGTAACGAGTCGTTACTTTGCAATTACTTTCTTGTAATGAAAATAAAAATATCAAATCTCTCTCTCTCTACACTTAGTGATAAAAATTTATTGACATTTATTACAAATTTATACAATGTTATAAACATTATAAACAACGATTAGAGGCAGTTACAATGATTTAATATCTAAAATTTATCGAATAGAATATCAAATCCTTTTAAAAATTAATAAAAATTTTAATAAAAATTTAAAGTGTCGATAACGATGTTTATGCACAAGCGCAAGGCCGCCCAATGCAATCTGCCAAAAGTTTGAAATATATATAAAGTAACTATTAATGTAACTATTAAATTAGTTACTAGTTACCGAAAATATGTAACTGAGTTAAGTTACAGTTACAGATGGGGAAAAAGGAACGAAGTTAAGTTAGAGTTACCGAAAAAATGTAACTGTAACTGTAACTTCGTTACAAGTAACGAGTTACTTCCCAACCCTGTATATGTATATATCGACTCGGATTTTTAAGTACATATTGAACTTGATCCCATCCTTAATAATATCCTTCGTAGTACCAAGATTAATGAAACGTACCGTATTATCACCCACGTAACAGCTGGTCGCGCCGAGGTGGATGATGGATGCAGCCAGTGGACACTGTTGGCCGAAAACGTGAACATGCGCCATCACGTCGTGTCTCGTCGCCTTTTCCTCCTTGGCGACGGCTTCGAAGTCGATGTCGTCCACGTGTGCCTCCATCTCGGCAATCTGCTGCGGCTTGATGGCGAGACCGAGCTCCTGAAAAATCGTCGTTGCTGATAAATATTTCTGATCGGCGCCATTATCTATAGCGATCTCGCGCCGCTCTGTTCTAGCTGTGAAAAAATGAAGAGGAAGCTCGATGTAGAAGCCGATTTAAAATTATCACTCGATAAGAGATGCGCGCATGTGCGTCGATCCTCTATGAGTCTTATCCTCGTTTCAGCGATACATTCTGTATCATCTGATTAGATAAAGAGGGCTTGGTTCTCCGCTTCGGGAAGCGGATTTCACGTTCGTTCGTTTTTACGGTGAGAAGTGCAAAGCGAGGAGTCTGCAAGCATGGTGTCCCTACAGACTATTGCGAGTATAGTGATCAAAGTGCTAAAGTTGGTGAGACAATAGTATTTTGGCTCTCATGTCGTAATCGTCGTGATAAGTGTGTATATCTGTGGAGAGAGCTTCACAGAGTGTCTGAAAACTATGATATTTTCTCTGCGCAATTTGGAGTAACAAATCCAGGAATTCTTTCAGCAAAAAGATCCACGTCTTATCTTCTTATTTAATTTTGAGTGACTATAATTTTAGTATAACACTTTAACTTAGTTATAAAACTGTTTAATATTGAATGTTAAAAAATTACGAAGAAAGACGTCGAATTAAATCTTTCGAAAAGAAAAGATCGATCAATCAATTCGGTAAACTTCTTTTAGGAGATATAATTGTACAATTGAATTAAATAAAATAAATCAAAGAGAGTGGTCGCTTAACATAACTAACGTAACAGTCAATGTAACGAAACTAGGGCAAAAAAATTTGGTTTCTTACTTAATCTGACTCATGTCGTGTATTGCAATTAGCAAGTTGTTCAATGAACGCGGCTTTGCGGTCAATGATTTCAATCGTGAGGAATCGTGAAAAGGCGTGAGCTGAAAAATCATCATGTCTCATAAATACAGTCGTTCAAGGGACATTCTTGCAAGACGTATATGATTCATTTCGACTGCCCTTATCGGCGTGTGATAACGCACGCTGTTTAGTAAGCGATACGCTACATCGCTTTTAATGCATGAAACTATGGAGTGCTCCAGAAAATCTTTATAATAAGATATAAGATAATAAGATTTCGAAATAATAAATTTTCGAAATTAATTATTTTTCGGAACCCAGTAAAAAAGTTCTGTTATAAATAAAACTTTTATTAAAAGTTATTAAATAAGTTTCATTAAAAATTTGATTACATTTTATTATATCTTAATATTTATTTATCTTCTTCAAGCTTAATTTTCTTAAATTTATTGGATATTTAAAAATAGATTAGGATTTTAGAAAATTTATTTTAAACTTTGATAAATATATTGCCTTACTTTTATTGCATAAGTTTCTCGTGGCACTTTGCAATACAAATATATTGTCATGATTTGTCGATTTACAGGTTCTCAATCTCATCATTCTGATCCTGTATCGTACAGGATATGGCGGCGAATTTTTAGGTGTAGGTGGAACTTGGAACTTGAACGAGGACAAGAATCCCGATGCCGAGATCGTCGCTTCCGGCGTCTTCGTCGGCTTCTTCATCTACACGAGTGTCGTGCTCATCAGCTACTGTTTCGGGAATACCGAGCACAAAAAGACTCTTGTTGTAAGTACTTGTACGTCGACGTGCAAATTTCAAATAAATAGTTATGTCAAATTACAGTAAAAGAACTATCACATTTTTCACAAGAGAATTATATTTCGAGAATTATAATATCAATAAAATTTTCGATACATAGAATATATCAGAAGAAGGCGATTTTTCTCTTCATTGTGAAACTTTTTTTTATAAACATGGAACCCATTTTTCTTTCATCCGTTCAAAGAGATAGGAGATTAGATCGCAATGCTACACACGCTAGTGTAAAGTTTTAACAATCTGAAAATCTTGAAATAATTTGATCGAAACGAGTACAATTCTTTTCTACAGGAAATCATCATGAATTTCGTCGGAACCTTCATGTTTATAGCTGTAGGTGGAACAGCTCTGCACTATTGGCACGGTTATCAACCTGAACAAAAATTCATATACGATGCGCCAGAGAGGCAGGTAAGTCGAATTTCCAAGTGGAATAAAATCATAAAAAAAGCCACCGAAAAAATCGAAGAATACAGGTACAAGTTTTAACTCCCAACTATGATAAGAGAAATATTTTTTACACAAGTGAAAAAAACATAAATTTACAAAAATTGGCTCGATAGATATACACATATACATTTTAATTTTAATTATCTCTAGAAATAATTTTAATAATAATTTTAATAATCTCCCGAAATGTTAAACCGAGAAAAAATTCAATAATTTCAGATCGGCCTGGCTGTAGGCTCGTTGTGCGTCTTAGAAGGTGCAGCGTATCTGGTGGATCTTATATTGAGCTTTCTCCATTACGCTAAAGATGAATTCAATTAGCATAAGAAAAGTATTACAAGATAACGTCGTTGACATAGTGACGGTGCTTCCCTCCGTTTCATTCTCATGAAAATCAACTCACGTTAAAACTATCGAGTATCGCAAAAGTTTATATTATAGTATTATCGCCATCACAATTACTTCTATATATTTTCGAGTATATTGTTAGTTATATTTTAGTACGGAGAGCTTCCCATTGTAAGAAATGCAAAAATAATCTTATCCTTCTTTAAAAATCGAGAAGAGGAGGAAGTCTCTCTCTCCTCGTTATACACTTTTATACATATTTATTCGTATATCGATACTTCTCCATTAAAGGCACATGTAACGCGTCCAACAAAATTTCTCACGAAAAATTTATAATAAACTGATTTATAAAATATATTTCTTATATATGTAAGAGAATCAATACTTCCACAATCCATTTTTATTATTCAACGTCTTACGTATCGTTCCCGCTGGTTCTACAGCAAAACCAACGTTCTCTCGAGTTTTGAACTCGCATTCGCGACGCCGCTGTGAAAACTTCTTTCTTCATGTCTGGCTTCCTTCTCTCGCTCGCACCGAACGACCGATAATACGTATCGGGCGATAATTATGCGTGTGACCCCTTTGTTTAACCGACGCTCTCGGTCCGCGAAGGAGAAAATGTAGAAAGCGCGGCTAGAAAACATGTGACCGGCGGCCCTTCTCGAAATAAACGTTGATTCGTTCCACGACGTTCCACCGGATGATTCCATCATACAAGCCCTACTAAGATCCCGTCCTACCGCATCAATTAATCTATTTGACCCGGCGATCGTCGCGGATGACCGACACGATTGTACACCCACCCACGAGTCGGGTAACGTAATTACGTTAATCGCGGAGGTCACGCCTAATTTCGCTAAGTTATAAAGCTGAAATATAACAGGACAAGTATATTATTTGCGCTTGAATAAGCATAAGTACTCGTACGAGGGGAGGAGAAACTCAATTTAGAATCGTTTGTGGCTCTAGCAGGATGTCTACTCAAATCTTGTAAAAAAATTCCTTAAGAATTCCCTGATTTTTCGAGAATTTTCGTTTAAAATTTCAGGTAAAATAAGAACATTTGTAGATGCAGCTTTTTAAAATAAGTTTCTTTATTGTATGCACTTTCCAATGTTTTCTATTCATACGATTATCAAGAATGCAATTTTTCTAGCATTCAATATTGATTTATTAATCGTAAAATTAATTTGGAATAACAAAGTGTGCTCTAAACGCTAAAGATATATGCAAAAATATAAAATAAAATATAAAACAAAAAATAATTTATTATAAACGTTTTAAGGAGTACTAATTTATTTAAATATTATTAAAAAATCGAACAATTTTCTATGAAACTTACATAAGATCTCGATATTAAAAGGTCAATAAAATTATCAAAGACATAATTTTTGAAAAAATTCCTTGAGTCTCAATAAAATTCCCGGAATTTTTAAGGTAAAAAAAAATCCCTGACAATCCTCGGTTTTCTCGGTTTTTCCAAGGAGTAGACACCTTGTCTAGACACGAGTATCTTTTCCTCTCTCGCACTTTATTCTCCGAAAAATCGTGTTTTAGCAAGAAAAAAAGGAAGTATGTCGATGTATGTCCTAGAAATAAAGTCAACGCAATACAAGTATAACATTTTTTCTATTGTCGGCGGAAAAATTACTATGTAAGCGTTTGTATGGCCGAGACGAAAAATAATTATCGTGTAAGCTGCGTAAATGTTTCATCGAGGACGAGAGTTGACATAGATACTCATAAGTCGCAATATGAAAAGTGAAAGATTGCGACGAACTCGTCGTCGTACTACGTGCGGATCGATATGACGATTCGCTTCCGGCAATGTTGGTTAAAGCACAGGTATATATCCTACAGAAACTGCACAGGTGGATGTAAAGTCGCGTGCTTTCTGTGTAATGAACTTTTTTTTGCGCATCAGACGAGACACAAAATTCATAAAGAATCTAACTTGCGAACGCGCGCATAATCTAATTTAATTTCACATCAATTACTTTAATCTTACACACATCTTCCGTGATAACATCTCTTCGATAGATAAGTACGATCTTCTAAATAAATTAATTTTTAATACAAGATGTTATAGTGTTAATAAAATACAACAGTGAAATTGAAATTGATTATATTTCTTGATTATTCAAACTTTAATTAATCAAGTAAATCAATTTTCTTTTGTAATGTGTAATAAAATACATTAATAACATTAGTAATACTAAATAATTATATTAAAAATGTAATATTCAATGATTATATTAATATACAATATAATAAATTAATACAATAACATAATAACATTAGATAACGTTCTTTTTTCCCTTGTCACAAATAGATTAACAATAAGACGCAGTCGTACGATAATCAGAGCACAGTGCGTCCCAATCGCGTCCTACAATCAGGAGGTTGCACTTTTATCGTATTCGTAGCTAGAGCATTAAAAGTCCATTAATTGGAGTCCGGTAGAGACTCGTTTGCTTACTAGTCGCGAGTTAAAAATAATCGCGTTGCCACAATTACGTGAAACATAATAAGCGCGCGCGCATTTGCGTGTAATACGATAGCGAGCCTTTTCAATACACATGGTAGGTAATGTGCGGAATTACGACGTGTCCTTGCACCATACTGCGACGTCAAAATAGCGCCGTGAAATAGGATCGAGCGTGTCGATTCCAAGCGAGGGAAGTCGCTCCCGCGGAAATTTTCATCACGAATTTTATAAATACAAATTCAGGTATGAAAAAAGATTTCTAATTAATTAAGCGATAAACAAAATCCAATAAAGCTAATGTAAGCCGAATTATTGAAACGCGGAAGGTGCAAATGTCTCTAGATTAGAGAGAGAGAGAGAGAGAGAGAGAGCAAGATTTCCAAGAGAGATTATTTATACGTCACATTTTTCTTCATTTTTTTTTTTTCTATCAATTGGATAATATATGTACATACTTTTCGTTAAAAATTAAATTGAAAATTGAAAGATCTCTGCTGTAAACTTCCTTCCCCGTCAATCAAGTCAACCTGTTGCAGGAAGAAGCTGCAAGAGTGTCCTTCGATGACTGACTTGTAATGCACCGTTATTACGTGTCATTTAATCGATGACGCAATAGGGCGTGCACGCAACATAACGACACTTCGCGCGTGTCCGTGACACGTTATGGCGATACAGAACAGGAAAAAAAAAACGCGACCGGAAATCTGGCGATGTCAAACGCTATCGTGCGTGAAAGAGCCCGACCTCGATACGTTTTCTTGCCGAGAGGCAACATCTCTCGGAGAAGTGTGTGACATCGTTTAATTCCTATTCTTTATCAAGCTCGAATATCCAGCGAAATAAAAAAAAAAGGGGGGGACATCTCTAATGCCTCCTGTAATCATAGATATCGGATCAACGGACATTTTTGGTGAAAGTTTCGTAGTTGACTGACTGAATGAGTGAAAGCCCCGAGGATTACGAAATCTGAGGCAAGCGCGCTGCCTTAGGTATCGAAGCATCGATTCCTCTCGTCTTCGAATACCTTGCTCGCGCGCCGTGGCAGCTCCAAGTCCGTACTTCGCTTGCGCGAGAATCGTAAAGCTCGTTAAGTGTCGCGTATACCGTACGTAGTACGTTCTGCGTTTCAGTCCGAGCTGCGCCGCTGCATAGTGCGGCACGATCCCTCCTTGGGACGAACAACCCGTTGTTACGCGTCGACTCGTGTTCGGGGAAAAAAAAAAAAATAAATAAATAAATAAAGAGAAATAGACAGAAGAATAAAATAGGCAGAACACGCGGTATAATTTCTCCTCGACGATCTCCGGGACTTGTACTAAAGTGTGGTGCGTTGAAGTGAGACAGACTTGTTATTCGCTCGCGACGCGAGTGACGGTGTGACACACGTGGACAGGGACGCGTGTCACAGGTGACTCAATGGACGGAGTATTTGTTAGTCGGCGTACTACTTGAGGCCTGTTTAGGTACAACGAGTTTTTCAGTCGCGGCGACTCACTTATACGCAACTCGTGACATAACTGCGTATTCATATTCTTGAAAAAAAAAAAAAAAAAAAAAAAAATATTACGACACTTAAAAGGCAGAGTGAAATATTTATTGTCTCAATACTTCGTGCTTTGAATTTATATCCCATTTCGAAAGAAAAATACACGTTCCTCCGTAATAGATTTTATGAATGGACATTTATGGTTGGACAAGTATTGTTCGCGAATACTAGGAAAAGTCAAATGAAAATTGAAGAGAACCTATATTTTACCGCTCGAATAATTTCGTTCTTGCAGTCTTTCATTCGCGTGAGTCGCTTTCCTCGAGTTCAACCCTCCGATTTACGTGTGCGTCTCCCCTACGCGCGATGTCTATCGCGTTTCTCGTTTTAGGGTCGCCAAGACTTGCCGAGAGGGGTGGAAGCACGCGAGAAAAAGTAAGGATCGATCGTCATCGGATCTCACGTTGAAAATCCTTCAAACTGGGCGACAGAAGGGGGAAGCATCGAAGAGTAAGAATGGCGGACGAAGATCAGCAAAGTCAACGGCCGGCGCCCAAACACAAAATCTTGAGTCATCTACCGATCACCATCAAGATAATCGAAGTGGCGAGTATCTTGAATCAATCGACTTAGATAGCGAAAGAAATTGTAGAGCGTTCTGTTTCATGTTTTTTCTTTTGTTACCGAAAATTTTTTAACCAAGTCTTTCGCGACTTAACATCTCGATATTCGCATAACTGGACGATGCGTTATCGCGCGTTATTTTGCAATGCAAACCTGTCGCTTCGCGACATTCGCAACACGTCGCGCGGATCGCAAGTAAACATTTTACGTAATCCGCTCTTCGCAATGCAGATTCTGGCCATTTTTGCGATCGGTCTGGCGGTCGATCCGATGAACTCGTTCCAGCGAATCTTCAACAGGCCGCGATTCAAGCTGGACGATGCCGCCACTATTTACGTTACGGTCGCCGGCTATATTCTCATCAATGCGGTCTTCATCATCAGCCACATACTCGGCGATCGCGTGCCGAAAAGAACGGTAATGTCTCTGCGATACATCACGAATCACGCTAAAATTTAAATAAGAATTAGCTTCAAGCTTCCAATCGAGCCTTCTCTCTCTTTCATTTCGCGGCGTATTTTACGTCTTTAATTTCCTTACAAAGAACATAAATATGCTCTTGTACTTTATATACCCTTGCTCGTACCAGGGTATAAGACAGAAGCTTATACGATGACTCCGAGGATACAATCTTTACAACTATTAATATTTAATCATTTTTTATAAGAAAAGAAATATCGATTTCGAATTAATCATAGAATGCGTAGATAAAGTTGAAAGATTATTTAATAACACGATTCATTAGTGTTGAATATTTTTCTCTTTTCTAATAAGGAGAAATTCTCACAGGAATCAATTTTGACAGAGAAAGAAGAGTTTATTTCTTTGTGGATCAATGAAAAAAAAATCATTTAAAAAATTATATAAAAATATATATAGTACGTAGATTGTTTTTGCCAAAAGTTACTTTGTTCATTCTCTGCAAATATTCAATAGAGATTAATAGCCAATGTGCTGTCCTTGTTATATTATTCTCATGGTAGAGAACGACGCGCTGGCCGCAACTAGATACGCCTAGTTCATTTGTACAGCTGAGTCATTATGGACGCAGCGACGACGTATGCGTTAATTAGCGGACGCATCAAGGCCTCGTTACGCGAGGCTCGCTACATTTCTGATGTCGTCTTATACATAATAAAACTTAATAATGTGGTTTCCGAATGAAAATCGCGCGTAGTTTATCATCGGTGTGCGCGACGCATATGCAAACTTATCGAATCAGTCGAGATATCAACCTGTAAATCATGCGAATGAGAACTTTTCAACTGTGCAAATTCCGCTATACGTATCTTATTACGATGCATGATTGATGTTGCGATGCCAGCCCAAGAGCTTGACAAACAACCTTGAGAAAATATATCTTGTGGTTACGTAGTGGTTAATAAACGCGACGATAAATAATAATAAGTCACTTTCTTATATGCAGCGTAATTTGATCTCGAATTAATCGCAATAACGTCAAACTTCGTCGCGTTAATTTTAAACTGGAAATAAAAAAATATTCATTCTTCCCGCGACGAAATTAAATATTAATTGAATACTAAGAGTCATTAAGCTAGACGCTATACGCGAATTGAATTGTTGACGTTTCAAAAGCATAATGCTACGACACGTCGTGTGTAATCATTCGTTTCCGCCGACAATTGACAATTAGATTAAAAATAGCCGATCGTTGCGTGATCCTCTTCACGCGACGGATCGAGAGTCGCGAATTTAATTCATAATTAATTGATTGTTACAGCTGATAATATTCGCGTCGGTGGGCGCGTTTATGCACGTGGTTGCCGGAAGCCTCATGATCCACAATTGGCGTCAGATGAACGGTCCTTACTATTACGTGTACAACAACGAGGTTCATCCTAGCAAGCAATACATGGACATGCTTGTATCCGCGGCCGTATTTACGTTCGTAAACGCGATAGTATTTGTCGCGGAAATTGCCGCCATAATAAGATATTCGTGAATATCAAAGGCTTTCTGTAAAAGATCTGACGATCCGAAGGAGTCGAGGGACTCCGCCAAAGTTACGGATAATTCGCTTCGAAGAACAAAACAGATCTTAAATTTCTTCTTAAAGTTCACTACGATTAACTTCACCAGTTTTCTGAAATTTATACTTCACAAGAAATGCTAAGTCGATATAGTCCTTATATAATATTTCATAGAGAAAGACTTCAAAACTTCAAAAGATGAATTAATCAACAAATTTAAAACAAAAAATTCTGCTTCGAGGAAAAATGGTAGAATCAATTATAAAGTTTTTTTTTTAATATTAATTTTTGTAAATCAATTGACGAGCAAGATTGTATTTTAGAGAAACGTAATATAATAGTATTATCTATATATCATCACCATAGTGTAGTATATAAGCAACATCGTGTATATCGTTATCGTTAGAAAAATTAGTGATAATATAGATTTGTAGTGATATAATTATGTAAGGCAAGAGACCAAACGCGAAATCGCAATTTGCAAAAATTTATTGCCATTCGAGCAAAGTATCTATTCGCGTGTGAATCCGTCCAGTAAATTTTTGTATTCAAAGAGCATTTATTTCTACAAAATATTTAATAAACAAATCTTAAGAAGCTACTCTCTTTTAAGCGAAATAAAAAATATTTCTTCTCTCACCTGTCTTATACATTTTTCGCTCTCTCTTTCTCTCATCTCTACCCATCTTCCTTGGATCAAATTTACAAATAAAAATAAAAAAAAACAAATATATACACGAAGTTGGTCATTCCGTGACGTAACGATCTCGATTGTAGAAACAAAAATGCACGACATGACTCGTAACTGTCAAAAATTGTTTTAAAAATAAAGTGTCCGTTTTACATTATATAATATTAATACGTTAATATCTATAAAAGAGCAAGGATGGCAGGGAGCAAAGAGGCAAAGAGCAAAGTGGCCAAGATGAGACTGCCTTTGTCTCGACAAAAGTTGCCGCAGCACAGGGCAAGCAGATGTGTGTCGATTTTGATTAAGCCGCTGAGGATATTTCAATTCGTGCGTAGATCTAATATTTCACTACATTTTTCAATCACTAGTCAGAGAAAACACGTTAAAATTAAGATCGATTAATCTCGCCCATTAAAATCTTTCTCTCGGAGACAGTTCGCGGTGTTACTGCTGTTCGCGTTCACGATCTACATGATCGCTATGGATCTCACGCCGATAAGCTCTCTGGCCTGTATTATCTTGATCGTCTTATCAGGCGTCTACGTCTTCGTCTTGGCTGTCGAGTTGATCAGCCACTTTGCCGGCGGCGCCCTGCACATTATTCCGGTAATTTACACGTCAAAGTGTTTAAATTTCTAATTTTCGCCGAACTGTTTCGACGAAAAATTAGAAAATTAAAAAAAATTAGAATCATTTGAAAATTTTATTTTGGAACTTTTCTTCGTAATTTATCTTTCCCAAGATGCCCGTCGAAAAAGGCCATTTATCGACGAGCTGGAAAAAATGAAAATGATGAACATAATGTATATATGTATATTTCGCATATATTGCGTGTATGCAAGATTATATATCTTCCTTCATAAAATTATTACGCAGATGTGCGCCTTCTCCTTATTCGGCCTCGCATTTTTCGGCACCGCCGGGATTCTATTAATTTGTTACGACTACACGCAACTCGTCGTGCAACTAGCGACAGTGATACTGTGTCTATTGGCAGCGCTATTTTTCTTGCTCGACATCGCGATAGTATTCGTGTGAGTCTCGCGATTATCCCGTTTATCCTCAAATCTGCGTCGAGAGACGCGGAAGATTCAATGACGTTACGTTTACTGCACGCTTGTAGATTTTGGAAGAGAAAATGCTCCGCCTGTAAACGATGTTGCACCGAAGGAGCGGAATATTTGCTACGCAAAGACGAAGAACCGCACCCATCCGATGCCAAAGTGAGCATTCGCAGAGGAAGATTGCTATCTAATATAAAATTCTATATTTAATCCATAATAGAGCATAGAACTTTTGCGCATTAATCGTACAGCATTAAAACCCTTCTGTCAATGAACGGCTTTAAATGTTAAAAATGTGTCGGAACTTTTCTCCGCCCGAAACAAAATACAAAGGGCTTTTGAAAACCTCCTAAAATATAACGGGAAAGAATGTACAATGTGTCGAAAACACGCAGTTGGTACCCATTAATGAAAAGGTGAAAAATTATATCGACAGAAGGGTTAATCGGCTATTTTGTGTTCTAATTAATGTCTCTCGAGCAAAAAAACGTTGCAGATAATGAAGCACGATGTAACGACCAGCCTGAGCGACGTCAGGGTACCCATCGAATTAAAGAGCGTCGTGACGCCCGATCACGGTTACCGTAAAGTCGAATACCCTCGACGACGGGAATACGTCGACTGTCCTACATGCGTCCCGTCCTTGTGCAATCTCAGCATCGCCCAAATCCAGACGGAGCCTTGCGAGACATCCGTCATGGAGAGTCAAGTGAGCGACGCGCTCGAGATTCATTGATAAATAAATTTTCTCGCAAGTTCTTTACTTTACTCGAGAACAAATCCTCCCTCTGATATCTCGATTGAAAGAGAAAAATCAAAGAACCATCCAATCGATATTTTTAAAGATATACGAGCCGTTTATTTTGAAAATGGTGTAAGTCCATTTTCGAAAAAAAATCGATATTGTTGCTACAGTTACAAATTGTGTGGTTAAGTTTATTTATTTTTAATATTATCGGTTCGTATGTCATTGATAAGCTCAATTTGCAATAGTTATCTTTAGCTTTTGTACTATCTGAAAGATTCTCTCTGTATGCGCGTGCACTTTCTTTTCTCGGACGAAATCAGACCCCGAGCGCGGTCGTGAAGGAAACGCCGATGCAGACGTTCAGCAAGTGCGAATTTTGCCATCAATTCATGCAAACCGCCGCGTTACCCGTCACCGAGGAAGCCATCAGAGAGTATTCCCAAAATCTGTCGCAATGGTTCTATCCCGCCATCGTGCAATTCGTCCGCGGTGGGGTCGGCATGCCGTGCTGTCGCGGGTAATTTGTACGAGCGATTTCTAACGTATACGTACTCTCGACCTGAAGAAATAATACGACCTAATCTCTCCTCTCGCAGATGCAAATGCGCAACGGGAACTGCACCGCAGCCGCAGCCGCAGCCGCAGTCGCAGCGACAATCTGGACCGTCATCATCATCGCCACGACGTAAGAAATCGCCGGCTCCAGCAGTCCCGAAGCCAAAAACTGACAAAACGTCGACGAGTGAGGCGACACAGCAGGTTACGAGTAAATCTGATATACGAAACTGTGTTAAACCTCTATCGTTCAGGGCCAGAAATCTCTGGCATCATTTTTTTCGGGAATAGCTTTACCCCCGTCTTAATTGTTTTGTTTGCAATCCTAATATATATATATTTTAGGATTGTAAAAAAAAAAAAAAAAAAATTAAGACAGATAAAGCTATTCCCGAAAAAATCATGCCAGAAAAAAAAATCATAGATCTGATCCTGAATCTTACGGTATCACTGTATGCTTGTGCATAAATGTTTATAATTGTCACCAAAGATTCGAAGTGCGGAGCCGTCGATAACGTTACAAAATTAACGACGGGAATCGCGCAAACTGTCACGAGACTCACTCTCGCCTCCTTCTACGTGAAACCGGACAAGAAGATGCCGAATAACCCAGTAAATCTCGCGTACGCGCGCGTTGCAAATTTATCTAAAAATTCCTGAAAATAATTACAATAAAATACAAATATAATACAATTGTTTGAATTAAATATTGGAAATTACAATTTTGACTGATATATACGGTCCAATTATAATCTCAGATCTGAGCGAAAAGACACAACGGAGGTAAGGAGAGACGAAAATCCGACAAGCCAATCCGACCAAGAATTGAGGAGAGAGATAATTACGATGCTCGCGAAAGGCGAGGAACCCGCGGTGATCGAAGAGATGATCATCGAGTCCGTCGACGGGAAAAGAAACGAAGAGAGCACGGAGGGAAGGAACGAGGAACTCGTCGAGGAAGTCGAATACAACGGCAAACCTGAAAGAAGTAAAGGGGGAGGGGGAGGGGGAGGGGGAGAGGAGCGCCGAATTACGACCTGTCATCAGTTTATGCGCGCGTCAGAAGAGGGAAGCGTGTCGAACCTGAAGGGATCGCCGATGCACAGCATAGGCACGCAAATGTAAGCGACGTGTGTCGTCTTCGAGGCGACACGACAATCGATTTAGCTGTACGAGCTTGCACAGCTGAATCGACTGTCGTTACACTTGTCTAAGGAAACGTATACTACAACTTGTGGGAAACGATCGTTTTAGAAGCGCAACGCTGATTTCGCCGCTCGCCAGCAGCAAGACGAAGCCTAGAACATACTTGCATTTGAAATCGAACAAGGTGGATCCGATCAGAGACGCGTAAGCAAGCGAAAACTCTCGTAAATAATACACGATAACGAATACGCTACTCGAATACGCTATGAATACAAATATAGTTTCAACTATTATTATTTGTAAAATTATTTAGAGATGCATCCGACGAGAATCCCGGAATGTCGGAAACAGTAACATCGAGATTTGTTAGCCCGGCTGTTCGAAAAGTATACAAAAAATAGATTTACGTAAAATCATTAATTCTCGAAAAATAAATTATATAACAGAGTACATCTCGCTTTTTATTTTAGGACGAACGTGCTGAATCGCCGAATCCGATCGAGCATCGAAAGAAGGATGTTTGTTCGTATTGCAAGGTGACTTCCAGTGGTTTCATTATAAGTTTCTGATTATAATACCTGAAAATTTCTCACTCAGTTGAGATACATATACTTTCAGAGTTTGAAACCAACTTCGGCAAACTACTGCAACATCTTCAAAGACAAAAGGGGAAGATACTTCTGCGAGTTCTGCGCCCCGACAGACAAGGTAAATATATCTTTACAATCTATATACGTGTGTTATAAAAATTATTATTCCAACTTTTCGGACGGAAAAAATTCCTCCGTGTGTTACAAACGTCTGGCTAAAACAGATTTACTTATGTGAAATCGTGTGTGCAAACGAAACAATAAAAGATATCTTCGGTAGTCAAATTGATCGACGAAAGCAAATTTTTTAATTACTCGATTTGCTTTTAAAAAAAAGAAACGTTTTCTTTGTCGCTTTTTTTTTTTTTTTTTTTTAGATAACGAGCAGACTCGAAGTCACGGATTTGAAGAAGCTACGGTGTGCCAATTGTCGATTATCTCTTCGTGCGCGAGGCGTTAAAACTGTAAGTGTTGTAATGCCGATCTATCGGCAAAAAGAAAAAAATTAATGATCAAAAATTTCTATTCGCAGAATATTAAACTGAAATCGGACGCTTGTCCGAAATGCGGTCAATCGCAGAGACAGACGGCGGCTTCTTCTCCATCCTCCATGTAACACGTCGCAATTACATTGTAACACAATTACAGATATCTCACGTCGATAGAGTAGATATTGCGCGAGTCGTGAACCGGAAGCGTCGATATCGTGATTGCCTTAAAAACTCGATTCCTTACAATATAATAGTCATTAGGAACAGCGATATGGAATAAAAAAACGTATATTCGCTTTCTTTTTTCGCGTAAATGCTAAGAATAGGAGCACGAGAGAGAGATCGCTTTGTTGATTATTAACTGTAACTTAATGTAAGATAATATCGGGAGAACACATGATTCGTACCTTCTTTGTAACATGATACCAATTTCCGCCCTGGCGCGTGTACTTGTAATCCGCTGTAATGCTGTAATGTGTACCGCCACTTTTTTTCCGTCATTTTTACCTTCATCTTTTATATTTGCGCAGTCTTCTAGTGTTAAAATATATATATATAGCGCGATTTCGAATATAATATTGCATAATTTCTGATAACGCGTTCTCCAGAACTTTCTTCTCGCCCCGAGCGCGTGATAAAAAATAAAAATATAACGATAAAAAAATCTAAGGCCTCTTAAAAACCATGCGATTATTGAAATACTCAGATTGGGGCTCCTATTTTGCCTTTAAATAAGTATAGTAAGTACGTTCGCAGCAACGCACATGAAACTTAATCCGGTATAAATCTGCGGTGTCGTTTTACAAACGAGATCATGCGATTACGCATCATAAAAAAAAAAAAAAAAAAATAAATCTATGCCAACGATTATACGCGGTTTCAAAAATGCCAGTACGAGATTGCATCGTTAAAATGCTATAAAACGAGTTATTAAGCTAAAGAAACTAGATCGAGCTTATATGGCAACGCGTAAAAAAAAAAGATCCTTACGCTACATGCGAATCTTTGGCAGCATCGATAAAAAAAAAGAGAGAGAGAAATATCCTAATATAATTATTTCCCATTAGTGCGTGAAATAAAACGTAAAAACGCCATCTTTGGTATCTCTAGCGCCGTCCTTTTCTAAAATCTGCGTAAAGCAATCTTCAAAAGAAAAAAAAAGAAACGAAAAAAAAAAAGAAGGGAGGGGAAAAAAAATCCGAATCACAGCCAAGCGCGACCGCTCGTCGTCTGCTTCAAGATCGGTCTCGGACGTTTGTCGTCGTTGCCGTTTATCGCGTCGAACGAAACTAAGTACGGTGTTGTCCCGCCGTTCTCCGACGCGTAGATCGGCGTAAAATTCAACAGGATGTTCGGCGAATAATTCTGAATATAGCCGGACGCGATGTCAGTCTCCGGCTGCTTCGCTGCAACTCCTTCGCCGACGATGAAATCTTTATCTATCGCGATCGATCCCGTCTGATTGCCGTTATACCAGAGCGACGATCGACGATCGGAATTTGCGAACAAAGGCACGTTATTCGTCGGCAGCTCGTCGGGAATACGATGATTGACGAACGAAGGTTGAGGATAATTCGCAATCGCGTCCTTCGGGCACAAATAATTCTGAGGCAATAGAACGTAGCATGACGCGGCGGGATTCCGATACGGTAGGACTTGATACTGAATGGCGTCGCCGATCAGCTGATTCTGGTCGATCGTCTTGCCGAAAGAGCGATGGTTCTGGCAGGGATAGCGATGATTCGAGACGCTGTTCGAGCATGCTCGATTGCCGGCATCTCTCCTACCGAGAGACAACGTTGCCTTCGACAAGGAATATCTCGCGTCGTTCTCCCAATCGCGTGCCGATTCGCACATCGTATTCGGCGATTCCTTCGAGCTGCCGGAGTTTGCGGACGAGCCGGACAATTGGGAGAGCAGATTGGAATTCCACATGTCGAAGTTGCGGAAGCTGTCTGTCGATCCGTCGATATCGCTCGTCTGGCGTGTCCGCTGATCCTTGACGACGTCCAGCAGCTGCACGTCGTTATCGTTGATGTCCGTCAGCGTCTCCGTCTTATCGTTCAGCGTGCTTAGCATAGTGGCGTAACGAGTGTTCTTCGGATTCCGAATGGATTTGACGAGGTTGCCTCGATCGTTGCCATTGATACCGGGTGATGACGGCGGGCAGATTGGCGGAAGTTGCTTCTGGCAACGATTAGACTCGCTCTGCGCTGGAGCCAACGATGACGTAGCCGTCGTCTTCTTAGGTTGCAGATACTTTCGGACAATGTGCACGTCGCCCTTATCGTCTACCGTGCCACGATCTTCGTACTGATAATACGAATATGCGAAGTTCGAGGGGGGAGAAGTTAGATTTTGCCCAGACAATGTGACGTAGGTCTGGCTGCACCGACGTTTATCAATATTAATATCTCGAGATGACACAAAAGTTTAAAAGATATCTCTAAAGAATGTCTGTGAAAGACATCAATCTTTTTTAGATTTTCTTTTTAAATATATTGCAAATTTGTGTATACTGCTTTGCTTATAATATTCTAGCCAAACAATACAAGGTTTGTCAAAGCCCATCACTTTTATCGTTTATAAAATAAGGTAAATATGACACGAAAAGAGAGCAAATTTCAAGTTAACTGATATCTACTATCGGTGCAAACCGACCGTACTTTTGTAAATAGTCAAAATACGAAGAGAGTTCAAGGATCACGAGAGAACAGTTTGTCAAATGTTTTATATTTCTTTTTTGTTGTTGTTGTAAAACGTGGACTGTAAACAAGATTGTAAAGTAATGTCATATTGGAATGCGCCCTTTATTGTTTCTTTAAACTTTCGATAATCAGCTGAGAACTGTAAATTTCTTTTGATCGATCTTATCGAACTTTTTTAAAGTTCTTGTAAAGAAGTTAAATAATCAACGTTGAAATTTGTGTAAATGCATTTTAATATATTCCTCATTGGATAATAATTAATTATAATCTTTTTTATATAACTTGAGATCTTTACGCTAAGAGCTTACGTCTTAAAATGACGTTTCGAATAACCTTCGTGGACCAGATAACATGTTTTCGAAATGTCATGCGTAAATCGATAAGATGTGGCAATATAAACGCGTTAAAAACAGTTTCATAATCTTCTCGCAAAGCTCACATTGCCGTATATATTTATTTGTCATAGATAAGTAGAGAGAATTTTTCTCTATCCAAAAATATTTATATTATTTTCATATATTATTTACTTATTATTTCTTATATTTATATTTTTCATAAATCTCTCATTTATAAAGAATACAGAACGATTTCAAAGACGAGTCGTGCCTTAGAGAAACTTTATATAAATCATCTAATTTTGATCGAATATAAATATAGTTCCAATCATCGCATAGAGTTTATTTTCATCTTATATACTCTTCACACAAGAGCCTAAAGAGCGTATAAGATTCAAATATAAGATTATTCGTTATATTCGTTATATTCGCAGAGGATGTAAATGTCGATGATGCAACACAAACAGATAATACTAAACCGGTGAATCGTGTACTTTTATCGCACATACCATTTCAGCCTTAGCCAGGTAGATCCAGAGCTTGCGCCACGTGCTGAATTTCTTTTGCTCACTGAAATTGTACCGCATCTCCTTGGAGGCGTACCGGGTCGATAGAGGACTGCGATAATCGCAATAATCGCTGTTCTGTACTTTCGAAACGCTCATCGTGTGATCGAGAGAGAGACTCCGCGGAAAAGAACTGTCCGACGCGATCGCATGAATGAAACTACTACGCGCACGCCGAACAGCTGATGCGCGATCAATATAGCCGAGTCTGGCCGAGTCTCGTCGAACCGAATGTAGAGAACTGAATGATAAAATGAGCGCCTCGGGACGAAAAGCACGCGAAACTGCTTCAACGAGCCGTCGATAATCCAGAAACTTGAGATACTGAAATATTATTCATGCAGTCACGTGTTCGGCGTCAACTGCACATCAACTTTTCAGCTACGGTTTCTTTTAGACAAGCGCAAATAAAAAGTCTACTCTAAGAGGTTGCATTAAAAATAATTGTATCTTACAATTGAACATTTGATTCATGTTCGTTCTCTAACTCTGTACATTAATTACACGCATCCCAATATGACATAATTAAATAAAAAAAAAAGAAGAGACTCTTGTAAATCTCACAAACATTATTTGAATAAATAAAGATGTATAATTTTCGCGAATCTCTCGTTTTCACGAATATATCGAAAAATTATAATTGCTACCGACTCTCTTCGTCTATTTTCGATTTCAATTGAAGCAGCGTTGTACAAAAAGATTTATGCTTTGAAAAGTATAATTTTAAGAAAGTTAAAAAAAATCATTATTTCCAAAATTATACTACGTGCGTGAGTTTTTACGAATATTTATTAATTTTCCTGAATAAAAAGAAATTGCCGAAAGTAGATTCCATTAGATTAGATCTCGGTGCTTCAATTTCAATCGTTGAAATCTGATATGTTCGCGGGAAAAGCAAAGAAAAAAAAAAATAAAAATTGTCTACTCACCACATTAGAAGGATTCCAGTCGACACGCGCCCATTCCACGTGTACTTCGTTGCACTTGAAGAGTTTTTCGGGTCTCAATTTTCGCCTCGCCAAGGCTGCGTTGCGATGCGATTTAAAGGAGACTATAGCGTAAGCCGCGGCGTCGTGATTCGGAAATCGATAGATGGACACGTACTCGATATCCCATGCTGATGCGTAGATTACCTGACGAAAAGAAAAATTCAGACACTTTGAGAACAAGAAATAAGCAAACAAGAAAGAGAACACATCTTAAACATTTTTTCAATACTATTATTTCTTAATTATTTTTGTCGTAAAATTATTATTTCTTAATTATTTTGTTTTGTATTTCTTAATTATTTTAAATAAATATATATTTAACGCGAAAAAGGACGACAAATAATAAGCGGAAAAAATACAAATTGTAATAAATTATTTTATGTATCGTTATGTAAGCTCAGGCTAAAAATATGAGAAATACAAGAAAAAATATAACGTAGATATAAAAAAAAACTTACTCTGACAACCTCCTCCGACGCGATGTACCACGGCAATGGACCGATGTAGAGCTTGCACTTGTTCACGCTCGCCAGGACTCGTATCTTCTTGCCCGGCGAGATCTCGAATTGATCTAACTGAACGATGGCGCGTCCCGCGTCCTCAGGATTCGTGTACATGATGAAGCAGTAGCCCCTCGTCAATTCGGCCATGTCCACCATCAGCCGTATCTGGAAGACCTCGCCGATCGTCTTGAACAGCGGATACAGGGTGTCCTCGTAGATCGTCTTCGGGATACGGCCGACGAAGATCTCGCAATCGATACCGGGAGTCGGGCCGGTCCATCGGATCGGCTGTATGCTGAGGATCCTCTGGCCGTTGATCTGCGTGGAGGCCAACTTGTGCTCGTGCAGAAGCCGAAGAACGTTCTTGTGCGTCTGCAATTGTCGGCGCAACGCGGGACACATGAGCGTGGACTTTGGATTATTCTCGCCTCCTGCAAATTGTTAAAGATACAGATGTTAGATTAAGAGAAGTGAGATAAATTTATTATACAGGGTGTCTACTCAAAAAAATTTCCTGATCTTTCAGGTATTTTCGTTTAAAATTCCAGAAATAAGAAAATTTGTAGATGCAGCGCATTTTAAAATAAGTTTCTTTATTGTATGCGCTTTCTAATGTTTTCTATTCATACGATTACAAAGAAAGTTATCAAGAATGCAGTTTTTCTAGCATTTAATATTGATTTATTAATCGTAAAATTAATTTGGACATTAACAAAGTGCAATATATCGCTATATCTAAACGCTAAAGATATATGCAAATATATAAAATAAAAATATAAAAAAAAATAATTTATTATAAACGTCTTAAGGAGTACTAATTTATTTAAATATATTATTAAAAAATTGAACAATTTTCTATGAAACTTACATAAGATACCTTGATACTAAAAAGAGATCGTCAATAAAATTATCAAAAACACAATTTAAAAAAAAATTTCCTGAGTCTCAATAAAATTCCACGAAAATTCCTGGATTAAAAAAAAAATCCCTTACAATCCCCGGTTTTCCCGATTTTTCCAGGCAATGTAGACACCCTGTTATAGGAACAAGATATTGTGATTTCCGTTTCCAAAGAAGTCTCGTAAAGATTATGATCCAGATATAAATATGTAACAATTATCTTCGCATAATTTTAAATATTTTAATATTGTGTCGTTTTAATTGAGAAAGGAATAAGTTTTTTCAATAATAAGACGCAATTACTATTGGCATTAGATTTTTTTTAAAATCTGGATTGCTTCACAGTAATATATATGTATGTTATGTAAAATTACAACGTTTCGAAAAAGTGATAAATGCAATTTAAGATGAAAAATTTCTCTCTTTACTAACTCTATATGTATAATCTTAATCGAATATGAATTGATCTATTTAAGGAAACGTACAGTCACACTTTTGTTTGTATATGTATACGATACATACACTAATGATAAACACCGCGTAACCGTATCCATGGCGAAGCATTGTTCGAGAAATAACACACACGCATACACACATACGCATTATCTCTCTTTCATCTTCCGACGCGCTCGTACTATTCCGGAAGAAACGTAGAATATTTTTAGCTCTCGCAACGCGACGCGTATTTCGCGAGTTTATCGATATATTGCGAGCGATTAAAACGCGCTTTTTACGCGCAATAAAAAAGGAAAAGAAGAGAGAAGAATGAAGCATCTCGACTCACCGTTGTCGAAATTTTCCAGATCCAGGGAATTCGCTTCCTCTTCCGCGACATCCATCCTGCTGTCATTGTCGGATGCGGAATAATGCGACCACAAGACGGACTCCTCGCTCTTCGATTTCTTCATCCTCTCGATCTCGCGTTTGTTCTCTTTGTTGCCGCCGCTTTTCCTCCGATTGTTCCCTCTGCGGCCGCCCTTTGATTTATTGCTCTCCATCACGCGCGCACTCCCGATCAATAAATCGATATCAGCTGATTCAAAATGACTTTTCGCGAGCGGTCATAGACATAAGAATAATATATACACACATATATATATACATGTATTATACATGTAATATTATAATTTATATACGTGTATAAACATATATGTATATATATATGAATATATTTTCTTATGTATCGAGTCTATTGCGGGTCCTCGTAGCAGTCGAGAATCGATCTATTGACGCGAAACGACGAGACGAGCTCTGATCTCCGATCCTGCCGGCGAGGAGAGCAGCCGGATTGTGCTCGCTCATCGAGAAAGGACAAGGATTTCGGACGTCTCCGTCAGGATTGGCGGACAGTTTTACGTGGAAGGGATGATGGGGGGGTTCACCTCCGGCTCTCTTCTCCGCGCACGTTGCATTTCTCCTTCTTCAGACCAGACGAAAGCGAGCGAGAACCGATGTTACACCGGCTCGATTTTCGTCTGTTGATCATCCGCTGAGACGGAGAATTTATAGCCGGCATCTGTCAAACAATGGATCTTATCGCGTGCCATGCTCGGTCGCTCGGTGACTCGATATCGATGGCACGTGCGTTTTCGCGCACTACTAATCCTACGTTTCTCGTAATACGCATCTGAAAGATCAATGACATTATCCATTTTTTTAAAAATTGTTTTTAAAAACATAAAAAAAATAATTCATATTTTATTTCATTCATTTATATTTTAATTTTGATGATGATCGTGATTTATCATATAATCTGATATTTTTATTCTTTTAATTTATACATGTATATATGTATACGAATTAAAAGAATAAATTAAAAAAATAAAAATGTCAGATTATGATAAATCACAATTATACAATATATATGAATATAAAAATATATATGTATGTATGTATATAAAATTTGTTTTCAAATGGTTACTTTTTAGTTTTGTATTTTAATTTGCATATAGAGCATCAATTTTTTATTCGAAAGAATAAAAAATCTTTTTGTCATTTTTTCGCGACGCCATAAATAAAATAATAAAAAAAGTTATTGAGAATTATCGAGAGATTTAGATTACCTTGTTCTCTTCTCAAGAGACGTCGAGAAATCGGAAATATGCAAGTAGCGAGATTTAAGATTTAACGTGTGTTGCGTTGCGAACGGGTTCAAGGTACGAGGAGAGCGCGACACACACGAGCTTCTCCGTGACACATATCCGCGGATTCGCATCGTCCTGCGCCATTGCACCGTGTGTGATAATAGCATTGTTATTTGTCGTTCGCATGCAGGCAGTCCTCATTACATGACACACGGTGCCGCCAACCTGTGTATGAGCAACTCCACCTTCGCTATATCTTCTCAGTCGTCGCGCGGGCGCGTCGTGACGTGAAGCTTCGTATTGCGATTCCGTCGTGCGACTCTGCTGCAGGTGATAACACAACTACTTTCCATTATCGAGTAGCAATCAGTAGAACGTTTAACGAGTCCGTATAGCGATTCCGTTCAGAGCGACGTAAATAAAAAATTTATTTTTTTAAAAAAAAGAAGCACTCACCTTTCGTAGACAGTTTCGAGAAAATAATACAAAAAAATGTGTGTCGTGTTTCTTGCTGCATTTTTCGAGAATACAGATGATTAATTCGCACTTCTAAAAAAATTATGTTGCGTAATAAATTTAATTTATTTCAAATATAAGATATTTTTTCTGAAATAAATCGCGAGATATATTATAATTAAAAAATTTATTTTATTTATGAAAAAAGTAGCTTAAGCTGTTTGTTTTTGCTTGTCGCAAAAATTTTGTTAATTTTTATAAATATTCACAAATTATGATACTATTATTATGATACAATTATAATGCAATTATGATATACTATAGAGATTGAAAAATATTCTAAACATAATCTATTAGACTCTATATTTTTTTTTACTATTATTATTAAATTATAAATTTTTATGGCAAGATTTTAAAACTCATACTACTATATGCTACAATGAAAGAAAGGTTTGTCGTTCTTATTCTATTTTGAAATACTGGAAATGACTACAATTCTTTGGCTCGGAGCCAAGGATATCTTCGTGAACGGAACAAAAGCTACTTATTAATGCGAATAGTGACGTTTCAAAAGCAAATGAGGACGATTTGTTAATAGCTTGAGAATTCACGTAATGCTTCGCCGAAAAGAGACGAGACTTTCGCAAACGACCGTTCGTTCCTCGTTCCTTTAGTCGTTCACATTTTGGAACCGCATCTTTATCATCATGTGGAACCGCAAGGTCTTCATCAGAATAATCGAAGTGGTATGTAAACAAAATTTTTCCACCCTTCCCATCTTTAAAAAAAAAAATCAGTTTCAAGATTAATGCATGTGACATTACGACTAGAGCGCCGAGATATGTTTATTATAATTGACGCTCGTTAAAAATCGAAAGTGATATAATTTTAGTGAGTTCTCTTTTTGCTTTCGCTTTTAAAGAGAAACGGAGAATCAGTTACGAGGGAGTTTAATGCACTTATAGTCCCATGAACTGAAAATTATCTCTACATTAACACGTAATAAATACTAGCGATAATTAATTAGAACAAGATATTTATGATATATTAAATCATCGCTATTAAACATATTATCGATGTTAGCTTAGAGATCTTAATGGCTGAAAAATGAGGCTAAGAGATGATTATATAAATTATAAAACATGAAAAAAATTGTCCGGTTGCAGCTCTTATGCGTCGCTTGCGTCGTCGCGCTGAGGGTGACGGATGATGAGAGTCGAAGGGTGTTTCACTACTTGAGGAATCGTAGCAGGGAGTGGTCACTGTTGAACAACGTGACATGGGGCAGCATAGGTACATATTCATGATTCACACACGCACATATGCAGAGATTCTGCGTGACTTGTGTCCAAGAATCCGACTCTCTCAATGTACACTCATTTCCTGGTTTCCGCGAATATAGGCGCTGCTCTCGCAACGGCGACCTGCGGCGGATACATCATTGTAACGACCGGTCTCTTGATCGCCGCGGCTACCGGGGAACTCCGCGGCCGAAAGACGGTAATAATTGCTTTCTTTTTCTCATGCGGAGTAGGCATGCGTGTCGTAGATGCGTTTCGTAACGCAGCTGTCAATGCACGTCGACAATCCTAGTGGTTGAGATACATGTTGAGGCTGTTACTTTTGACAGCTTCGAAGTTTAAGGTGTCTTCGAAGGTTCGAAGCTTCGAATATCGAAGCCTTCGAAGCAAATCATCAGCCCTAGTTAGGGCTGTTATTTTTGACAACTTCGAAGATTCGAAGCTTCGAAATTTCGAAACTTCGAGATCTTCGAAGATTTTAATGTCGAAGCCTTCGAAGCAAATCATCAGCTCTGGTCTACATGTGGCGTGGACTCTCGATCTTTAGAAAAGTAGCCAAATATAGAGACGACGGAAGCAAATTATCAAAATGGTTCGAGTCAACGAAAGGTTGCTCTCTCAATTGTTAGATGGTGCAACACGTCGATATACATATCTCTAAAAAAAAAAAAGTGAAAGTTGACTTCAATTCTCCTAGAAACAAGAAAAAAATAAGAGGAGAGTTGTATCGGTTCTTACGTGATATACATACATATTACCTGAGTTACCAAAATTTTATCCTGTCGGCGAGAACAGCGTTCTTTCTTCTTGCTGCGAGGAGTCTGTCCGGAGACAAGTTTGACGTAACGCGGAACACGATGGCGGGAGTAGGATTCATTTCGACGCGACGAGATTCTTCCCAGGCGCTTTTAATTTATTCCGAGGTTGGTCGCGAGTGAAAATATCGCGCATAAATCTCGATGATAGAGAGAGAAAGAGAGAGAGAGAGAGAAACGGTGGCGTGAGAAAATCGGTGGCGCGTCGCGATGTCATTGAGGGGCCAAGGATAAGAAATGTTTCTCCTTTAACGCGAATAGCGCGGACTTTTGCGCACGTGATCGCAGCCTTGGTCAATCGAGAGACACGTAATATAACTCATTTAATGACTCATAACTGGGAGGCTGGGCCGATTTCGAGCGAATTGCATCGCGTAGCTGCCGATCTCTCCTGCGTATTCAGTGTTTTCTAGAAAAAATGTCATGTCCGTCGAAAAGAACCGTCTGTCCTTGATAATATCATCTATAATACCTAGCGACTAGGAATTTCGCGTCGATTCTATCGCCGCGAAGGACTCGCTCTCCGTCCGAGGATTGTTGCGTAATGATAAGTTTCTACGTACAATCGATCGGTTATGCAAGGCGATAAATAGATCGCATCGATGAACACATTATCAAGTCCCGATTAAAATTCAGGAATTCTTCCTACTCGGACTGGGCGTGATTCTCTTCGGGATAGTCGGCGCCTTGTCATTGGCGTCTATCGACAGTGTCCCCGAGGATCTGGTTGACAATGCCGCAGTTTTGGGAGCGCTGTGCCTGCTCACAGCGTTGGTGTTCATCGGTGATTTACTGATGAGTCCGCCTCGCAAGAAGGATAAGCAGGACGAGGCGCGAATCCTGGAAAAGGATTTAGGTAAGCTAATTAAAAATATGCCGCGAGCGATTGATTAAAAAATTTTTATATATTTATATATTCATAATTAAGATATTTTCTAATAAATATAATTTTCTATCCAAAAAATGACGCATTTGCAAATATACTGCAGGCAAGCGGCAGGTAACGCCGGTGGTGATCAGCGAGGATACGAAGTCGAAGCCTAAATCGGCCGTCGTGAAAATTCCCGAGGACGAGAACGGTCGCGCGAACGACGCTTTCCAGAAGACGACGGACGATCGTCACGTGGAAGCCGCGAGATCCCGAGAGCGGGAATCGTCGGTGGCACGTCATCCGGATGACTCTCGGGACGATCGAGAGCTTCGCGGCGATCAGGAACCGAGAGAACGAGCGCAGAATTTCGAGAACGGTCGAGTCCTGCGTGACTCGCAGCGTTATCGCGAGACCGACGAGCCCGATCGCAGGATCGACGAGTCCAGGATAATGTACAAGAGTCGGGACATCTATCAGCGGCCGATCGACGAGATCGACACGCCTCGCTTTCCCATGGAATACGAGAAGAGTGATCCGATCTTCGCGAAAATCATCCATCCGAGCGTGAAGATCATGAGAGTCGAGCGAGACGTCGAGGAGGCGCTCAACGACTACAGGTGATTTCTTGCGTCATGCTTACGTAAATCGTCTTGGATTTAATCAAGGAATAAATCGGCCTTCAAATCTTTTCCTGTTTTCATTAAAAAAAAATTGTTCATTTATGAACACGAAAGATTTCATTCTCGAAATTATAATCGAATGATTGTTACGTATCTGTTTCCTCTCGTCCCGCTTCTTCAATATTCACAATTAGGAATAAAAAAAAAGTTATTACCTTAGTCAGATACCTTATTAAGATATCGAAACGGAGAGTTATTCTCATCGCGGACGTGAGTTGCAAGAATCTTGCCGGCGAAGAGGTTTCTCCTCGTTTCTGATTTCCCGACGTTTTATGATTCACGATGCCTGACGCAGCTCGCGCGTGTCGCGCCGATACTTAAATATAATTTCGCGATACTTAAATATAATTCCAACGCGGAATGTCAGATATTCAGACAACAGCCAGTACGACAACGTGCCCGTGAGAATGCGCGGTCCGTCATCCGGGATCTTGAAGGCCCATCATCGCGACGTGTCCTTCAACGTGCCACCCCCGCCCAAGGAATATCGATCCGGGGGACGGGAGAGATCCAAGGACGAGATCGAGATGCTGGAGGAATATTTGGGCGTGCTGAGGACCACCGGGACGCAAACGCCGAGGACACCGTCGTCGCCAGCTGAGCCGGGATACGTTCGACACACCGCAAGTAACTGGCCGCAGGACGTTAAATCGAGCACACCAAGACTTAGTCCCGATCACAGAATTTAACCCTTTTATGACAGCTCTTGATCCATTTTTTTTGTAATCACGTGACCGCTAGTTCATACAGTAGAAACGTAAGTATTTTTTTTTTTTTTTTCGTGTAAAATATAATCGATTTTAATCGACTCTCTTCAAAGAGTTCACTAATCTCGTAATCACCACTTATATTTCGCTCTATCTGTTTTTATATAGGGTAGAGCGGAGTCGAAAGTAACAATTTGACTTTAGAACTCGATTATGGAAAAACTGTTACAGTAAAAGAAAAACTGTTGATACCCCAAGCTAACATATTCATTTCACTTTATGGAAATCATAACATTTGAGCCTTGTGATAAATATAATCAAAATTATCAATCAAAAATCGAAACGAGAGCAAATGTTACAATCGCCCCCGACTCCGGGTCGGTTGTAACACTATAGGCGGTCAATAGTAACAATTTTAAATAATCAAAATCAAAAGTATTTATTCAACGAATTTAAATAATTTTTCTTATATTAGCAAAAGTAAACTAAAATATTCTTATACAAATAAAAAAAAAAGGAAAATAAAGTCTTATTCTTTTAAAATTCATATAAACCTTTTCATACTAATTATAGAAAACATTGTAGAACAAAACAATTATAGAACAACTTTGTTAACTCCAATTATAACAAAATATAAACTTTTTTTAAATAGAGATTACTCTAAATCACAATTGTGACAAATATATAAGTCATTTAACTCAAATTATAACAAAACAAAACTTTTTTTTAATAGAGATTACTCTGAATCACACAGTTGTGACAAATATATGTCATTTAACTCAAATTATAACAAAATATAAACTTTTTTTTAATAGAGATTACTCTGAATCACAATTATGACAAATATATAAATCATTTAACTCAAATTATAACAAAACTAAACTTTTTAAAAAAAAATATCTTTTGTACCTCTGTCAGTCTTTCTAATCTTGGTACGAGGCATTCTAAAATAAAAATAGTTCAGTTATGATCTAAAATGAAACAAATTACATCAGCCGAGGTCGGTTGTAACGTTACATTCGACCCCAGACAATGATGTTACAATGGTCCCCGACTATGTTTTTGAACTTTGATTTAAAATTTTTAATGATAAAATGTCAAAAATGGATAAGTAACAATCATTATAATATGCAAAAATAACTAAACTTAAATATAAATGAAAGAAAAAATACTTATTTGCAGTGGAAATATTTATATTAAAAGTTTAACACGCTTGGAAAAACCTACTTTAGGGCCTCGAAAACGTATTTTGGTCGCTGCGCACGTCCACACAGTATCTAGGCCGCAGACGTACTGAGATAAGTTGTAGCTTGTTTAGCTTCATGCGATAACCGACGCACGCGTATGTATCTACTATATATTTATAGATATTTGAGTTGTTACTTTCGCCCCCTGTTACTTTTGACCCCGCTCTACCCTAGTACATAAGATTCATATCAAACTTTTCCACAGATAATTTAACCATGAAAGGATTAAAGTAATTAATATATCTATATAATATAATTGTGTGTCTCTCTCGTATGCTTGACATCTTGTAAGATTTAGTTAGATTTAATTGTCGCGTACCAGATACGCGACAGACGCCACGAGAAATAGAGTTTATAGTTGAATAGCATTTATAACAGTGTGAAATAAATAGGAGGGATATCTATCTCACACAGGATTGCGATGACTTTCGCATTAATTTGTATCCATCCCTTTAGAAAGACATTGCAGACGTGCGATATAATCGGGATAATGGAGGTAAAAAAAAAAAAGGAAACGATAACACACATTTTTTTTTACACGTACAAATTTCAATATAAAGTTGATACCTCCGTTCACATCGTACTCTTATATTTATACGTACACAATTATTATTAATAATCTTCCGACGATAAACATATGATCGCTGCGTGGTTAGTCTTCAGTATACTCGTCAGACGAGTGTTAATATCAGCGTTAATATTACGCCGCTGAACGTGAATCTCTATTCGCTGTTTGCTTTTATATATATATAGTATGTTCCTTTTCATTTTTTTTAATCAATATAAATAAATGCTGTACACACATACACACGCGTAAGTGTCCATATTTCGAATCACCCGATATGGACGATTTAGATACTTGAGCATTTCGTTTCTCTCACGATCCTTCCTTCCACAGCGAGTCCCACGAAAATCCATCCCGAATCGTCATCCGTCGGGGCACGGATCTACCCTACCTGGTACCCTATGTAGTTGGTAAACGCTCCAAAAGGTTGGTACACTTTATACACGAATCGTAGTTAAGAAGGGGTACCGCGATACGTCAATTATTCGGCGAGCTTCAGGGTTACGATATCCTCACACGAAACCTGTTCTTCTTAAATTATGATACATCGAACGTAGGCTTAATGATGATTCCAATTACGGCCCCCCTCGTGTAGATTGACTAAACCGGATATCGAGTATCGATCGCGAAGGAAGGACCCGTCGCGAGGGTGTGCTTATCTCATGCCGAGTCCGACGCCGACACTCTGACCGTTGGACGTCCTCTGTTCCATCGTGATGTACTGTCTGATCAAACGGGAGATTTCGTGCGCCTGCTCCGTCTGGAGTCTGGTGATACGCTGCTGCATCAGATTGCCGCACTTCATGTCGAGGTAGAGCGCGCCCTCCTCGGACTTGACCTTCCTGGTGGAGATCACCTCGGAGTAGGGATAATGGTACAGTGTTTCCTGAAATAATTACACGTGAAAAGAAAGAGGAAAACGCTGTCGGGAGGAGAAAGCGTCTCGAAAGTTACTCACGTGCGTGAGTAGATCGATGAAATGCACTCCGTGTCGATTCAGAGCGAGGAGATTGTGATCGGCGCCCTTTTCCTTACCTTCGGGTACCCGCTTCACCGCGAAGAAGCTCGAGCCGAAAAGCGGCCACTTGGACAATATTTCTAAAAATAAGAAATATACAGGGTTGGGAAGTAACTCGTTACTTGTAACGAAGTTACAGTTACAGTTACATTTTTTCGGTAACTCTAACTTAACTTCGTTCCTTTTTCCCCATCTGTAACTGTAACTTAACTCAGTTACATATTTTCGGTAACTAGTAACTAATTTAATAGTTACATTAATAGTTACTTTATATATATTTCAAACTTTTGGCAGATTGCATTGGGCGGCCTTGCGCTTGTGCATAAACATCGTTATCGACACTTTAAATTTTTATTAAAATTTTTATTAATTTTTAAAAGGATTTGATATTCTATTCGATAAATTTTAGATATTAAATCATTGTAACTGCCTCTAATCGCTGTTTATAATGTTTATAACATTGTATAAATTTGTAATAAATGTCAATAAATTTTTATCACTAAGTGTAGAGAGAGAGAGATTTGATATTTTTATTTTCATTACAAGAAAGTAACTGCAAAGTAACGACTCGTTGCTTTTTAAGTAACTATAACTGTAACGAGTTACTTTTCAGAATCGATAACTTGTAACTGTAACTAGTTACATTTTCAATGAAAAAACTGTAACTCTAACTAGATACTTTTATGAAGTAACTTTCCCAACCCTGGAAATATATATATATATGTATATATTTCCACATAGTTTTTAAATACCGTGACAATTTTTCTAAACTTTTATCGCTCGTAGCTGTTAAAATAAATCTCAGGGGGGAACTTTTTTCTTCATCATTATCCGTGCACGTGTAAGAAACACAATTTGTGTGAAATACAAAATAGTGTTACTTGTGAAATGCCGTTATATTCGTTGCAAAAATGACACTCGACAGCTGATACGCGATGGAATGAAAAATTTCTCGTCTACAAACATAATCACGATTCAACTCACCGAGCACCTGCGCCTTGCAAACAGCCGCCGAGGAGTGCTGAACGTTGTTCCAAGCTTGCTGGACCATGTTGGACCACTGTTGCGGTCTGGGTTCTCTCAAGCTGAGCGCCGGTTTCGGCAACAGGTATTTAATCTCCTTCGTCGCGGGCTCGTGCGCCATGTCGGCCGCTCTGTGCAGCAGTGCCGCTATTTGCGCCATGTCATACTACGAAATATGCTCGTCATCGGTTAATCATTTCTTCACTTCAGTGAAATTCTCTCTCTCTCTCTCTCTCAAGCAGATGTCGCGCGGTACTTACAATAATTTCCTGAGGTAAGTGTTCTCCAGGTAGAACTAGCAGAAGTCCTTCCAGATAATCGGGAGCGATTTGGTTAAATACGACTTCTATGTACAACGCTGTATCCAGTCTCAGAGGATAATACCAGACAGATCTAGAAAGATTAAAAAAAAAAAAAAAATCTCGTTTTTTTTCGCGAAATACATTTTTTCGTGATATACATTTTTGTTAAACTGATCATTATATCCTTTTAATAACAATCTCGTGTATGTTACTGCGACGAAACAAATACGTGGCTGCACATATATACCTGCAAAATATTAAGTAGAACACTTGGTGGTTCTTTTGAAGCTCCGTGGTGACATCCAGGACGTACTCGTCCCTGGCCAGTGGCATAGTGAACGCGTCACCGTCGACGATGCAGTACAACGAGAACTCGTCCATCTCGTGCGGATTTCTCACAGAGATGACGTTGCACATCTCCTCGATAACGTCCTGCACGACGGTCGTGCATTTCGTGTTAATGACCCGTTCGGTGCCGCCGGGCAGCCGGTAGATCTGCCTCTTTGCGTTCCTGCCAGCGCTGATCGCCATGATCTCCTCCACGCTCGGCACATTCTTACGTCCGCCGTACTTGACCGTCTTCCGGAGATTCTGCAGACAGACCATCGCGGTGCCGTGATAGGCGCGACGCTTGTCGTAGGCCGCCGTCTCGAGGTACTTTGTCAGATACGGCCTGAGATTCTCGCTGCACGTGAAATAGGCGGCGACGATGCTGAAGATTCGCCAGCCGCGCTGACAACTCTCCGGATTCGGGCTCTTGTTGTTGGTGGTCTGCTTCATTAGCTGGCAGTAAACCTCGTCCCGGAGCTGCTCGTACTTGTGACAATGCTGCGAATATAGGGTAGAGCGGGGTCAAAAGTAACAAGGGGCGAAAGTAACAACTCAAATATCTATAAATATATAGTAGATACATACGCGTGCGTCGGTTATCGCATGAAGCTAAACAAGCTACAACTTATCTCAGTACGTTTGCGGCCTAGGTACTGAGTAGACATGCGCAGCGACCAAAATACGTTTTCGATGGCCTAAAGTAGGTTTTTCCAAGCGTGTTAAACTTTTAATATAAATATTTCCACTGCAAATAAGTATTTTTTCTTTCATTTATATTTAAGTTTAGTTATTTTTGCATATTATAATGATTGTTGCTTATCCATTTTTGACATTTTATCATTAAAAATTTTAAATCAAAGTTCAAAAACATAGTCGGGGACCATTGTAACATCATTGTCTGGGGTCGAATGTAACGTTACAACCGACCCCGGCTGATGCAATTTGTTTCATTTTAGATCATAACTGAACTATTTTTATTTTAGAATGCCTCGTACCAAGATTAGAAAGACTGACAGAGGTACAAAAGATATTTTTTTTTTAAAAGTTTAGTTTTGTTATAATTTGAGTTAAATGACTTATATATTTGTCATAATTGTGATTCAGAGTAATCTCTATTAAAAAAAAGTTTATATTTTGTTATAATTTGAGTTAAATGACATATATTTGTCACAACTGTGTGATTCAGAGTAATCTCTATTAAAAAAAAGTTTTGTTTTGTTATAATTTGAGTTAAATGACTTATATATTTGTCACAATTGTGATTTAGAGTAATCTCTATTTAAAAAAAGTTTATATTTTGTTATAATTGGAGTTAACAAAGTTGTTCTATAATTGTTTTGTTCTACAATGTTTTCTATAATTAGTATGAAAAGGTTTATATAAATTTTAAAAGAATAAGACTTTATTTTCCTTCTTTTTTTATTTGTATAAGAATATTTTAGTTTACTTTTGCTAATATAAGAAAAATTATTTAAATTTGTTGAATAAATACTTTTGATTTTGATTATTTAAAATTGTTACTATTGACCCCGGATAGTGTTACAACCGACCCGGAGTCGGGGGCGATTGTAACATTTGCTCTCGTTTCGATTTTTGATTGATAATTTTGATTATATTTATCAAGGCTCAAATGTTATGATTTCCATAAAGTGAAATGAATATGTTAGCTTGGGGTATCAACAGTTTTTCTTTTACTGTAACAGTTTTTCCATAATCGAGTTCTAAAGTCAAATTGTTACTTTCGACCCCGCTCTACCCTACCATTACGATACGGCGTTTAATCAAATCTCCTCTGCTAATTTACCGTACTAATTAATCGATACAATTAACTGGCGAAAATTTAAATTAGCAAAAGCACGCACACACACAAAGATAAGAATAAAGAGCGATGGATACCTGCATCTAATTATTTTTATTATCTTTCCCGAAGGTTTTTAACGGTAAACTCATGAATAAATTTACGGTAATACATAACAGTGATTGAATATATACGGAAGAGTGTGTAGATATTCTAGAAGGAGGCAATAAAATCGGAAAAAAAAAATTCTGATTTCGTTGGTGATACAAACTCACCATGAGAATGGTGTAGACGCATTTGACTTCGCTGGTCTCGGGCGGCAACGGTTGGTCGCCCATGTACCTCATCAGACACAGGAAGCACTCGACTGCCAGGACGCTCAAGTCCGCGTCCAGCCTGAGCAGGCTCTGTTCAACGGGGACGGTGGAGTACTTGACGAGGTCCACCTGTTCCTTCCAGGTCCACTCGGTGCCATCAGGCTGGCCCTTGCTCTTCTTGCTCTTCTTCTTGCTCTTCAGCGACTCGATCACCTTGAGAGACCCGCTGATCGATCCGTCCGCGGTCTTCAACATCTCGAATCTGTCGGATTCGAAAGTCAATAACTCCGAGTTTGCTTGCACGCGACTTATCGTTCTCCTCCAACGCGAGAATACGAGAGAAGCCGATAGTGAGAAAAGGACATTACGCGGTGTCGGATAGATATATCTCGCACCGCGTTATGCTTTCTCAACACGACTCGCTTGCATAACACCGTTAATAGTCGCTTCGCCATTAATTTCCGTGCAATCGCGACGACTTCGCGTGTGCTCTTGATATCAGCCGGAATTGAGAAAGGAGCGATCTCATTTTAATTAGCTCTCATTTTTAATTACCCACAATTTTTTGGCATTTATCATCGGAGAAGGCAATTATGTCCAATTGTAAATAATAATCTTAAAAAGTATAATTTTTCCAGAGAATTTTGCTTCGTATCAATTAATATTAAATATATTCATATATTTGTGTGTATATTAAATATCAATATTTAATATTAATTATTCAATAAAATTTTTATAGACTCTCGCGATTCGATTTAAATTTTATTGCATACTTAATCGCTCGGAAACATTATATCCGATTGCAAATAATTATCTTAAAAAGAGAGTACAATTTCTAGAAAATTGCTTCGCATCTCAATTAATATTAAATATATTCATATATTTGTGTGCATATTAAATATTGATATTTAATATTAATTATTTAATAGAGTTTTCATAGACTCTCGCGATTCGATTTAAATTTCGTTTCCTTCTTAATCGCTCGGAAATATTATTTGACAAGGGCGCGGCGTAAATTGATATCATTTTGGAAATGTCGACTTACTTTTCTGTGCTCTGACGGAAGTTTAGCATGGCGTACTGCAATAAAGAGTGCTTGCCGTCGTTGATCGAGACCGGTCCGCTTTCGTAGATGCTGTCCTCCTGGAGTCTGACGTTGTCGTCCGGCTGTCGCCATTCCTGGCTCGGGCTCAGCCGCTGGTTCTGCAGGTTTTTCTGATGATTCGCTTGGTTGACGGCCGACACGTGGTTGGGCACGCGACCGATCGATACGTGATTCTCGTGCTCGGATATTACGTGATTGGCATGATTGTGAGGTTGAATGTGATTCACGTGATTCGCTTGCGCCTGGATCGTTTTCGTGATTTGGGATACGTGATTCTCGTGATGATTGATCTTCTGGAGTGGCTTCTGATCGATCTGCAAATCAAATATATTTAATTATATCGATGACGTCGATTTTTACGGTAACGATGTTTATATCAAAATCTGAAAAAATTCGAAGAAAAAAATTTTAAACTTATTATCTATTTTGAAAAACGCAGTTATAATAAATGTGCATAAATTTGCGAGATAAAGTTTCAACTTTTTATCTCTGAAAACATATTATACTCGTTTTTTCACGCTTATTGTTACATTTAAAGGAACTGAGCTCAATATCGTACACCTTCCTAATATCGTATACTTGTATTTCTTTACATATAAATGCTGCACTCTCTTGGAAACTATCTTAATTGCTTCTCCTTTGTGCAGTATAACGTTAGTCTAGATGTGAAAGTTTACAAAGTAGTCAGTTTGTCGCTGTAAATTATTTTCGTTTTGGTTATCTAAAAAAATTTTTGCGTACGTGTGATTAGGCAGGTGTTTTGAAGGTACATGAAGATACTTTTTCCTTAACATATATGCAGTCTGTAGGTTATAGTCTTTTAATTTCATTAATAAAAATCAAGTTGTAGACTTTTGTATTCTCGTTCGAATAGCCATTTTTCTTGCATGAATACTTGTCTAATATCGTACACCTACTGATATTGATATTTAAAAATATGTAACTTTAATTTAAAATGTAATCTGTCATTATGATTTTAAATTTTGTAATTCATTTGTATTTTGTGTTCAAATTGTAATTTATCAAATTTTATATTGTGCTATTTTTATGAGACTGACGTTTTTCTAAAAGATTTTTACTTGCATTTTTTCTATATGTATTAATAATTAATAAACAATTTTAATGAATTAAAATCAATATTTTTTTCAATAATCTAGCCTTTATAAAGATAAGAATGAGGTGTACGATTAGGAACATAGTGTGCCCAATATCGGAAATTACCATTTTTTACATTTCCACTTAAAAAAAATGGATTATATTATCGAAAAAGTTTTGTTTATTTATTACAGTTAGAAGTTCGTGTAAACCACATGATTTATTTAATTTTCTAAATAAAATCCTGTCCAAATATGAGGCTTTAAAAATGGGTCCGATATTAGACATACTTCTCTTACATATATTTCATGTATCAATGATAGATTATTTCGTAAAAATTTATAAGGAAACGCCAATTTATCCCCTTAAATCGCTCAAGCTGCACGCGTATCGCGAAAAGCGATCTCATTTACAAACTGGTAAGCTCCATTTTTCGCGCTTCCTTCTTTATTTCTCTCAATTTTCATGCCGCTTGCATTTCCTGCTGGCGCTATCGCGCATCGCTCGCAGCATCGATCTTTTAGCACGCGAGTAAACGGGTTTACTCCCGCTTGTCGAGTGTACCGCAATCTGATACAGGAATGCGGCACGATACGACCAACATCACAGGTGTTGGCGTGTTTCTTCCTTTCGGCCTTCGCTGCGAGGAAACGACAAAAAAAAATAGGGAGAGGAAGAGTAAATTAGCGACAGCTTCCGAGATACGCGCGATTTCTCGTGCGCGCGCCGGCGCAACGAGAAAATATCAACAGGCGCTCTTGTAAAAGAAAAGCGATAAGGCACCGAGGACACTCCTTCTCGCTCGTCTTTCTGCTTTCGTCAATTTACCGAGATTTACGACGGAAAGTAGGTGATTACATCCTGTACGTTTCTTAATATCCTCATCGCGGTACGGCCTCTCTTCGATATCTGTTAGAAACCTGACGCCTCGCGTGTTCTACACACAGTTTCCTCCTCTCTCGGAAAATAGAAAACATTGATCGATTAGATCCGCCGACAGATACGAGAAATAGTTCATTGCTTGACACATAAAGTATCATTCGTATCGATTCAAGTGTGGGGAAAAAAATGAGGTAAAATTCGCGCTTCTTTCGTGAGAGGTAAGAGAAATCGGGTGGAATCTAAGCTACATATTTGTATGATGAGATAATATTGACAGCCTTGATAAAAGCTCCATGATAAGGATACTGCGTGCTTTGATTTTTTTTTTTTTTTTTTGAGAAAGCGTATTAATCTTTATATATAATATATAAAAAAATATATTTATACATAATATATTATATATTATATATACAATATATTTGTATATATAATATATTTTCTATCGCAGTACTTTGCACGAAAATAATAATTGATCGTTCAATTTTATTCCGTTCTACGTAAGCAAATGCAAAATCGATATTCCGTCATTGATAGAATTGCCGAAAGAAGAATCACCGATTGCGCGACTTCGTCTGGTATCGCGATGCAATATCAGGTATATTGATATAATCGGTCGAGAGAGCAACGCGCGAGTAGTATAACCAGATGTCGACCCTGACCCACATAAACGTTAATGCACCGAGACGCGAGACGTAAGACGTAAATGCGGTTGCCACGCGTTCTGATAGCTATATTGCGACGGATAACAGGCGCAATGTTCTAACGATCTCGACGACGGTTGCTATTATCGAGATTAGAAGAAAAGGAGGCTAGATGCAAACAGAGGCAAAAATGAACTATGTCTATCGAACATTATTTAAAAAAAAAAACCTTGAATCTCGCAGCCTTCCAACAAACAAAAAATATTCATATTCTTTTGCATCCGAGTATAATTAATTTGAATAACAAATTTTTTGTATATCTCTAAATAAACACAAAAGTCCAAAAGGTATCTTGTCTCTTAGAAATTTGCATGAATAAAAGATAAATTATGTTATCTGATTAACTTGAGATTTTTTACTTGTATCTCTGCATATATATATATATCAGATGCATATATATATATATCCAGATTTAATCATAATATTCGAGTATTATTCGACGCAGTTTGCTTGATTAAATCTATCTCGAGAGGGGGACTTTAACGCTCGGCTAATAATAAACGTGACGAATGGAATTGCAACCTGATAATTCTTGACTTTCTCATCTAGCTTCTTCAAGGTCTCTTGAATGGTAGTGAGTGTTTTGTCGTTCGTCTTCTCCTCGAACTGCGTCTCGCCGTCGTTGCACGTCGCCGTCGCGTCGGTCTGCGTTCTGAGCTCCTCGAATCTCTTGAGAATCTCGCGGACGCTTAGCTTGTTCCCATCCGCGTTCTCCTCGGTGATGGTCTCCATCTTTGCTGTTTTACGTTCACCGTTAGCTCGCACGACGATCTGCTCGCCGTCATACAACTCCTGAATCGTGTTATTTTTCAATTCGTCGTCCTTCGACTTCTGCTGGACCGGTTGCTTCCTCTCTCGAGTATTTTTCGAGGCTGCCGCGACATTCTTGCAGTTTCTCAGCTCGCAACCTTCCTCGAGTCTGAGCTGCTCGATGGTCGGCTGCATTCGATCGTTCGCTCGCACGATCGAATGCAAGAAGGAATTTTGATCCAGCCTGGACACGTCTATTCTAGGAATGTTCTCGTACTCGAATTTCTGCTGGCCAAAGGCCTCCTTTCTGAGGACCTCCGTGCCTTGCTTAATATTTTTGTTCACGTCCAAGTGCTCGGAGTCCGGCTTCTTCTTCTCTCTACTGCCGTCTTTTGCGAATAATTTGATGAAGCTGCTTCTCTTCGTCCTGGACGTCTTGTCCGGATGAGAGGCCTGTTCCAGAAACGCTCCGGAATCATCCGTGTGTCCGTAGTCGTCGCTACTCAACTCGGACTCGGAGGACTTCATCAGAAGACTATCGGGAGAATTCGTCTTGCGATCCTCGTCCGAGAAGTTTTTCACTTCCTGCCTGCCTATGAAATTACTCCTCTTTCGATAAGCCAACTTTGAGTCCTGATTGTCGCAGTGCCTCCAATAGCCCTCGTCCAGACGGCTCAAGGGACTCTCGGGCGTCAGTCTGCGTTCCCTCATGTCCTTTCGATAATCCGAGATGTCCTTTCGAACGAGATCGCCGGACTCCAGTCTGCGTAGAAACTCGGAACGACGCACGATTCGCTGCACATTGCTGAAAGCTTTCGGTTCGAGTCTATAAAGCTCATTTTCCGAGGACTCGGAGTGATCGGTGAATTGATTGAGAATATCCGGACGGTGCTTCTGTCGACGTCTCAACGTCGTCGGCAACTCGGCCCAGTTGCTGACGAGTCTCCTGGAGAACACGCCTTCCGTATCAGACACTTCTCTCTCCATCGCGAGAGATGGAAATTATTCTGTATTATCTGTAGCTTATTTTCGTCGGTAAACGATTCCTTAGCTAGCTCTAAAATTCCGCGGCTTTTCTAACTCCGAACAATCGTAATTTCACTCGGATCTTCCGAAGGATGTAGATCACGGAGGAAGGACCGTCCGCGGAACATGGTGAGAACATGGCCGGAAGAAGGCTCTCGTGGGACCGCGGCCGAACAATGCGCACTTTTAATTATAATTACCTCGCACCAACAAGCTCTCCCCCGCCGCGAAGAAAGCTTTCATGCTTCCTTGCGAATTGTCGCGCCGCTCGTCACACGACTGTAATAAAGGCATGAATTTTTTAACCAAATTTTTAAATCAAAAGAATTCATCAAGTCCCGTAGATCGTAGAAGATATTCGGCCAGAGACGATGATGAAACAACAGGCTTTTACATGCAAACAATCGTCCTCTCTCGATGACTGTTGGAACGAACTGCTGGGAAATCAGGAAACAACGCGAATAGGTCGATCATGTGATCTCGCTTACGTAAATGCGAGGGACCCTTTCGACCTTACTTCGCGCAAGATCGTTAACGATCGTGCAACAATCGCCGTCACGTTCCGTTCATCGCCGTTTTTACGTCGCCGTTTTCCTTCTTCTTTTTTTCTTTTTTTTTTACCACACGAAGCGTGAATGACGCATCTCACGTCCGCGAGAGAATAATGGTCGTTGATTAACTATACATTCCAAATGGAGAACCGTACGTTAATGATCGACCGTCATTATCATTATTTATTATTGACCTTGTTGAGCGTTGAGAATTACGGCCGTGCAACGTCAAACGTCTCTCAACAATGTCATGTTTTTCCATGTGTTTATTTGACACTTGATTATCACTTATCAGGTTTTATTGGCATAAAGAAAAGCTGCTTTGGCATAACAATCTGCACTTTTTTTTTTAAGTGTCGTTTCCTTCCAGAAAACGAATCTCTTTATGAAGGTTAATGAAGCTTCACAGTTATCTATCTTCTATAAAGTTATATACCGTTGAAAAAAGACACGGTTTTTTAAATATCTTATTGCTCAAAGAAAAATTGTGTCTCTTAATAATTATTAAGCTTCAGTATCAAAGTGTCGTAAGATGTAGCTTGATTTATAACTGCTTTAAAATCGCGTACTGTGTAGAATACAGGAAGACCTTCAACATCTCTCTCTCTCTCTCTCTCGCTTTTTGAGTTTCTCCCCCATAAAAATTAGCCCGGGGAACGTCACTGCCGCCTTCCTATCTCCCGGTTTTGCGTGACGGGAGCAGCTTCTCGTTTCTCCACCAGCGCGAATTCGACCTGAACAAAAAACTCCCTCGTCGTCCTTCGCAGCACTTGAGGAGAGTCTTGCCGCGGAGCGTGAATGCACGCTACAACACACGCGCGGCACGACGGCAGTCGATGAACTGAGGTAATTCTCGCGGTCGCGAGGCTTCCGATAGGGATACCGGCCGTTCTCCGACGGTGCCCCTTCGGAAGACGGATATCTGGGTCGGGTGCCCCACCATCATCGCCATCGTCCTCGCGGTATGCGTGGCGCACGCTAGCATGGAAAATGCATGCCGTCGCCGCGGAGACGAGGAGCTCTTTAAACCGCTCGATCTTGTTCGATCGGAACGTACGTTCTCGATTATCAAACCGTACATACGTATATACATAGAGAGAGAATGAGAGAGAGAGAGAGAGAGAGAGAGAAGCATCATTCTTATTTAGTGATGGAATTAAGTATCTTACAAAAGTAGGTTCGAATTTGTTTGCATAATTTCGAACTCTCTATGATTACATCGAAAAAAAAAATAAAAAAAAAATTAAGTACATATTGAACTTGATCCCATCTCTAATCGTTCTGCACATGAAATGTCTTAACCCTTCTGTCAATAAATGGGTACCCAAAGCAACTTTAAATGTCTTAAAAATGTGTCGGAACTTTTCTCCGTCCGAAACAAAATGCAAAGAGCATCCTTTGTATTCGGAAACCTCCTAAAATATATAACGGGAAAGAATGTTCGATGTCCAGCAGCTGCTATGAAAAAATTGTCGCAGTGCAATGTGTCGAAAACACGCAGTTGGTACTCATACATTGATGGAAAGGTTAAAAAATTATGACAGAAGAGTGTTAAATAATCGAGATGATAATCGTGGTCGCGTGAATGATTAAGTCAAACGGTAAGAATTATTTTAAATTTGCGTTCCTTTTGTTTTCCATCAACAAGATTAGCGAAATTAAGAAATGCTGATAAAGCGAAAACATTCAAATTTCATACAAACAGTTGCAAATATATGCAAGTCGTCTGAAATTTGTCGCACCTGCTTTTATCGCTGCTGTGACCGGATTTTTAATATTCGATATTAAGTTTTTTTGATAATTAACTGTCAAAAGTAATGTTAAAAGAATGAAATCTTTGATATATCCATTTGTACTTATATAGCTTAATTCGCGAGAAATTCGTTAATAAATTAAAAACAATTAGCCTAGAGAGAGATGTTTTTCTTAAAGAATAATCCAGTCTGACAATGAGTTAGTAAGAGATCTTTATGGATGAAAGGAAATCCTTTATTGTCTGCCGTAGTAATTTCGCGCGCGAGCACGGCAATGAAATAGAAATCGGAACCGGAAGAGGGAGGAAAGAGTAGTCGGAAGCGATAGCTCATTACGCGAGATTATTGTGATTTGCGGGCTCGATGGGAGCCGTCTCTCTCCGACAAAATCTTTAGTCCCACGCTTGAATACCGTCCGCGGTACGGTTTTTCCGCGTGTGCTCTCTCGTTTATTGAAGAGCAATAAAAAAGAAAAACAACCGGAATTTTCAAAGCGAAACAACGCGAAAACAACGACTTTCGGAGTTCACACGGTTGTTCACAAACGACGAGCACCTGCTGCTGAAACGGAAATGACCGATTATCTGTGGACCCTTCTGTGCCCTTAAGTCCTTAAATACGTATGTAGTTCACAGCCCATGCGTATATATAATATATCCAATCTTGAAATTATTCTTACGCAATGCAATATACTGTTGCATTTTTTACTTCGCAGTTATATATACATATATATATTATATATTATATAAATATGTATAAAGGCTAATATTAGGCGCATAGTCAAAATAATGTTCTCCTTTCCACTAAAAATAACTGCGGTTATCCAAGAAAACTTCAGCGACTTTTCCAGAGACTTCCACGTTCATCGTCTCGAGAAACTGGCGAACCGATTTCCGTCCTTGGAGAAACGTCAGTGGTACTTTCTCACTCTCCGCGGCTCGTTTTTTTTCTACACGAAGCGGATGTATTTTTCTCGCACCGGTTCGGAGAAACGAAACATATTTTCCGCGATTCCGGATCGTGAAAATTTTTTTGCCCGGCGTCCGAGAGGCCGGTCGAACGATAGCGAAAGCGGGAAAACTTTTCACAATCCGACACATTTTCTATAAACCTGTGTCCTCTTTTTCGTTCCGCAATACCGGCCGTCGAGATGTCACGTGGGAATGCGCGGTATGCGCGAGCCAAAGTGAAATTGAAATTGTCGTTGTTTATTTCGCGCGCTTGCAACACGATGCTATTATTTTAATGAAAGGTGTTCTTTGGCCTCGGGATACTTGATTGGACGGTCGACTCGGCAAAGAGATGTGAGATGACTGCATTGAACTTTCATTCATAGCATTTTCTCAGTTCATATACGAACGCTTTTAACTGCGCAATCTCTTTTCACGCATGGAGGTTTCAATGTATCTCTTTTGAACGAAAAAGTTACAGTATTTTGAAATTTGAATGACTAATTTAACGCCATTATTTTCTCGAAGACAAATATGTTAGAAATATATAAATAAAATGCATTCCTTTATCTCGAAATACCGTCATCCTAAGTTCCTAATTGAGCAAAAAATAATTTCCTCATTTGAAGAGAATGTGTAATAAATTGTCGCGTTCTCAAGAAGATACGAGATTTAATGAGATTTATACTCCTTTCTTATTCCGTGTCAACTGAACAATTAACATGGAATAGAACCGTTTAGCTTGCGAAACAATGCAAAACCGTGGTTTTTCTGTATAGTCGAAACCTCAAAAAAAAAAAAAAAATAAATAAATAAAAAAAAAATAAAAAAAAATGTATCCAGATCGTTTCGAAATATTTTTCCTCGAGGGTTGATGCAATAAAAGAAGGAAGGGTGAAAAGGGAATTTGGGCCAACATAGTAAAGAAAGAAAGAGAAAAAGAGAGAGAGAAAAAGAGAGATAACGAGCACCGTTTCGCATTAGCAATTCAAACCGCTTCCGGTGTCCGTATAAGCGCGAGGAGCGAGCCGCCATCGGTAAATACGAGTTAGTTGAACTCGGACTCGCTCGAAAGAAATCCAAGTACCACTGGTTCTCTTTTTTTTTCACCTAACCATCGTCTCTTTAAGCGCGGGGAGCAAATATGCAGCAAACTAGAATGTGACTGCGCTATTCGATAATTCGTTAAGAAAAATTGTGTCTAACAATTTTTTTTAACAAGTATATATATATATATATATATATATATATATATATATATATATATATATATATAGACTCTTATAGTTTTCCAGATTCGAATTATCAAATGTTCCCCCTTGATTTGCGCGTGTGAAAGATGTACAAATTAAAATTAATAATAATAAAAGAGAGATATTAAAGTGAAATGAAATGACACTAATCCCTTGAGAAAAATGCACGCGAGGAGCACAATGGAGCTATACACAACTTAGCTTTCTACAACTGTCATTTGATCTCCTTGCGTCCCGTCGACGACGACGGGACGCGTCCACCTCGCATCGACATGATACTTTCATGAATAACTGAATCGGATATTTTTACAAACGGCGCGCCGCATTCCTCCGTTCCGATCCTTTGACATCATACCGTCGATTATAGACGCCGAAGGAAACGTTTGCTCATCTCCTTCAGCTCTCTTCGCGAGAGGCAGCTCTGGTTGCACGCACTCTCGGGAGGTTCTCGCTTCTTTTACCGTTACATAATCCATAATGGAATTGCAAATTGTGCGCATACCTTATTTAACGCGCGGCGCGTTTATGCGCAAATTGCCTCGCGAGAAAGGAGAAAAAAAATTTCAATCTGGATTCAATTCGTAGGGCGTACAAATACGACTCGATTGTCAAACGGCGATGTGAAAGTGAGATAGAAGCGAAAGTTCAATGTAGAAGGAGTACGTGCGACACAAGAGAATCATAGTTTTTAAATTACCGCCTCCCACATTTGAACGGTATATTACGTCTCTTACATCGAAACATATAAGTGGTAACGTCAAAATGTGTGCCACACGGTAGCGATCACTCTAATGGGCATTGAATTGAAAATTTGATTCAACGCATATTTCACAGTCATTTATTCCGCGCTTAATTTTCTCTTTTCCCGAAAAAAAAAAAATAAAAATAAAAATAAAATTGAGCCGGTATAATGAGAGCCCGCAATTTAAAAGTGAAATCTCACGATGAGTTAAATATATATTGGAAAAAATTAGTATTCTCTCTTATTAAGAATTCATTTGTGTATAGGCATCGGTATGTCTGTTCGAGAGAACATTCGTCACGCTAAGCGATTCGCTTCTCGAATCGCGTGCGGCGACGATGCATGCAGGTGTAGATGATGAACAGGCATATGTGTTATGAGAAATCCGATCTCTCTCAAGTTTGCACAAAAGACGAAGAGAGACGTGTCCCTTCTCTCTCTTTCTCTTTCTTTCTCGCGCAAGAAACCGTTCTGCGTGTCTCACGATCTTAATTAGAGATGGAATCAAGTTCAATATGTACTTAAAAATTCGAGTCGAATCCAATAATCAAGTTTCATTTTCTAAGATTCGAATAATACACATAAGAAATAATATTTTATATATTGCACTTGCGAAGTAATGTGGATAAGTGCGATTAAGAGGAGATTCTTAAGAAAGTCAAATGCGTAATATATTTTGACAGCACAAAAATGCGACGGAAGGATTAAAACGGTCGAAGGGTCCAACACTTCTCTTCTCGCGAAATATCACGAAGATGACGAAATAAGGAACGCCCGACGGAAGTAAACGCTCGAAGGGAATCCTCTCGATGTTCGACATTCTCGCGGGAAGTCGATATTGCGCTATTTCGGCCGAAAACGAACCGCTATAGAGAATAATAATGGAGGTATCGAGCGCGAGGTGCGCTCGGTAATGGATCGCTGATTCCCGACAGCGTAAAAGCTGGGGGAGAGAGAGAGAGAGACGAAGGGAGAGGAAACAAAAAGAAGGACGAAGGAGGAGGCATTGGCCAGCATATATGACCGCTCACCGGAAACGCAATTTACACTAGGCGTTGCCCGCTTTACAGGTCTCCTCGTTACAGGCTTACGAGGTGCACCGTTATCGCTAATTAGTCGCGGACGGGCGCGCGCATTTAGTGAAAAAAAAAAGAAAAAAAAAAGAAAAACAAGGAGGCCTTCACTCACCAGTCTGATGTATCTGCCGATCATCTCCGCCAATTGGGGGGCGCGATTCGTGTGAAGGGGTAGTCGAACCCCCGACGCGATCTGCAACACGCACACGCCCGTTCTGGAGGAGTTCACGGAGACGATGTCCTCCAGCGGCAGCGTCTCCAAGATGATCAGATCGCCGTTGGCTGTGCGTTTAATCAATCGAAGCCCGTGATGCGATATCGCCACGTGTTGCGTTTCCGGATGCTGCGGACCGATCTGCGACAGAATCCAGATTAACACTCCAGCTGGAATCGTGGAATAATTTTCGAGCCGAATTTCTCTACTTCTAATCGACAAGAGAACTTTATATGTACGTTATTAGTTAGATAAGGAGGCAAGTAAATTTACCGATACGGGAAATATCCTGGCGAAGTACAACGGCCATTGCTTCGCCATATCCACGATGTTCTTCTTGATCGTGATCTTGTGCTGGGTGCTCTGGAGATTCTCCAGCGTGACGCCGTAGTTATCCAGCATCTTCAGCATGTTCTGTCGATCTTCCTTGGCGATTCTTATGCTCGAGGTCGCCAGCACGTCGTAGGCTACCTGACAGAACACCAAGTGCAACGCCAGAGGGCTGTTGAGCGTTTCGTTGGGCGCAAAGACCTCCTTCTTGACTCTCAGGGTCCACGTGACTCTGTTGTACGTGAAATGCGCGGTGGAGGTTTGCGGATAGAGCTTGGTATTCACCATCTCCTGGACCTTCTCGATTTCCGGCTTGTCCGCGGGCGGTAATACCGGCTTCAGGAATTCCGGCCACTCCTCGATCTCGATCCTCTCCATCTTGTCGGTGCGATGAGTCGACGCTACGCTCGATCGCCTGTCCATCTCCCGATCGAGCTTGTTGAAGCTCTGTCGCGCGACCGTGAACGACTCCCTCGTGTTCGGGATGACGCCAAAGTCCCGCGGGGACGGCATCCCGAAGCTGTCGCGGGATTTCGGGGACACGTCCCGGATCATGGCGAAATGATCGCGCTTGCCGTTCGAGCCGTCGAACGCGTACTTCGAGTCGAAGAGCTCCGAGCTGAGATCGCGGCGCGAATCGAAGTCGGAGCTACGATCGCGCGTCAGGCTCGCGAGATCGGTGCTGTCCTTCCCGTAAAAATCTTTCGACTTGCCGTCCTGTCCGCGAGACTTCTCGTAATCGTTCCGATAATCGGCGTGACCGTCGCGCAGATGCTGCTGCGAGGCGAAGATGTCGCGGCTCTGGCTGAACATCTGACTCTTGGAAAAGTGATCGAAGGTCTCGGAGTCCGGGGACGTGCGAAAGGAGTCGCGCGCTTTCGGCTCGATCGGCGCTGGTGGCGATCGCGGTTGAGGTACGCCGGATTGACTGAAGAAACGAGTACATCGTTTAACGAGAAGCGAATATGAGGGTAGAGCGGGGTCGAAAGTAACAATTTGACTTTAGAGCTCGATTATGGAAAAACTGTTACAGTAAAAGAAAAACTGTTGATACCCCAAGCTAACATATTCATTTCACTTTATGGAAATCATAACATTTGAGCCTTGTGATAAATATAATCAAAATTATCAATCAAAAATCGAAACGAGAGCAAATGTTACAATCGCCCCCGACTCCGGGTCGGTTGTAATACTATAGGAGGTCAATAGTAACAATTTTAAATAATCAAAATCAAAAGTATTTATTCAACGAATTTAAATAATTTTTCTTATATTAGCAAAAGTAAACTAAAATATTCTTATACAAATAAAAAAAAAAGGAAAATAAAGTCTTATTCTTTTAAAATTCATATAAACCTTTTCATACTAATTATAGAAAACATTGTAGAACAAAACAATTATAGAACAACTTTGTTAACTCCAATTATAACAAAATATACACTTTTTTTAAATAGAAATTACTCTAAATCACAATTGTGACAAATATATAAGTCATTTAACTCAAATTATAACAAAACTAAACTTTTTTTTAATAGAGATTACTCTGAATCACACAGTTGTGACAAATATATGTCATTTAACTCAAATTATAACAAAATATAAACTTTTTTTTAATAGAGATTACTCTGAATCACAATTATGACAAATATATAAGTCATTTAACTCAAATTATAACAAAACTAAACTTTTTAAAAAAATATATCTTTTGTACCTCTGTCAGTCTTTCTAATCTTGGTACGAGGCATTCTAAAATAAAAATAGTTCAGTTATGATCTAAAATGAAACAAATTGCATCAGCCGGGGTCGGTTGTAACGTTACATTCGACCCCAGACAATGATGTTACAATGGTCCCCGACTATGTTTTTGAACTTTGATTTAAAATTTTTAATGATAAAATGTCAAAAATGGATAAGCAACAATCATTATAATATGCAAAAATAACTAAACTTAAATATAAATGAAAGAAAAAATACTTATTTGCAGTGGAAATATTTATATTAAAAGTTTAACACGCTTGGAAAAACCTACTTTAGGGCCTCGAAAACGTATTTTGGTCGCTGCGCACGTCCACTCAGTACCTAGGCTGCAGACGTACTGAGATAAGTTGTAGCTTGTTTAGCTTCATGCGATAACCGACGCACGCGTATGTATCTACTATATATTTATAGATATTTGAGTTGTTACTTTCGCCCCCTGTTACTTTTGACCCCGCTCTACCCTACGCTTGATGTAAAGCAAAATTTTTCCCTCCCTTAAATTAAAAAAATTTTTTTTCGAAGCAAATTTTTTTTCTCTAAAAAAAATGTGTTTCGTGAAAATTTATTGGATAAGATTTAGCGATATCAATACCTGTTGCTGTATACACTGCCGCCTCTTGGACTCGAGGCTTGCGGCGGCGTGACAGGTGGCGGAGGCGGCACAGGTCGTTCCATCCTCTCAATCTGCGTCCTTACCACCTGAGCTTGCGTCATCATGTCAGTTGTGCCCTTGGAAGTGACGCTTTGGGCGTCATCGACAGTGGAAGCATAATCGTCCCATCTGCCACCTTAAAAAAAAAATAATTCTTTAATTTTTTCTGATATCTAGATATATTTTTACACGTAATTTTTCGGTATCTCTATACTTCATTAATGTACGAAGAAAAAAAATATATAATTACCTAGTTGTTGTTCCAGCAAAAGCTTTCTATTATCCTCTAACCGTTTCACCTTTCCATCCTCTCGCGGCAGAGCGGGTTTCTCGGCCGTCTTCGTAGATCTCACGCTGTGATTCGCCGTTACCATCTCCAATCTTTGCCTCATTTCCGAGCTGAGCTTCAGTTTTCCTATACTTCCCGGCGATGGTCTCTGCGCGCCCACTTCCAAGGCCGATCTGCGGAGGGAATTTGGCGATTTACACGGTTCTCTCGATCAGCAGTACAAACGTATGTAACGCGGAAAGAAATGTCAGAAGTGTCGGTTACTTTGATTTTTTCTTCTTCTTTTCCCCCTCCTCCTTGTATCCGTTCTCGTGTTTGGTCGCGGTCGCTGATGGATGTGCAGCCATGGATCGATCCTCGTTGCTGACGATGTTCTCGATCTCGAACTCTTCCCATTCGACGCCGCCCTCCGTCGCGTGTTCGCCCTCACCTTGATCGTACTCCTGATACTGCGGCGTTATCTTGCGTTGTTGTTGTTGCTGACGCATCTTGAATTCTATAAAACTGTCTTGTCCTTGGTTCTCGTTCGAGTCGCTGGGCGGCGGCCATCTAAGCAACGTTGAAACGAAGATGGAAGAGTTAAGATTTAACGAGGTACGAAAAGAGTCAAATTAATCCAAGAGCCTATTGGTAAAACTCAATTCGAATTTAAGGGAAGGGTGCCTAATATCGGACCCCTTTTTTTAAAATCTCATATTTGGATAAGATTTTTTTAGAAAATAAAAATTGATTAAATTACGTGGTTTACACGGAATTGTATCTGTAATAAATAAATAAAACTTTTTCGATAATATAATCCATTTTTTCAAATAGAAAATGGTAATTTCCGATATTGAGCACACTATATATGTTCCTAATATCGTACACCTCAATTTTTTAAAGGCTAGATTATTGGAAAGAAAACATTAATTTTAATTCATTAAAATTGTTTATTTAATTATCGATACATGTAGAAAAAATCCAAGTAAAAACCTTTTAGAAAAACGTCAGTATCATAAAAATAGCAGAATATAAAATTTGATAAAAATTACAATTCAAACACAAAATACAAATGAATTACAAAATAATACAAAATTTAAAATAATACAAAATTAAAAATCATAATGACAGATTACATTTTAAAAACTGAAGTTACATATTTTTAAATATCAGATTGTATGATTGTATGAGTGTACTGTACGATATTAGTATTCATGAAAGAAATATGGCTGTTCAAACAAAAATACAAAAGTTTACAACTTAACTTTTATTAATGAAATTAAAAGACTATATAACTTACAGACTGCATATATGTTAAGAAAAAAATACCTTCACGTACCTTTTCATTTAAAATACCTGCCTAAACACACGTACGTAAAATTTTTTTTAGATTTTACCAAAACTGAAATAATTTACACCGACTACTTCGTTCACTTCCACAACTAGACTAACGTTATACTGCACAAAGGAGAAGCAATTAACACAGTTTCTAGAGAGTGCAGTATTTACCAGTAGAGAAATACAAGTGTACGATATTAGAAAAGTGTACGATATTGGGCTCACAATCAATTTTCTTACCTCCATTTTCCAATGCGCACCGTCTTCGCCCTTCCGTACGGATCGAGAAAAGGTCTGGACTCGGAAGGATCATGAGATTCCAATGGAGGCGGCATCGGTGGAGGCGGTGGAACGCCTTTGTTATTGCTACAATTGCTATCCACGCTGCTCTTTCTGTTCTTCAGCTCGCTAAGCACATTAGTGAAATTGCTTTGTACGTTATTCTTGTTTAAGTTGGTCCTCTTCACTTCCGCCTGCGCCGAAGACGCCTTCCTGTCTATCGCTTTTCGATCCACGCTAATCTTTCGCGCGTAATCGACGCTCGTTTTTCTAATAGCTTCGGAATTTTTTCTCGGTGGACTCTGGGATCTGTGAATTTGCGCCTTTACCGTCATCGTTTCCTGCCGCTGATTCGTCGGCGTAGATTGTGCAAACGTTCCCCGTTTCTCGGTTGACCATAATTCAACATCGTCGGGCTCTCTAAACGAGACCTAATCGAGAAGAAAAGATTAGACAGGATTCTCTCGATGATTTTGAAAAATTATTTACAGCGATGAGATTCGAAACGAGGCTCGACTCGAGATTAAAATTTACTGGGGAAGAGTTGCGACCATCCGCTGAATAAGACATTGTACGATTTGTGATTGGTCCACGAAATTCCGAATATCTCCCTTGGATTCTGCTAGATAAGATATATGTACACTGCGGTAGTCGTCGGGAAGCCATACACACACGATACAGCGTAGGTAGGTAGGTTAGTTAAAATCAGTAGATACCTTGGAGTAGCGTCCGATAGAATCATTGGGCCCCGTATGGGCACCGATTGGGGGAGCTGGGGGGACAAGATTCATGCTTGAGGGGCCAGCGGGTAACACCGTGCTCTGGAAACACACACCCGTGCCGTGACGCGGCTCAGAAACCCATAGGATCGTCCAGAACGACGATATACCTTCGTTAAGAGTTAGCTTTCATTAGACGCGGGTATTGCCGGTTTCGGTTACCAATGATGGATCATCGAGTTAATGATGATTACACTTGCGATCGTGATAGAGCCGCGACGATAGCGCGTGAACCATTCGTGATCGTGCTGGACATGCAATATCCGCCTGTGATCTAATCATCGTGATTCAACGTCGAAAATATTTCATACATTATTCAAACAATATTTACACATATATAATAATTTTTTTTTTTTACTCAAACGAAATGTATAAAATTCACAGACACGTCTAATAATTTTTTAAATATTTTAATAATTTAAATAATCTTTAATATCTATACATGTATAATAATTTTTTTTTACTCAAACAAAATGTATAAAATTCACAGACACGTCTAAAAAAGTATTTAAAGGTTTATACATACGTATATAAAAAATTAAAATTGATTCAATCTGTTCGAATCACAATAAGAAGATCGATCCGTTATCGATAAAATCGCGTAAATTATTCGGATATTAGACTTTGTACACAAATTTCTCCCTTCTCTTGCCAATCTCTCACCGGTTGCTGCGTCGAGTTCTGCGGGCTCTGGACCAACAGCTGCTGCAGGGCTTGATTCTGCGCCAGTAGCTGCTGCTGTATCTGAATATTCTGCGCCATCGCGCTCTGGAGGAAGGCGCGTTGAAGATTCTGCTGATACGTCATCATGTCACCGCTCTGGCCGGGCGGGGAGCTCGGATACTGAGGTAAGCTGAGCCCTTGCATACTGTAGATCGGGATGGGCATGAAACCAGCGCCCATGCCCATGCTGGTGCTCTGGCTGGATGGAACCTGCTGAGCGGGACTGAACACAGGCATCATCATCGGCGGCGACATCATGCTCTGGGCGATAGGGCTGAAGTTGAAAGCCGTATTCTGATTAGGGATATCCATATTGCCACCTCCTTTGATCCTCGCCGACAGTTCACTCGCGCTGATCTTGGGATCCTCGCTTCCCGCCAACATTCCTCCGACGAAGTCGTCGACGTTGGCGAACCTGGCTCGGTCGTCGACTCCACGTCGATTCTCGACGACTGTACGATCGCCGGGTGACCTGGCGTCCCGCGAACCCTTTATCGACGCGGCCAAACTGCGGGCGTCCGACAATTCGTCGAGATTACCGTCCAGCACGGGCATGAAGAGCTCGTCCAGGAACTGATCCACGTCGGATGCCTGGCTAGGCACACGCACACGTCGCACGTGCGACGCCAAGGAAGGCGCCTCGCTGGTGTCCGACATGGCAGACGACTTTACCCCGTATTCGCTCTTCTCGATGTACGCGCGACTGGACTGGCTCCCCGGTAACGCGCGTTTGCCTGAAAGCGAGAGAAATGATCGATCCGCGTGAAGTCGATAAGGAGGAAAAGTCAGGTTGCGTAATTCGCCGCGACTTTCTCCGCGATGGAAAAAAAAAAAAGTTCTGCGCCTTACGCAAGAGCGAATTAAATAACGAAGGAGCGAGGTCGTTAATATAATATAATGCGTCTCGGATTCATTAGGAGATCTTCGAAATTCCTGATAATTTTTTTTCCACTTACCAGGATATTGCGACTTGATGAACCTCGTCTGCGATCTTATGTAGCTCTTGTCGTCTTCCGATCTTCCGGTTTGGCTGACCGATTGGATGTCCGGGTATTCGAAGTCGATCGTGAGATCCTCCTCCTCGATGTTCGGCTCCGTCGTCCTCGTCGCTCTGCTGTACTTCCTCTCTTGCGCGACCTCGCCGCGCGTCATGTATTCAACGTTGCTGACCGCCGGAGTCTCGCCGATTCTCTCCAGACTGTGATACCGCTCGTTCAATTTGGACGAGGAGAGCCCGAGATTGGCGAGTTTTACCGGCGAGGGAACGACCTCCGATTGCAGCAGGTTGTCTAAACTTCGGCTACGCTGCTTCTCCTTATCGAAGTAGCGATCGTTCAAGGCGGATTTTCTCGACAATCCGGTTTCCGTCGTGCTCTCCAAAATGGCCTCGTGCGACTGCTTTCGCACCTGTGTATATTATATTTTTTAACACTCTCGATAATGGAGTGATTCGTTACATACATAATTAATAAATATAAAAATATCCCAAACCCTCTCACACATATATTGATTTAATATTTCATCAATTACCTGGAAGAAAAAGTACATATACAATCATATATATAATTTATATATGGAATAGGTCTATTTGTTTTCTTTCTTTTATATGTTCGTTTACATACACACATTTATGTAAGAAAATAATAAATAGAATAATTAGAAACATAATTTTTGAACTGTTTTTTTTTAAAGTAAAATTGCAATTAGATTATACAATATTCTATATGTATAATTACATATATAATTTCAGATATTTATAGATGATTATATATAAGCAATTTTTTTATTTCCTTAAATTTCACTTTTTCTAAAAAAAAATAATGCGGAAATTATTCTTTTAATTACTTTTCAATTATTCTGCTCATTATTTTTCCTGTGTATATGCATGTGTGTGTTTACTCAAATTTTATTTTATTCATCCGAGTGTTTGCTAAACTTTTTTGTTTGAGAAAAATGAAGAAGAGAAATTAATCAAACTAATACGTACGGGCGGCTTGATGACAGGCGGTTGCGGCGGAGGAACAGCTGGTCGTCTGGGTATCTGGATTTCAGGCTCAACAGGTTTGTCAACTACTTTCGGCGTTGATTTCCTTTCCAAAGGTTGGAAGGTTTTTAAGATAGGAATTTCCATCTCTTGTTCCAACTCTCGAATGACTTGAGCGTGCTAAAGAAAGCCAGTCCATTAATTTATAAACGAGAACAATTACTTCCTCAAATTATTTCCACTCCGTCGTACTTAAATTATTAATTCATATAAGAAATATCTTTTATTATTAAATACTTGAAAAACAAATGCTAAAATTCACGCACTTCTCGCTTCTTTATGGGCGGCAAGCTGTTTTTGCGTTGCTCCAAGAACATGTGTTTCGCGGCCGGGAAAGCTGGCGCCAGTTCCATCTCCGAGATTAAATCGAGAACGTAATCGAAGCCGTTGGTCTCCGTTACGATGGCGTCCGGGCCATCCAATTGATTCCAGAGCGTGATAGTCCAGCCGGTGTTCTCCACTCCGTGATTCCGAACTGCGAGATTGGCCAACTCTTCGCACGTCGTCCAGGAATCTATCGCGCATGTAGTTGTCTCGCCTGTAAAACGACAAGATTGGTTTTTATTTTATCGCGCGCCTAATTGTATTAGTTTCAACCGAATCTGAAAGTGACTTACCGTCGTAAAAGCCGACACCGAGCGCCATATTTACGCGATTCCGATTGGCCCGCCATTCTAGGACGCACGGCGGATAATTCCTGGGTACTTGATGAACCGTTTGCTGATTGTTATTCAACACACGATACGCCGTTCTCTCGCCTTGCAGTAGTTTGCGTTGGCAGTAAGCCTTGTAGCCGTCGTAGGCGTAATCGGAGACGTATCTGATCGAGAAATTTTAATTAGAGGCAACCGTGCGTAATGACACAGCGAACGAAGAACACTTACTTCAGGAGATACTTGAAGAGAGTGCCGCTGGGCTGGAACGCCGATAGACAGTTGGACAGCAGCAACCATCCTCTCTCCTTGTTGGCGTCGTTCTCGTTCTTCCACGTTTGATTCGCCAGCTGGCACAGTATCTCGTCCCTCAGCTTCTCGTTCACGATGCCCTTGTTAACGATGTAGTCGCCCAACGCCTGCTCCCGTTTACCGTTCAGATTATTCTCGTTCATAAAGCGCAGAATCATCTTAAACATCATCAGAGAATCCGTGTAATCTTGATCGCGCGCCTTTGCCAGGAACGGCGTCTTGATCGGCTCGCGCTTCATCCCGAAGATGTGGCTCTTGAAATAGATGTTGGTGAACTTCGAGAACTGGTACTGATCGATATCGGACGGCAGATTGTAAGCGTAATTCATCGGGATGACTTGGCCGACGACCTTGAGGAGATTTCGCTCGGTATGCGTGGGTTGCCAATCTATGAAAAATTACAAAAATTCGAAGATAAAAGATATCTAGATTTAAACGAATTTACATGATTTAAAAATTTTCGTTTAAGATAGAAAGAGAAAGAGAGAAAGATCTAAGATTTTTGACGCGGAAACGTACCGTCAAGTTTACTATAAATGAAGGCTAGTTCCGCGGGAATCTCCAAGTGATTTACACCAGCAACAGCTCGCGAGGTTCTCTCCTGCTCATCTCGTTGCTGCTTCGCCTTCGCTCGCTCCTTACTGGCTCTCTCGATCTCCGCTCTTTTCGCCATTTCCTCCTTCAATACCGTGAACCTCTCGCGTTGTTTCTTACCTCTGTAGAGCTTCTGCGCCATCAGCGCGCCCTTCTTCATCGCGTGGAACTGCTTACGTTCGCGATAACCGCGATACACAGCTTGTATCAGCACCGTGCTGCGTGAAATGTTGAGGAATCTTCTGCGTGCCAAGAAGCCTCTCGTATATCTGTAAGAGAAACCGTTACAACGAACCGTCTCCCTATCTAGGAAAGAAGAAATTCGCACATTTCATTCAGATTAATCTTACTAGTAAAGAAATAAATAAAATAAAATTAAGTGAATTGAAAGGAATTGAGGTGCGAAAAGGGCTAATGAGAGCCAAGCGCGGATATCAGATGTAATCAAACTTTGCTTTTAAATTCTTCTCTAATTACATTGAATTGTTTCGGTCCTTTCCTTGGACCATCTTCAGCAGGTTGACTAAAAAATTCAGGTGTTTTGTACGTCACTGTACTCAAAGTCAGGGTTGGGAAGTAACTCGTTACTTGTAACGAAGTTACAGTTACAGTTACATTTTTTCGGTAACTCTAACTTAACTTCGTTCCTTTTTCCCCATCTGTAACTGTAACTTAACTCAGTTACATATTTTTGGTAACTAGTAACTAATTTAATAGTTACATTAATAGTTACTTTATATATATTTCAAACTTTTGGCAGATTGCATTGGGCGGCCTTGCGCTTGTGCATAAACATCGTTATCGACACTTTAAATTTTTATTAAAATTTTTATTAATTTTTAAAAGGATTTGATATTCTACTCGATAAATTTTAGATATTAAATCATTGTAACTGCTTCTAATCGCTGTTTATAATGTTTATAACATTGTATAAATTTGTAATAAATGTCAATAAATTTTTATCACTAAGTGTAGAGAGAGAGATTTGATATTTTTATTTTCATTGCAAGAAAGTAACTGCAAAGTAACGACTCGTTACTTTTTAAGTAACTATAACTGTAACGAGTTACTTTTCAGAATCGATAACTTGTAACTGTAACTAGTTACATTTTCAATTAAAAAACTGTAACTGTAACTAGATACTTTTATAAAGTAACTTTCCCAACCCTGCTCAAAGTATTCAGTACTGTTTTGTATGTCACTGAGGTCGAGACATACAAAATACCCGAATTTATGTGTCTCTCTCGTGATTATCTATATCTGTTGTATTATAATAATTTAATTCTCTTTGCGAGAGAAAAATTGCAGAAGATATTTTGAAGATCACGGACATCTTTTTGCAGACATACCTCTGCACTGTAATGGCCGCTCTCTCCAGAATCAACGCTCGATTGTACTCCAACGCTCTCTCCAACGACTCGCGCAGAAATACCCTTGTAAGTCCGAGCTGATATTGCGACTGCGCCTCTTTCGGCGCGGCTCTGTCCAAGATTATCCTGCAGAGCTCCTTGTTGGGCGCTCCTCTAGGCAAGTGCGTCGAGACGAGGTATCGATACCGATCCACAAAGTGCCCGAACACGAGGCGAACCGGATAGCCGGTCTTCCTGATGCGAATCGTCTCCAGCATTCCAGTGTATCTCAGTTGCTCGAGTACGCAAGGCATGTCGAATTTCATGGGTGCCTTCTCGGTGTTCGGCTTAATGCAACGGACAAACCACGGATTACATCTGCAAGCAAAATGAAAATTTTCGCAACTATCTTATGACATCTGCCAATTTTTAATATCGCACTATTTAATATCAAGTGGAATTGCTTCGGTATTACTTACTGAGACATAGATTCCAACAGCTGTTGCAGACTGTCGTGAAATCGAGCCGAGACTGTCGGAGTTCTCGGCTTCATAGTGACAAATCTGCCGTTCGGCTTATTCATCGTCTTGTTAGCTTCGTGAGTGGTTCTGACGTGCTGGAACATCTTGCTGACCATCTGCGAATATCGCGACAATGTATCGTTGTCGGAAGCTTTCAACATTTTCTCAACGAGAGAGGACACAACTTACCGAGATCTTGCTGCTGATCAGCAACTCGACCACGTCCGGTCTCAAGGTGTCCCTGTTCTTATCCAGAAAACCTTCCACGTTGTACCAAACCTGTCCAGCGTAATGTCTGATCGCGAACTCGGCCGAGTTCATTCTCGGCCTCGAATACAGCTCGCTTAGCGCATGATTGTAGTGACACTTCTCCAAGAAAGAGAGATCCGTCGCTTTAGGGAAGTTGCTCTCGTCGTCCAGCAGATGAAGAATGCCCACCGGTTTCTTCGCAATCAAATGAATGACCGGCAGATTGTCCTGAAGTAACGCGAGAAACGGGCTCGAATTATTTTTGAAACTTATACGCACTCTGACGAGATTTTAAACGATATATAATCGTCGCACTGCTAAAATTAATCTCACCGTGTAATTGATGGTGGTCCAATCAATCTTCTCCTTCGCGTACTCCTGTTGCTCGAGCTTAAAGATGTGCTTGTTGAAATAAAACTGCAGGTTCTCGTTCGCGTAATTGATGCACAGCTGTTCGAAGCTGTTCTCCGTGAAATTCTCGAAACCGAAGATATCGAGGATCGAAATGGCGGCTGTCTGCTTCGTGCCCTTGTAAACGATATGATTGACACGTGCGACCAGCCACGAGAAGAGTGAACTGTATAGAGCTTTCGCGAAAGCGTCCCTGGCGTCGAGGGCTTGGTCGATGTTCAAAGCCGTGAAGACTCTTTCGTTCCTCGCTTCCTGTGAGCGTAAGTGAGTGCATTTATGCATCTATGTGCTATCAATTTAAGGAGGTTGGTGAAGAAAAATATGTATGACAAAACTATTATTTTTATATTCCATTTTCTCAACACCGGATTAACATTTTCGACATAATTTTCTTTTCACTTTCTTTCTCATATGTTTGGCTACATTTCGATGGATGTTCTTTGCTGAATAAGCTCTTTCTGAATTTCAATTTTTTAATGATAAATTGAAAAGACTCTGATATAAAATAATATAAATTCAGGTACGAAAAGGGCTGATGAGAGCCAAGCGTGGATATCAGATGCAACGAACTTGTTTTAAATTCCACTCTAATCAATACAGTTAATTTTTTTAAATGCATCAGCTCCCTTAACAGCCGAAACAACAGATTCGAAGACGAGATGAAAACTTACTGTCGTCTTCGTAGTGAGTGCTCGGATGATGCCATCGGAATTTACTTGAAGGAGGTGCGCCGCCCAACGTATCTCAGCGTCAGAACCGACCTCCACTCCTTCCTGGCCATGCCTCATCTGCTTCCGGTGAAAGTAAACGTTCCCCAGATGCAATACGCTGGATAGAATCTTGAAAATCGTGTCCTGCTCCTCGGACGTGAAGCCCAGAACCTGCATCGCTGACAGAAGTGCCTTGAAATCTTGAACATCGCTCTTGCCATCGATCTCGCAGTTTCCACCCTGAAGAAACAAACGTTATTCGTTTCCTCTTTTTTTTTCCTAGCTAAGATATCTTCTTTTAGGGGATTTTCTTTTACGTACCTGATTTAAATAGAAATATTTGTCCGGTGTAAGCAGACCGTATTTATCCCTGAGTTGCTGATCGAGACCAGCTAGAAGTTCATAGAACACGTGGTAGTTTCTCTCCTCCGAAGCCTGAGTTACTATCCTACTCTTTTCTAGAAGATATTGCGTTATCCTACCGCCTATGATCGCGCCGCTAGATAGAAATGGAAAAATCGTTCGACATTTGTATAACGACACACCAACAGCATCGATGAAAATATTTTCGTCTCTTGACATTACTCACTCTCTGAAATGAACCTCCAAGTACTTTCCAAATCGACTGCTGTTATCGTTTCGCGGCGTCTTGGCATTTCCGAAGCTCTCCAAGAGCGGCGTCGCCTCCAGGATCTGCTCGGTGACAAGATTGTTCGGCGCGCGATTGACAGCCGCGAGATATTGCATCACTAATTTCGTAGACTCCGTCTTTCCCGAGCCAGACTCGCCGGAAATGACGACCACTTGATTGGCACTGGAGTTATTGGCTGCAGTCACTTGACTGTACGCGGAGGAACCCACGGCGAATAAATGCCTGCGAAAGATGCCCGAATAAGGTAGTCCGTTTCGGATATAGATTGATAACAGGACGCAATTCAATTTTTATATTTGATATTTATATAAAAAGAAACATAGGTGTAAAATATATGAAATAATAAAGTGAGCTTTATCGATATTTAAATAAATTACTCGTGACTTCCGACAAAATAATCTTGACATATTTTTATTTAAATATGCCGCGAGATTGCGTCTTATTATAAGCAAGTGGAAAATATACGAAGGGATTAATGTACTAACGGCGGAAGTGTTCCGAGAATCCGTCCTTCGTAAAGCTTCACCTGATCCAATCCGTAGATGTCAAACATTTTGTACGGATTCACCGCCACAAGGATACTTCCTGTGTACGTCTGAAAAAATTAATCAATAAATGATTAACGCTGTCAGTTATTAATGAGATGGTAATAAATCATTCGGAGGATACACAACGTACGTAAATTAATTCCTTATCGTAACGGATCTTTAAATTCCATAGTAACGACGCCTCGTTCAAATCCCTGAAATTCATTCAAATTTAACGATGTCACGATTATACATTAATTAATGCATAATAATATTGAGACTCACGTCAACTGAATCATATCTTCCACGCCATTTTGACCCAAGTCCTGCCTGGGCTTCACTCCACTCAGATTGGTGAGAGTGAAGATTTGCGGCTTAAACATACAATTGTACGCGATTATTCGCCATTTCTCCGCACGAGCATCCAGTCCGATAATATACATTTGCGTAAATTCGACGACAATTCGACGAGTCAACGATTACCCGACGACACTTTCCATTCGCAATTTCTAACAGCGCGTAAGGAACACGGGAAAACGCTTGAAAACGTAACTTTCCAGTTGAAATGAATTTTGCGATAGGCATTTCTTGCCGCATTTTCTCGGCGTGGCTTGTAAGGAGAATGTCCGACAAAAAAAAAAGGAGGATTCGTGCGAATTCACATAAGACGCGAGAGAGCCACTCACGTGAGACTTAACCGGATACCGGCCCGTCTACGTTTGCAACTGCAATTCCATTGGCGCCGACGAGAGTGCGTGGTAGATTAACAAAATTTCATCGTCGGATTTTAAAAAAATCGAAAGTATTTAGTACTAGTATCGGCATTTTATTTTATTTTATTTTTAGCGTCCCTGACGCTCTGATAATAGAAAATGTATATAATGATAAGCTGTGTATGTGTGTATGCGTGTGTGTAACGCACACATTTAAAAAATACTTTAAAATGAAAATTTTTAAGTATTTTAATTATAATAAGCAATTCAGTTGAAACAATTAAAAACAGACAGAATTCTTACTAAATGAACAGTCTTTCGTTGCTACAAAAAATACTGGATTATTATTATTTTTAAAATAATACGAGTTCAACAAATTTATTATCTTTTTCTGCTATTCAGAAAACTTACCTCGATCGGAAAATAATTTCTTCATTAAAAACATTTGTTATGAAAAATTGTTCTCTCCCTATCTATTCCAGGATTAAAATTATTCTCGTCAAAGACTTGCGAATTTATATAGCGATGAACATTCGAATCCTTCTTTTAAAAGTTTGCAAGCAATTTAATCATAAAAAGATTCTAATTTCTTGGAATATTTTTCGAGAAAAAAAATTCTTGAAACTGTTGAATGTTTAAAAAATCTTTTCTTATATACATACATATATAATATCTGAATATAAATCCTATATTATATTGTATTTTATATTATATTGTAATCTCTCAAGATTTTTAAGAACTTCCTTATTTTGGATAACATTCGAAACAATCTTCATCGTATATACTAAAAAAAATAATTCGATGTGTCTCGAGCCATTTGCTAAATTATACGCTTTAAATTAGACGTGCGTTTTTTTTTCGCGTGTCGAGGACAATTGATGTGCCTTACGCCAGTGTGTCTCTTATAATAGGACACCGGCGAAGTGCAGCGCTGCAACTAGTGCACGACAAAGCAGGGGAACACAAAGCAGGCGGGCTGGCAAGGGAGTTAAATAGCCTGCTGTTATGGGTGTCGGTTGCATAATGACGCGTCGCTGCCTCGTGTTAATGGAAACTACTACGTCAACGAGGCGTAAATTTTGAATTCTCAAGCGACACCAGCGCAACGGATGAAGGGGGCAGAAGGGGAGATCGATGACCGGCAGAGTGTGTTGACGATTCAAGGCTCGAACTTGAGATTCGCACGCGCGCGAAGGATAAAAAAGTGAAAAAGGTAGAAACCAGATTGAAGCGGGCGCGAGCACAACGTGAGAGTCGTTCTCGTCTCTAATGAAACATTCAAATGCATAAGGCCACGCTAGAAAGTCAAGAACCGACGAACGAATTACTCGGATGCTTGATCCCTTCCTGCTTATTTTTAGACGCCTGATTATAACGCGAACTTGAAGTCGAAGCGACTTCTTTAACATTCTATAAGAGAACTGATCCCAATATCGTACACCTTTCTAATATACACACATCGTACACTCGTATTTCTCTACTAGTAAATGTTGCACTCTCTTGGAAACTGTCTTAATTATTTCTCCTTTGTGCAATATAACGTTAATCTAGTTGTAGAAGTGAACGAAATAGTCAGTTTGTCGCTGTAAATTATTTCAATTTTGGTTATCTAAAAAAATTTTTACGTACGTGTGTTTTGAATAAAAAGATACGTAAATGTATTTTTTTTTTAACATATATGCAGTCTGTAGGTTATAGTCTTTTAATTTCATTAATGAAAGTTGAGTTGTAGACTTTTGTATTTTCGTTCGAACAGCCATATTTCTTTCATGAATACTTGTCTGTTATCGTACACCTACTACTGATATTTAAAAATATGTATCTTCAGTTTAAAATGTAATCTGTCGTTATGATTTTAATTTTGTATTATTTTGTAATTTATTTGCATTTTGTGTTCGAATTGTAATTTATCAAATTTGCTATTTTTATGAGATTGATGTTTTTCTATAAGGTATGTTATTTGGATTTTTTCTATATGTATTGATAATTAAATAAACAATTTTATGAAATTAAAATTAATGTTTTTTCCCAATAATCTAGCCTTTAAAGAGTTAAGAATGAGGTGTACGATATTAGGAACATAGTGTGCCCAATATCGGAAATTACAATTTTTTACATTTCCACTTAAAAAAAAAATGGATCATATTGAAAAAATTTTGTTTATTTATTATAGTTAGAAGTCCGTGTAAACCACGTGATTTATTCAATTTTTATTTTCTAAAAAAATGTCCAAATATGAGGCTTTAAAAATGGGTTCGATATTAGGCACACTTCCCTTACTAACAGCTTATGATGTTACGATATTAATTTAATTAATTAATAGATATACCTAAAATATATATATTTAGAGAACCAAATAAGTGTAGCTCAATTTTTTTTTAATAAAAAAACGTAACGTTTAATGTAAACATCTTGGCGCGTTTCCGAACTGCGTATTGTCAAATAAAAAGGTTTATTTATCCGCCGAAATCTATCTTTCTCTAAAGCTGTTGACTCAGCTTTCATTCAAATCTACCGTTCATAATGCACGGTTAGTCTATGGACGGTTATTAAAGCGCTTTCTATTTCCAAGCTAGCTTACCTTGCCGGCTATCACTGCTTGGACTGAAAGCACATTGGCAGCTCTGTGATATTCCAGGACCTCGCCAGGTAGCACATGGCCGACGCCAGGGTCGAACCACACCAATTCACCCTGCAAGTAATATTATTGTATTTAAATAAGCGGTTTAGTGACACAGATGCTTAATATACTTCCCAATATTTCAATAAGATTTATACTCTTTTGCCAAATTTATTTTTCTTTAAAAAAAAAATATATTAAAAATTGTGATTTTTATACACTCATTAAAATTGATACTCATTGTTCTAATATTTAGTCTTCAGCCTCTTATAATTTTTAAATTTCAATATATTATTTAACGCAAAGTGTGCATTCTTAAAAAAATTAGCTTCCTGTTAGTAACATATAAGAAATTTCTTTATATTTATATAAGTTGAGTATTTATACAAGTACTCGCGTTGGAGATATAAAATAGATTTATTCGCGAAAGATAAAGCTTTAATAATAAATTGAAAAAAGGCTCTTATACAATAATACAAATTCAGGTTAATACAATTCAGATTGACTAAAAAATTCAGGTATTTTGTATGTCTCGACCTCAGTGACATACAAAACAGTACTGACAATGAGTACTGAATACCTTGAGTAGCCTGTTGAAGATGATCCAAAGAAAAAGGACCAAAACGTTCGATATAATTAATAACGATATAATTTAAAAACAAGTTTGTTGCGCCTGATATCCGCGCTTGGCTCTCATTAATCTTTTTCGTACCTGAATTTGGATAAAGCTTTAGTTAACGTTTAATATTTCAGCGCGATTTTTTTAACCATTCCGTAGAGATAATGTCAAACCGTTTTCAAGTTCCACGACGGGAAGCTACGCGTCATAGAGGACGCCTGCGCCTTCCTCTTCCCGGTGCAGAAGCCGAATATCGACGACGACGTTTCCGGGGAGTTGGATCGAGCGCTATTAGCGTCGCTGAACGCTCTGATATGTATCGGGATGCGCGTCGTCGCCGTCTTCCTCACATAATTCGACCTCTCCTTGCTCTGCTTCGTCAACATTCCGCTGTTCGAGGCTCGCTTCTGCTCGTCAGACCCTGTCGTCTGCGACGTCTTTCGTCCCAGCTTCACGTAACTCGGCAACGTTGTCGGTCTCGTCGTCGCTTTCACGCTCTCCGCATGTCCTTTCGTCAGCAATCCACTTTGCGACTTCGGTCTGGATCTCGCCTGTCTCTCGTTGGTCCACGTGGAGTCTCTTCGAAGACACTTGTCGCGGGACGACCAGGTGTCCGTTGTTCTCGCGTCCTTTCTCGTAGTCGACCAGTCGGTGGAGTCGACGAGACGTGGACAGGACGCCTTCTCGGGATCGTGCTTTCCCGCTTTAAGATTACGCAATCGCTCCATGTCCGCCTTGGAGACCAGTATGGCGTCGTGCCTGATCCTGACCACGTCCTGATCCCGATCCTGATGCATCCTCCGCTCCAAGGAGTCCATCTGATGCGCATTGCTGATTATCCTCCGTCTGGACACTGTTCTGTCGATCGACGGCTCCGGCTGTTTCTCCTCGCGAGAATGGGAAGCCTGCCGGGCGACCTTGCGCGCGACCTTGGCATAAATATCGTCACCGCCGACGTCGGCCGCGCATCTGGATCGATCGGGCGGATCGGGAACGGGATCCCGCAGGTGTCTGACGACCTTCGACGTCGTCTCCGCGCGCTCTCCGCTCGTTCTCGTCCTGGAGAACCTCGTCAGGGTGTTCGAGGAAGTCGCGGGGTCGCGCAACGTCGTCCCGCCGGTCGGCAGCGACATCTTCCGTCGTCGTATCCTTCCGTAGATCGGCGCCTCCCTTCCGGCGGCCTCCCTCGTCCTCGAGGAGACGTACTCCTCTAATCGAGGCGTCCTGGAAGCGTGCAGGCTCTTCGGCAGAGTCGACGGCCGCGCGAGTTCGCGATCCTCCTTATTGTTAGCCAGCCGACTCGAAGGATTCTGAAGACCCGAGAGGGATGTTCTCGCGACATCCCTCGGCTGCGGGCTCGTTTCTACGCTCGCGCGACGACGCAGGATATCCTGCCTGGAGACCTTCTTCAGGAGCGAGGAAGCTCGCTCGACGGTGTCCGCTTCCTGTAGACGAGCCCGCCTGCCGATCGACGGCAAGGTCGTCGGTCTCCTCGTCTGATCCCTCTCCCCGGAACGGAGGGGATGCGTCTCGGCCTCGTCCTTGACGCTTCTGCGCCGCAGGATCTCCTTCCTGGAGATGGTCAGGCTGCTTCGCGGCAGCGTGTAGAAGAGCTCGCGATCGTCGCTCGCTCCGTCCTGCGACGGCCGGCCGGAAGTCCGGTACTGCCGTCTGATGCTCCTCGCTTCCGCCGGCGTGCCGCAGGAATCCGGGGCGGAATACGGCGAATCTGGGTCTGGGCCGCCATTATGCAACGCGCGTCCGCCGCGGCCGGATAACGGTTCCGCGCTCGCGTAGAAAGCTTCCGAAGAGTGCCGCGAAAAGTGACTCCGCGGGGTCGACGATCGACCCACGGACCAACGGCGTTGCTGCTGCTGTTGCTGTTGCTGTTGCTGCTGCTGTCGCTGTCGCTGTTGCTTCGGCGAGTCCGTGTTGGCCATCGCTGGCGAGAATATCGCCGAGCGGCGCCGCGCGCTTCATGTGCCAGAATGCGCGGATTTGTCACGTGCCTTCTTCTCGCAGAAGAGGAATTTCTCTCCTCGCGAAATTGCGAAATGTATATATCCTTGTTTGCCGAGCAAAGTTCAGCACTCTCTGCGCTACTCGTAACAGATTTCCACAGCTTTTTACTACCACTCGATCATTTACACAATTATTGACTACGATAAAATGTATTTCTTTTTTGTAAGTCTCCTTGACGCGCCAAGAGATTCTTCGTCTTCTTGAAACTTCCGTAATTAATTTTTCTTCATGTATGTATGTTTATCTCTGTGCGTATATTATCACACTTGCATGTATTTTTAAATAACGCGGCACGCAATCGCGTGAGCGCAGATATTCGCGTAATTTCGATTTCTATCGATTATAATCCTCGAGGACGCTCGCGCATGTGAGTCTTCGAGATTATATAAGAACGAATGTATGCGCGTCTATTTTTAATATCCCAACAATCTCCATGAGACAGGATACACGAAATTTTCTCCCTCTCTTTCCTCTTTCATTTTCTCAAACATCGCGTGCGGTACGATTGTAGCAATGCTGTTGAGCTTCAAGTTGCGTTTTTCAAGTTCGCTCAATCTAAATAATAGCCTTCTCATACATGATGAACGCGCACGTAGCGTTTGAAGTCAATGCCCGCTGCACAACTCTCTCGGACGCGAGGTATCGGACACACGCGACACACATCTTTCACTCGCGATATTCAAGAGATCCGATGACGCCTCACTTGAGATATCGATTGTTCCAAACATTTATTAAACGCGAATTCACGAATTCCGTTCCCTTCGGCAAACGAAAATTAAATACTTTATCGTGACTCTCTCTCACAGTTTTTATGTTGAGAGATTATTAATTGTTATTTATTTATTTCATTTATTCCTCAATATAATGTAGATAGCGATGGGATTAAGTCTCTTACAAGTAGGTTCGAATTTGTTTGCATGGTTTCGAACTCTCTACGATTAGATCGAAAAAAAAAATAGTACTTTTAAGTAGAACCCGAACGAGATAGGTTCGAGCCCTCTATAAGTGCCTCGAAAAACAAGAACAGTACTTCCAAGTACATTCGAACCTTGATAAAGTATGTTCGAATCTTTTATGAGTACTTATGAAAAATTGTGGGAGTAAGTGAATGGATGTGTGAATGGGGGATTCGACTTGAATTTTTAAGTACGTATTGAACTTGATCCCATCCCTAAATGTAGATAATATTGATTAGAATATTTAAATGGATGGACTATATCTTTATCTATATTTATTTTTTTATTGTTCTTTTCATTCTATATTATCTATTGATTGTTACTTATTATATTTGTCAAATTTGCGCGGCTAACATTATATTTATAAAATGAAGAAAAAAAAGAACAAGAAAACGGAAAACGCAACAAGCACATCGTCACGGTTACTCGAACAAGTTTTCTAGTTAGATACCAGTTGTCTAGCCACGCGTCGAGAACCGCTTCGTCGTTCGACTGCGTGTAATCGCGTCTACGAGCAGTAAAATTGTAGTAAAGTTTTCCCGTTGGATACCAACGACGGAGTCGTTGGAATATCTAAGAATGGAGACAGAATCGTCCGTCGAGACTCCCAAGTTTTCCTCCGCATTAGCCTCCTTCCGACGAGACGTATAGGTATCTCTTCGCGCGTACCGTTTCACCGCTTTTCCCCGTCGAGATTTATTTCTCCAGATTTATTTACGGCAGAGAGAAATTATCTTATCGACGAATCCCGTCACGATCGCGATCGCGACCCCCCCGAAGTCGTCGGTGAGTCGTCGAGAGCCCGCGTCGTCGCGCATGTTAAATTCGGCTTAAAGAAGTCAGGAGGCCACGAGATCGCGAGGATGGCTTCTATCGGGCACATTGGGTCAGTCGGCAAAAGTCCGTGCTGTGTACACGCGGAATTCGTTAACGGTGCCCCTCGGCGGTGTCATCCTCGGTCCCGTCATCCTCCGAAAACTGACCCTTTTCTCTCTCTCTCTCTGAGAGATCGCGCGAAAGAGATGCGAACGCTAGGATGTTCGACGCGGCACTGGAAGTTGCAGGCCTTCCTCTCCGCAACAATTGCCTCGGGTACGCAGTGGCGTATGCGATTTTAATTGAGACGCGCGTTAATTAGGCCTGTGGAAAGCGGTCCGTATTTCCCGATCGAAAACGCGCCGCTCTAATCGCACTTTGCCGATTCGGCGACCTCTCGTTCCCTTCATATACTCTTCCCATCTCGACAGCTCTACTGTCAACGTCACAGAGTCTCCGTTGAACGTTCGGAACTGTCCTCCTCGGGATGCAACGCGACGAAATCGCGTACGCTACCGACGCCAGTGGATCGAAGCGCTTTGGGGTGGAACCAAGCGTGCCTCTCTTCTTATATAAATTACGCGCTAAATACGCGCGCGCGCACGCGCACACATGCGCGCGCGAGTTGCACGCGGAGGCAGGAATACGCGAAGGGAAGCGATTCTGCCTAGCGGCCGTGGCGAGTTGCAGAAGAGCGATAGAAATTGTCGATTGCGGCGAACGCGGCGAGCGCAACCTTAAGATGGGACACGATTATATATTTTTTTCTCCTCCTTTAGCAATATTTTTAATTGATTTACCGGCATCGAACGTCAAAATCTTCAAATTATTTTATTTTATTTTTTTTTTTTAATAAAAAGGAAACGAGGGAATGAAATGGATATTCACTTACGTAATAAGTGTTTCGCTTAAAAATGACTGAGCGAGTAAAATAAATCCGAGACGCGTGAAAAAAGAAAGAAGAACCGTTCATTGAATCCGTGACAATTTCACATTTTCATTTTCGATGTAATGTCGGTCGTTTAATATTCATTTCAATTTCGTTGGTACCCTTAAGCTTGCTCTCCTTCGGAATGCTTCCTTAATTATTCCGCCGTTCATTATCCGCGACTGGATGCACGGGGAGCAAAGTAAAAGTGAGAAACCGCTACTGCGCTAGCGCTTGCAATCTGTCTATATTTCAAAAGTATTCAAGCAAGGGAATTTTGTACTGCCTTTGTTAAATTTTCGATCGCGCATGTTAACTCTTTAATAATAAAATTAAGTATTATATATAATTAAATTTGTTACAAAACTTACCCTTGCAAAATTGAATAAAAAATATAATATTATTTTCTTACAATTTGCATCTTTCTTTCGAATTTCTGAAAATTTTTAATTGCTTACATAAATTACAAATTATTGCCGTCTCAGTATTTATGTATGTTGCATCATATGTATCATATGTTGAAAAAGATTTCTTTGCAAAATACGCAAATTGCTTAATTTATTATTTATTATTTAGAAGGTTTTAGAGACGCGCGCACTTGAATATATAGTTAATACGCGTATTTTAAAAATGTGTCACTTCTATAAATGGATTTTCATATTCTCCAATTGCTCTAAAAAAAAATTTAATAACTTTCCTGTATTTTTTTTTCTAATCGCGATTGGCAAAATCGATGACGAGCGGCGCACTCGGATCGATCGTCGAAGGAAAGAGTCAGAAGGAACGTCGCGTCGGACGAGGCGTTTGAAAGTGGCTGCTGCGAGCAGCGATGCAATTGCGTGCGCAGATCATTGACTCCGACCACGCAACGATCCCACCGCAGTCGCGACCACGTAAATATTGTGCAATGCCATGATAATTCAAAAAAATAATCATCCTGCGGAGAGTCTATACGAGTGGAAACGCTTTGTATAATAAACAGTCTCGACGAGGTTTGAAAAACTACCATTCAGGTTTCTTAATACCTTCGCATTAACCTTTCTGTCAATGAACGGGTACCCGAAGCGACTTTAAATGTTAAAGATGTGTCGGAATTTTTGTCCGCCCGAAATAAAAAACAAAGGACCTTTGTATACCTAATCGAACCTAATCTAAGAATGTTCGAATGCCCAGCAGCTGCTAATAAAAAAATTGTCGCAGCGCAATGTGTCGAAAACACGCAATTGGTAGCCATACATTGATGGAAAGGTGAAAAATTATGCAATTGACAGAAGGGTTAATTTGCAACGCTCGTAGACATATTATAACCACGTAAAGAAAATTCAGGTCGAATCCAGATTTTTCAACGATCGAGATTATAGGTCGTGAATATCGACTCACCTTTTGCCACTCGGCGTACATCTTGCAACAGTATTAAATCGATCCCCGTGCGAGAGTATCCGTCATTTTGCACAACCAGTCTGTTCTGAAACGAAACAATTTGTGAGTCATTTTATTTTGATTTGAACAATGATTTAAAAAAATATATATTTTCGAAAATATATATCTCTCTTAGCTTTTAGCGCGGACTCGCACATAATTATTATTCGAGTACGAGCTATATCAATCAATGTCTATCAAGTTTCAATGTTGCGCGCGTGCCAAGAGAACATTATTACGTCGATTGCATGTAACGGAAGCATCGCTCCGCGTCCAATTTGTCCCGCAACTTCCGGCATAGTACCAAGAATATCGATGTTTAACTCTGAGCTCTTTACTTCTAAAGAGCTACGTATATGTATATATTTTTCCCTTATATGTATATTCAAACTCTAACAAAAAAGTGAACAATTTTAAACTCGAAATCCTTCGCTATTTTTTATCATTGCAAAATTTGTAGTATGCTTACCACTAAATTATTTTGTTATAAAACTTACACTTATAAAATTGAAATATTATTTTATATTTTTTAAATTTGTATCTTTCTCTGTGTGCTAAGCTTAATTTCTGAAAATTTTTAATCGCTCATAATTAAAAATTAAATATTTAAGTATGTTTACCGTTAAAATTCAGATAATTATTAAATTATTAAAATTCAGATAACTATTACCAGTCTATCTTACATTTCGAAGGAACATTAGTTCGACGCGAGCGCAGCTTGATACCGATCATAATTACACGTTCGGAAATGTGGGAAGTGTCGCAATGGGTATTCAGCTCCGCGAGATTAAGATACAATCATGCACGTATCTATACTTAATTCTGTGACGCGTACTAGATATCCATAGACATCATTTATATCTTCCGCTGTATATGTGATGTCATTCTATAAACTGCGCAAAAACGAATGTTTTTTTTTCTTACACATAAGAAAAAAATAGTCTTAATAATTATAGGCTGAACAATCATAAGTAAAAAAAGGATGAAGCCGTATCTTCTTCTTTCGAGATTTCGTTTTCTCATTCATATTATCTCTTAATGATTGATGTAACGCATACCTCGCGTTTTTCATTTGGCTAATTTATATCTTTATACAATTATATGTTATTATTATATCTTTCTATAAAATTATATGTTATTATTATATCTTTATACAATTATATGATTGATATGTTATAACTTTTTACTTTCATTACTATCGTTATTACTATTTTTTTAAATATTTATATTTAAAATTAAATTAATCTAAAGAATCAAAATTTGCGATTATTATTTCCTACAAGATTCGAAAACAGCACCACACAATGTCAACTTGACATTCTATTTTCAATAAATTAAATTTTCAATACAGAACATGATACGAATGAAATTATTGTTACTACAAACAATTATAAACAAAATCTAATATTTATGAATATAATTATAAATGATAATTTATTTTCCGTATTAAAAAAGTTAGTTATTCTTAAGAATCGGGTGGTAAGTTCACGTAGATGGTAAACCTATCGTCCAAGCCGGCCCTGCACATTGCAATGTGTGAGTGAACATACGTGCATACACGCTCACGTGCATCGAGTGCGGATAAATCTCGCGGGTAAAGCCTCCAGTAAAAGTAGCAACACAGCCATGCGTCCTTCTCTGCGCGCTCACACCGCGGAATGCATTTCGCAATTTTATGCTAATTTATTTAGTCACCCTCCGAACCGCGAAACACGCTCGCGAGCGAGAGAGACGCGTAGGATTGGAGCTCGATGGAGCGGGAAAATAGACGGGAGGACAATGGCAAAACACACACGGTCAACATCGCCGACTGTACATTGTGTCCGTGTCTTCCATCATCGCCTCTCTTTCGGCGACTCGACACTCGACGGAAAACGGCTGACCGGTTTTGCGCCACGAGATCCGCGCGCCGTGCGTCATCCTCGCCTTCTGTCAGAACGAATGTATTTAGCACCCGAGCACGAATCTCGTACGGAGAGTCTTTTAAACGTTTGTAAGGAGAGAATCAAGCCGGAAAATTTAGAAAAATTTAAATTAGACTTCGCGATGGAAAGAGAAGTTTGGGGATGATTTAAATAACGTCTCTCATTCTGCAATCATTTTTAAGCGTTAATTAAAAATATGTGGGAATAATAAACATATATCTATTCTCTTTCTTCTTCTCCTCCGATAATATCGCAGCGAGACGAGAGAATAGGAACTCTGCGATGCAAGTTATCCAGGTCAGACAGAGAAAGCAGCAGCAACTCGCGACTGCGGTGATACAAGAACCTTATGTAATTCATAATCGCGTCCCTCTTTCTCTCTTTCTCTCTCTTTCTCTCTCTTTTTCTCAGTTATCGAAACAACAAGTCGAGAGATTAATTGTGCGTCATGCTGTCGCTTGTACGATCGGCTTGTTTCAAAGACACCATGAGTCCGATCGAAACCACCACTTGTTTCAAACGGTACATCACTCTTGCGCGAAATTCAAGTGCGAGCAGCCTCGTCGATAAGAAAGCAACTTTTAAGAAGCACTTTCTCTTCAAGTTCTTATTATTCGTTCGGTATCATTCACACAATCGGACACTTTCGTCTACGACGAATGGCAAACCGCTCGCGTGCGATCGCGCCGCGTTTCCTCGGCGTCACTCGTTTCCGCCTGTCGCGTTCCTTGTATAAAAAAAAAAAAACATTAAAAATATGAAAATTATAGCACTGGAATTTCTAATAATTAAACCGGATTAAACTAGCGATGGGATTAAGTATCTTGCAAGTAGGTTCGAATTTGTTTGCATAATTTCGAACTCTCTATAATTATATTGAAAAAAAAAAACAGTACACGGAAAAAAAAGAGGTGTCAAATCAAAACTTATATACTCAACTTAACGCGTTCATTGTTTCCTATATACGCAACAATCTATAATCTTCTTATAAGAATTTTATAATCTTAAATTTCAACAACATTACAGTCTTATTGCAATATTATAATTGTCACTTGAAGAATACAATATAATTATCTTGACAATAAAACATCTTCTTTTAACATTTTAAAAAAGTTGTATTAAGAAGATGAAAAGTTGTATTAAGAAGATGAAAGTGTTGTTTTGATTATAAATTTTAATTATAAATTATAATCTTCGATTTGAAAATGTTATTTTTGATCCAACATTTTTTTAGCTCTCTTTCAGAATAAGGTATAGTTAAATAGAAATTATTTAATTTTACTCTAAGAAAATTATAATCTTCGATTTGAAAATATTTTATTTTCTATCCAACATTTTTTCCTTTCCATTCAAGAAAATTATTCTTAAATAATAAGAATATATTTTTCTTGGTTGAACTATATAAAATGGCTTTATTCAAGCAAATTTTCTTTGTTTAACGCAATATAATCTCATTTCAAGATTTCCACGTTGAAACTAAAGATATTTTCAAAATAAGAATTTGTCTTTTTTCTGTGTACTTTCAAGTACATATTGAACTTGATCTCATCCCTTGATTAAACGCGTAAAAGTTTTTAGTATAGTCTCAGTGCTATCGTTGCTATGTCAAGCAGAACAAACCGTTGGAAATTTCAATTGAAATATTAATAAATAGCAGATCCTACACTCTCTCTCTCTTGAGTATATTAAAATTTCTATTTAGCCTTTTCTCTTAATTCTACCAATTTCGCACGTTTGTTTCATGTTTCTGGGTCGACTGGCAAAGTCTATGAGACTCTTCTCGATTCAAAGGAATAGATTATTCGAACCAACGTGCGCACAAATACATTACAAAATCCCCCAAAGTGTACGTTTCCACGAGTGCTAACCATTTATTAGCGTACCACTGTGCGTGGGAATTATTATCTAAAGCAAAAGTATTATGAAGTCGCTTGTACAAGTCTTTCCACAACGTAACTTGCTTGAATTCCACGGCACGTTTATCTCGCATCTTCACGTTATAAAATAAGAGAGACCAGGATAATCGAGCAGATGTTCATATTCCTTTCAAATTTTTCGTGATATGAATGGGTACCATTAACGGGAACGTTAGCCTCCGCAGTCGCCTCGCAGACGGATGCATTGTCCTTGAATACTTTCGCCTAATCGTGCAGATCGGCGTCCGAGTGTCGCGCACGCCATTTTAAAGTCAATCGCAGGAACGCGCATGAACTTTGTTCCGACATTTGCAAAGGGTAGACAATTCTTCACGTTATTCGGGTTCTTACAATTAATTAAGCTCGAGCCCCTTCGTACATTATATATACAGCTACGTATAAAATTTCATGAAATCGATTTACGTTTGTCATCATCTTAACTCGTTTCTCGTTACTTCTCCTATCTTTCAATGCAAGTAACTCGCTTTATTTTACGACCGACAACGAATGTACGAGCTACAAGCTGCAAAGTTAATCTAGGAGCTAAATTTCTTGATTTTCAACTGGTTTGGCGAGGTATAAGAAATGCCTAGTTAAGTGTTAATTTAACCTTCGTCCGTTCCTCGCGGAACAGGTATACAGATCGAGAGCTAAAACTTCTACATATTTTCATATGTATACACCTTGGATCAAATGCACTCAAAATCTATATGCTTTTTAATTCAAAATTATTAACACACGATTTCGGATGCGATATCTAAACGACAATTTTTTTTCTTAGCAATTTAACATCTTTTTTTATTTCCCTTTAAATTAAACAAAGACTGAAAATTGACTCTCGTATTATTTTAATCAATGAGCTCATAGTCGTTTCAGTCCAAGACTAATTCATATCATGGAAGAAAACAACGCAATAATTCTTCTCAATCTCACACAAACATTCTACATTTTAGTAATAATCGTAAATGTAATCGTTTACATATATTTATAGATTATGCTTTATTCTCTTTCAACTAGAAATTACAAGAAGATGATCATCCTTTAATATACTTATATTAGTTTATTATTAAGATGACTTATGAGTTTGTCTCGCTTGCATAATATGATATATTGTAATTTCGAGGGATACGCGTTCAAGAGACAATATCGCCTCAACAGGCATCGATGTCTCTGGCGCAAAATCGCCGATTATCGCTTATGCGGGAGACATCGATCGCGACGCCGCCCGCGAGATGACTTTCTCAGATGACTTCTCCTCTCGCGATCGAGACTCACCTCCTGGCGTCGTAGACGTCGATCGCCGATTTTCCGTGAAAGCAAAAGAGAAAGAGAGAGAGAGAGAGAGAGAGAGACAAGTAGAATCCTAGCGCGAACCAGACCGAAGGAGAGACGGAGAATCTCCAGTCAAATTACGTGAAGATCCACGCGGGATCGAGATCCTCGGACAGAGGGATGATCCACGAGATGACGGATCACACTTTTGGGGCACACTATTCCGCAAACTGCTTCCGAAACCGCGCGCGAACCGTGACGCGTCGCAATTTCCGATTATTCGATTACTCGAGCGTCGCGGACGATCGAGCAACGACTGCTTCCACGACGCGATTCCGGATCGTGGTATGCGGTCGCTCGACCTCGCCTAAGAGGAAACTAACTTCCACCGCCACCATGAGGAGCCACCATACACCGTGGTGTGTACCGTTACGCACGCGGTCTCGGAATACAGGTGGTCTCGAAATCTAGAGACCTGAGAGCTCTATACTCTATAGTGAGACCAGCGCGACGCGCACAGAAAAAAGACAAATCCTTATTTTGAAAATATCTTTAGTTTCAACGTGGAAATCTTGAAATGAGATTATATTGCGTTAAACAAAGAAAATTTGCTTGAATAAAGCCATTTTATATAGTTCAACCAAGAAAAATATATTCTTATTATTTAAGAATAATTTTCTTGAATGGAAAGAAAAAAATGTTGGATAGAAAATAAAATATTTTCAAATCGAAGATTATAATTTTCTTAGAGTAAAATTAAATAATTTCTATTTAACTATACCTTATTCTGAAAGAGAGCTAAAAAAATGTTGGATCAAAAATAACATTTTCAAATCGAAGATTATAATTTATAATTAAAATTTATAATCAAAACGACACTTTCATCTTCTTAATACAACTTTTCATCTTCTTAATACAACTTTTCATCTTCTTAATACAACTTTTTTAAAATGTTAAAAGAAGATGTTTTATTGTCAAGATAATTATATTGTATTCTTCAAGTGACAATTATAATATTGCAATAAGACTGTAATATTGTTGAAATTTAAGATTATAAAATTCTTATAAGAAGATTATAGATTGTTGCGTATATAGGATACAATGAACGCGTTAAGTTGAGTATATAAGTTTTGATTTGACACCTCTTTTTTTTCCGTGCGATGGGAGCCCCGTCATTTGAAACGACCTGTAAATCGTCGGCGGAACAGCGGCGTATCTAGCATCTTGGAATCCTGCGCAGCGCGTGTATCCTCCATCCGAGAGATTATAATTGAAATATTATAAATAAACAGTACACAGAAAAAAGACAAATTCTTATTTTGAAAATATCTTTAGTTTCAACGTGGAAATCTTGAAATGAGATTATATTGCGTTAAACAAAGAAAATTTGCTTGAATAAAGCCATTTTATATAGTTCAACCAAGAAAAATATATTCTTATTATTTAAGAATAATTTTCTTGAATGGAAAAAAAAAATGTTGGATAGAAAATAAAATATTTTCAAATCGAAGATTATAATTTTCTTAGAGTAAAATTAAATAATTTCTATTTAACTATACCTTATTCTGAAAGAGAGCTAAAAAAATGTTGGATCAAAAATAACATTTTCAAATCGAAGATTATAAAATATAAAAAGAGGTACAATCAAAACAACACTTTCATCTTCTTAATACAACTTTTCATCTTCTTAATACAACTTTTTTAAAATGTTAAAAGAAGATGTTTTATTGTCAAGATAATTATATTGTATTCTTCAAGTGACAATTATAATATTGCAATAAGACTGTAATGTTGTTGAAATTTAAGATTATAAAATTCTTATAAGAAGATTATAGATTGTTGCGTATATAGGAAACAATGAACGCGTTAAGTTGAGTATATAAGTTTTGATTTGACACCTCTTTTTTTTCCGTGTACTGAGTACTTTGAGCACTGTTTCGTATGTCACTCGGGATCGGGACATACAAAGCACCTGAATTTTTTAGTCAACCCGCTGAAGATGGTTCAAAGAAAGGACCGAAACGTTCAATATAATTAGAGTGGAATTTAAAAACAAGTTTGTCGCGCGCTGATATCCGCGCTTGGCTCTCATTAGCCCTTTTCGTACCTGAATTTGTATTATTATATCAGAGCCTTTTCAATATATTATTATAAATAAATAGTAACAAAAGAGAGAGGGAGAAAAAGCGAGAGTGCAGGGTTTATTTTAAAGTTTCGTAGCTTTTTTCGTTAATATTTTTGCGCATAAATCTCTTCGACGTTGTATGCTAATACGAACAGTATGAGAACCTATGTAATATATACATGTTAATTTATTCGCGGATAAACATAGGACGAGAGAGGGGAAAGGAGTGGGACAGACAAGCGGACTGGAGAGAGATCTCGCGGCCCGATGAGAATTCTTAAAAAAAAAAAAAAAAAAAAAAAAAACCCTCCGTTTGGGTCGCGGCGTCACGTTACCTTGCATGCGCCACGTTGCAGGTGCTTGCAGGTGTGCGCGTTTCTTTTTACCTCCCCTTCTCCTCCCCGCATTTTTCCAAATACGACGCGCAGACAGGATTCGCGCTCAAGCCGGCCGCCGGAATCCCTCAAAGAGGTCATCTAATCGACGGCCGTTGTCCCCGAAGCCTGATATGGGGGGCCCCCTTTCTAAAGACCTACAGCGTCACTTTCGTGGTAAACCGGGTCTTGACCACGCGTCAACGAAATTGACGGAATTCCTAACGATCGAGGCAAACGGGAAGAGGGGGGATTCGATAACGATGGAGCTCGAGAAGATTCCAGATGATTCAGAAATTCTTAAGCAATTATACCGTTAACTAAAATCACGCCTACATCGATCGAAGAATAAATGAAAATCAATTATCGAAAGCTATATGTGCTGCGTGTCTTCCATTACATATTACATTAGCGGATCGATTTGTGCCTTTTTATATTTTTACAATTTTCGTATTGTACTTTGTTTTAAATCGTTTCTTGTTTTTCTCGACGCATACGAGACACTTATCTTCGATTTAGTTAACTTACCTGGCAAATGTAACGAACGAGCAACGACGCCGTTATCTTTTTACGGATAGACATTCCTAATCATGAGGCGACTAAATTAAAGTCAAGTCCACCTCGTCTCGTGAACGTGATGGGAATGAGAGAAATGGAGATAATGGGACATGCGTTTTACCAATTGTACCACGTCACAAAATATGACATTATTTACATATCGATCTAGTGTGTCACGCTTTAATTACCGTTAAAACTTTCCCGCCAAAGTGTAAAGGATTTTCGAATTACTCGAATCATGATGTCGGATTAAAGAACGATGATAATCGTACAATAAATAATAATATTCCAATAATATACATATATATATAATAATAATAATCTCGAATGCAGAAAAACCTTGAATACGTAATCACGTGAGATCCTAAATTTGTTCAATCTTTGGCGAATTATTGTCAATTGTCAAATTTAAAATAAAAACAATTTGTAAATCTTTTAAATCTTCTCGGATAGGAGAGGTGTTGTTATAACTGTTGTTAAGGTAAGAAAAAGAAATAAACATGGACATGTCTAATCTAATTAAATTCTGTTCCTATTAAATTCTTTGATTTTCTCTTGGAAGCAATAATTAAAGCTCGATCACCAATTAGCCGAGATCTAATTAGCGACCGTTGATCAATCTCTCGAGAGCTTCTGTGTTCGACGCTCACAATCAGTAATGCGACCGCATTGCACCGTAATATCGAAGGTATGCGAGCAATGCGTTATAGGTACCCATTCACCGTTCCTTCGATTTCACGAGCGCAAGGATACTCGGTAGCCTTCAGCGATCCGAAGGAATTCTTTAATCGACCGTGATCAGCGATGCGTTTCATCGATCTTTGGCGAAAAAAAAATCCTGAATCCGCTTTCTTTGCGTATTTATGCAACGGTTTTAAGATATCGGCTATCTCGAACAACATCGAAGGAATTTAAATTTTCAAAATTTACAAAAATATAAAATTTTTATATTTTTTTACAAGTTTAATTAGAAAATTAATGTAAGGATTGTATCCATCTCGGATGACTATGTTCCGATATAAGCTGCTAGTAGTGAAAAATCATTCATATATATACGCGCATTCATTCATTCATTCATATATGATCGTCACCTGAAGGCAAAACAGTTTATATCGTGCATGCAAGTTTCTAATGATAGATAAGATAATTAGAGACTTTAACAGATCGCTTAATTTGCTATTTGCTATCTTTTCAATTTATAATATTAATTGCACTGAATAACATTAAAGTAGATCGTAGGTAATATTACGAAGAGAATTATCACTTGTGGATAACGAAGATAATTACCGGATAGAGATTTTTAATAAATGAAGTTGAACGAAACTTTATGTTCGCGGTAAGATAAGTAACACACAGTCTTCTTACCAGTAGAAGATAAGTTCGAGCTATGTATTATTTACTGAATACGAACAATATTGATTAGTTGAGATATCATATAACGTTCGAAGGTAAGTTGCTCTCACTTTATCATCGAGAGCCACTGAAGAGTCTACAGAGTGCACTCAAGTGCAATAAATCGTACGTTTTATGAATATCACTGAAAACTCCATCAATCAAAATCTCGTTTGCTATTATTAAATAAACGCGATAATTAAAATTAATTTCATTAAACTCTTTTTAATGTTTTAAGTCTTAATAGTGTGTCATACACATAGTACTTCTTCACTCCCCTTGTAATGTCTTTTAAAATTTCATATAACAACAATCTTCTCTCTATTATATTTTAATTCTTCTTTTTATCTTTTCTCAAGTCTTGTTGTTGGTCGTTATACAACTCTCCTCTTTCTAAATTATAAAAAAAATCTCGTTTTTAAAAATTACTTTACAATAATTGGTGTAGTTTCTCCTCTCGTTACAATTTTTTTAATAAATTGCGATAATATAATCGAGATAAAACGTTACGGAACTCTTGACAGAACTCATCAGCCACGATAAAAGGTGAGATATGATTTTTTTTATCGGTGGCTCTTCAAGCGTTGCGTAAACGGCCGCGACGGACGAGCATATGTCACTCGAGTGCGTGATAAAATCAACACCGAATTACACTCAGCCGTTAAATGATACGAATAAAGTCGGCAAACAAAAATATTCGCGTTTAAAGATGTCAAGCCGCGTGTATCAACCATGTGCTAAAGTAACAGTATTGTGTACAGGAAGAGTTAAAAAATTAAAGTCGCGACAGAGAAATGAGGAGAAGTAAATACCTGACAGCATCTTGTTTCTCAATTATTCTTTCAATTATTTTTTTTTATTTTGTCTCAACGGAAATATCCATCTATCTTTATGATCAATATATTTAATGTTTAAAATTAGAGATTCCGAGAAACAGACTTTTATTTTGTCCTTTTGTTTAAAAAAAACAAAAAACAAATTGAAATTTGTAATGGAATATTCGTGATTGAATATTTTTCTAGAATATAAAGCCCTAATAGCATCTTGTCAATTATTTTTTCTCAATTATTTTTTCAATTTTTTTTTTATTTTGTCTCAACGGAAATATTCATCTATCTTTATGGCCAATATATTTAATGTCTAAAATTAGAGATTCCGAGGAACAAAGACTTTTATTTTATCCTTTAAAAAGAAAAACAATTGAATTGGAATTTGTAATGGAATATTGGTAATTGAATATTTTTCTAGAATGCAAAGCTCTAACGGCATCTTGTTTCTCAATTATTTTTTTATCTTGTCTCAACGGAAATATTCATCTATTTTCATGGCCAATATATTTAATGTCTAAAATTAGAGATTCCAAGAAACAAAGACTTTTATTTTATTTAAAAAAAAGTTTGTTAAAAAAAAACAATCGAATTGGAATTTGTAATGGAATATTCGTGATTGAATATTTTTCTAGAATGCAAAGCCCCAAAGAGTGGAATATATCAGAAGGATTAGGAGATATCTTGCATAAATGATAACCATTACTTCGATATAAAGCTTCGAGAAATGTGCGCTCGTCAAAAGAATAAAAATTCTAGAGCTGCGCAAAGAGATAGGGTTGTTGAAAGTATGTGCTTAGGATATCGTAACACGATAATACTTACTCGACGGTAAGAATTTTTCTACGGCAACGCGTTCCCTTGTAATTCAAAGGCGACGCATCTATTGATATGGATGAAGCGGCTTGACTTTTGATATACGCTCCATTTCAAATGGAAAATCATGCCTGGATTGGATTCGCGCGCGTGATCGGAAATAAAGTTACATCGCCCGAATATGACGCTACAGTCCGACTTTTGTGTCGTGTAATACGGGCGCAAAGAAGCGATAAGCTCGAAAGAAACGCGTATACCAAAGCGAGAGCGAGATGTGCCTTATAACAATAACTTACAATTTCCTGTGTACTTTAAACGAAAGTAAGTTTATCTATTTAAGTAACTTATCTATTTTTCGTTCTCGCGTTTCCCGCTCTCACTTTATCTCAATTTCGTCTCGCAAGATTCCTTCGGAATGAATATGCGCGGCAAGTTCGGGAGAAGAGAAAGAGAGAGAGAGAGAAAAAAAAGACGAGATCTCTCGACAAAAAGAGAAAAGGTGGGCGAAGAGGGGGGGGGAGGGGGCGGCTTTTGGCCCTCTTGCACAAACACGGCCCCTCTCTCGCCGCAACTTAAATTGACTCGATAAAAGTTCGCGGAATAAAGCGCCACTATATCAGAAACATCTGCCAAACGTTATTACAACTTTGAATAAAGAACGACGGGAGGAAGAAGCGTGGGAGGAGGAAACCCCCGCCGCCTCCTTGTCGTCCTCGACGACGACGACGACGATGAGGAAAAAGTTCCAAGTTCGCCCGTTTGAAGACCGTGGGAAAGTTCGCCCGTAAATCAAGTCGTTATTTTAATTTCGCCGGCCGCTCGTATTAGCCTTCCCGTTTCCGCCATTCGTTTTCATTTCGACGATCTGCGTGTCGATCTTCGACAATAATCTCGTAAAGAGGGGGGGGGGTGGGGGGTGTGCGCGATCGAAGGACGGGGGTGAGGAGCCCCCGGCCCCGGAAATGTCTCAACAATTTTATTGGAATGAGGGTATGACGGGAGTAATAAAGATAAAATCCTAAATACGGGGCCAATATTTTACCTCCTTCGCTTATGTAATGCTATTGGGATTCTTTCGGTGTTTTATCAATGATCTTAGATTTATCAAGAAGCATTTAGATTCTCTCGCGAGGGTAATGATATAAAGTCAATTGCCATAAAATTTGTGATGTACAAGAATAAAGTGTATTACCAAAAATTAAATTAAATCAAACAAACATTGGGTCGAGTATAATTTAATTAGTGTTTATATAGAATATTTTACAGTAAATATATCAGAATTATAGTTTTGATATATTAACGAGATTTTTTTACTATAATAATATATTGAAAAGGCTCTGATATACACGGAAAAAAAAGAGGTGTCAAATCAAAACTTATATACTCAACTTAACGCGTTCATTGTTTCCTATATACGCAACAATCTATAATCTTCTTATAAGAATTTTATAATCTTAAATTTCAACAACATTACAGTCTTATTGCAATATTATAATTGTCACTTGAAGAATACAATATAATTATCTTGACAATAAAACATCTTCTTTTAACATTTTAAAAAAGTTGTATTAAGAAGATGAAAAGTTGTATTAAGAAGATGAAAAGTTGTATTAAGAAGATGAAAGTGTTGTTTTGATTGTACCTCTTTTTATATTTTATAATCTTCGATTTGAAAATGTTATTTTTGATCCAACATTTTTTTAGCTCTCTTCCAGAATAAGGTATAGTTAAATAGAAATTATTTAATTTTACTCTAAGAAAATTATAATCTTCGATTTGAAAATATTTTATTTTCTATCCAACATTTTTTTTTTTCATTCAAGAAAATTATTCTTAAATAATAAGAATATATTTTTCTTGGTTGAACTATATAAAATGGCTTTATTCAAGCAAATTTTCTTTGTTTAACGCAATATAATTTCATTTCAAGATTTCCACGTTGAAACTAAAGATATTTTCAAAATAAGAATTTGTCTTTTTTCTGTGTAATAATACAAATTTAGGTATTAGCTTTTTTGTATTTTTTTTTTTACATCTTTAGATGATTAATTTTGACGATACGGATCGGATCGAAAATCTCTTTTTAGAGAACGAAATTATCTCTCTTAGCGCAGTCCAATTCCAATCTTACGATAACTTTATCTCGATAAGTTTATCCCCGTTCCCTTCACGAATTTTCTTTTGATATACGTGCCACCTCTTATCCTCGTGATTGAGGCAATCTCTATCTCGACGGTTTTGTTCGTTCTTTCTTCGCGATTCAGCCGCTCTTACTCGGAGCGGGACCGGCTCCTCATTTCGGCGTCTCGCGGATGCTGTGAAGAATCGATTAGCATCGTGTCCGTGCGAGGAATACCGTGACGCGTCCGAGGAAACACGGCGAAGCCGAAAAGGTCCCCTCCTCCGTCCCGAAAGGAGTCAAAGATGCTAAAAATCGTAGAGTTGTGCCGGTCCGCACGCAATACCAAAGTTGCACGGCACGAGCAATCACGGACCGGATCAATAGCATCAACAGCAGCTTGTCTCCAAAGACTAAGAAGGTAAGCTTAACGATTATTAAATTCGGAGGAAGCGAAAATAATGTTACAAAAATATAACGAATTTTACAAACGTAATACAGGAATAGAATCTCCAGAAATTTAATCTCCTTATATATAATATAAATTTATATACTATATATACCACATATAAAATATTTTATAAGTTTATATGTATAATATATATTGTAATAAATTATATATTATATATAATAAAATTATTAATAAACTTAATCATAATGATATTATATATACCATATTATATATATATATATATATATATATATATATATATATATATGCGTAAATCTTTCTTAGAAATTTTAAAAATGTTTTATGAGATACGTTATCAGTGCAGGCAACCGGAAACTAATATCTATAAGACAAAAATCGTGCACTATCGTTCACTATCAAAAGCTATCTCCATCGACAGTCTCCCTACGATAGCGTCCAAGCATCGCCGGCGTCTCCGCGATAATTACGACGTGCGGAACGGCGTCGCGGATTAATTGTAACTGCATCGCTCCGCCACCGGATCCGCCTAATTAATTCGGTTACTAATGGCCGCCGCGGCGTCCCCGACTTACCGGGGATCGAACATGCCCGGCAGCGATTCCCGGGCGGAATCGAATGGGAGATTCCACGGCTGTCGTGCGCGACGATGGAAACTCGGGGCTTGGAATTAAATCGTCAGAAATCTCGGTCTCCCCTCGACCCCCCTCGCCACCCCCCCTTGCCACCCCCCCGCGGCACCCCCTCCCCCTCCTGGACGCGCTCGAGAGCTCGATTAATTCTCGATCGATCCGAGAAGCCGGGCGGCGACTTCTCGATCTTCTTCCGAGCCCTCCGGCCGTCTTCACGCCGCCGGAACGATCGACAATCTATTTCGATTGGAATCGTCGCTCTCTCTCTCTCTCTCTCTCTCTCTCTCTCTCACGCCCTCCGTCCCTTTAATGCATTCGTATTTGTAGCGTAATGCCTTTAGTTTAGTGGATATTATTTTCTTTTTAGAGGCTTTCTTTCAACGTTCCCACGGAATCTTGAAATTTCTCCTAGTTTTTTAGTTTGATGTTTACGGCGTTAAGATGTTGGATGTATTTTATCTCGCCTATCACTTTATTTCGTTAAAATTTTAAAGCCCTAAATTACACATTGCTAATTAATATGTATGTTTGCATTAGATATTGTATTTTATTTTTACAGTGTTATGATATATGAAAAAAAAAACGTGAGACGTATTCCACAAATTTTGAATCCTCTCTCTGAGAGATAACTCTCAAGAAAAAAAAGAAACGAAAAAGTATATAAAAATGTATCCTTTACTTATTTTTTTATAGAGAAAATTAAAAATGTTTATATAAAATTCAAAATAAAATTTTATAATTTTATAATTTACAATTTTATAATTTTATTTTGAATTATATAAACATTTTTAATTTTTTCCATAAAGAAATAAGTAAAAGATACATTTTTATATACTTTTTCATTTCTTTTTTTTTTTCTTCAATTTCTTGGTAAATTGTTACAAGTATCGCTGGAATTTTTCGTAGAGAAATAAATGATGACTCTTGAATGCAAATACGTTCAATCTGTTCGACGTTGTAAAAAAAACTTGCATTGGCACTCAAGGCATCGAGTTTGCATTCGAGAGTCGTTATTTATTTATTTATTTTTCTGCGCAACAGCATGTTCTGTCGTCAGACATTTTCACCTCTTGTCTGATATTCCTCGGTTGTAAATTATCGAAGACGAAATTTATTTAAAGCAGTGTGCATTCGTGTTACTTTACATTTCATGCTCTTTACACATTACTCAGCGAGTACTTATAATTCCTATTCATTTGGATGGTTTGCAGCGGCAAAGAAGGATGAGGATCGCTAATGTAACGTGACACTCGTAACTCTCTCTTAAGCGTATGCCGGAAATAGCGACAAAATAACGTTGAAATAACGACGGAAATCTAGGGAATGACATCAGAGCGAAACAAATGTCCACTTAACGCGCGAACAAGCAGCGAATCTAAGAAACTAATAATTCAAGAATATTCGACGAATTCTCTAAACATACGCAAGATACGGACTTAAGAGGAGAGCTTTATGTACCTTCAACATTATTAAAAAAAAAAAAAGATTGCATGCAAAAGGACACGATTAGAGGAGTCAATACAATAATTTCGCAATAATTGTTTTATTCTATGTAATAATTGCTTCATCATTCTATGTTTGTTTTTTTTATTTTAGATTATCGCGGGAGAACATTTATCGAGCACACACACAGTGTCCATTGATTTAGCAATTCGCGAGAAATCCTGCAGGACATTTCCGTTCCGGAATGATTTAGTTCGCTCATTGGCGGTACGTTCGAGATCTCGCAGCATCAATAACGTCTAATCACCTCGGTGCGGAGTCGATCCCGTTCGGTCGCGCGGTGCAATTTCGTCCTCTAAACGTTCGCCACAAATCACGACGCGCCGCCGCGATTCAGGGAAGCTGCGACTCGACATTTAAACTCGGCCGGCTTATGGTTGACCGATAATTAATCGCCGCTATCGTGTACGAACGACCCGCGAGTAAGTGTTTAACATCGGCAAATGACCCATCGATCGATCGTCCGAGAACTCGATAGCGAATTCTCTGCGCGCGCACTATTGATACATTCAAAATTTTAGAGACGTAATACATTTTTGCATTGGCCCAAAATACACTTTCGAATTTATATTCGTATTATTTCGAGATTATTTTAAATTATTTTTTAATTGTTAGAAATGTGAAAAATAAGATATATATACGAGAGAATATAATAAATTTTTAAATTCAATTTTTAGTTGTTGTCTCCTTTGGAAGATGACACATTTCTGTCCCAAATTTCATATATATATACAGGCTGTTTCAAAAAACGATAACCCAATTTTTTTATTGCCCGTTCTTCCAATAATTTCGATCATGGTCGAACCATTTCGTAGAGTAAAAATTGTTCGAGCGCCCCGAAGTGCCTCGCCCTTATATTCTCGCTCCTCACGCATCGTTAATCGAGGGCGTATTTCCTGCAAACATTTTTGCCATCCACCCCTCCGTCGTGCCCGACGCGATACTTCCAGGATCATTGCTCTTTGATCGGTTGGCCAGAAACGATAAGGAGTACATATTTATTTCCAGGTGAACCGAAGCGAATAGCGGAGACGTGATGCGGAAACGATGTCTGGATGTACGCGAAAATAACCGAGGCATCGCCTCGTACAGTTCCGGTAGAAAACCCATGTCGGGCGCGAAATTTTCATCCCTCTTTTAAGAATATACATTTCAAAGAGGGCGAGAAAATTAAATGTAGGAAATTTTTAATAGCGCGATAGGACGTAGCTTGACTCAATCAACACAGAGTCATTTTATTAGTTTCGAGGCTCTCGTTGCTCGCTAATAAATTCTCTCATTTCACACAGGACAGTTTCTTTTTTTTCTTTTTTTTTCGTTCACTTGCACGCGAATCAAAATTTTGCTTCTACTTTCATCTTCAATTTTTTTCATGTTTATAGATTCTAGAGGATTTTGATAAATTTAATTTATTGGAATTGAACTCCTACTTTCTACCTTAAATAGAATAAATGAACAGCTTCCCACTTAGAGATTTGGAACTTTCGGTAAAACTATAGATTAAGTAATTTCAAAAGAGGGTGATCTGATTGTGCTCAAAGTATCAAAATAAATGTTAGATTGAAAATTGAGGTCGGAAGTAGGAGAACAATCGGCTCGGACAGAATCACTGGGGTGCGATCTAATTTCATCTTGTATAAAGACGGGTGTGATTCAATTCGACGGCGTCTCATAATAATTTTCCAGCATTCTGCGGAATAAGAACGAAGAATGTTCTGAGTGTCGAGTGTACGGAATTTTTCATTTCGGCTGTATGCGTGGTTTTATATTCCGAAGAGGCAGTCGTGCCGCCATACATCTTTCTTGATCTCCGATCGAGCCGTCGCTTAGCGGAGCGTGAAACACATTTGCCCGAATCGCGGCGCCTTAACCACGCGAGCTCTTACATTCGATCTGAATCTACTTTTCGTCCGAACGAAATATACATACTCTAGGGACGGGATCAAGTTTAATATGTACTTCAAAATCCGAGTCGAATCCGATAATCAAATTTCATTTTCTAGGATTCGAATAACATCTACGAAAAAATCAAAGTGCGAATATGACATACTGTAGCGTCTCTCGTCTCTCACACAGATCCGAGAGATTCTACCTTTCTTCGAGAAGATAGATCTGATTTTATTTTGTTTGATGATTTTATTCGAGAATTTCTAAATGAGAACAAGAACGGGTCTAGAAATCTAGACTGCAAGAAGAGACATTTTTTAAAGATAGTTTTAATTTTTGGTTTTCTTTTGTGACTAATTACAGAGTTTAAGTTATCGGTGTACTAGTTCCCAGCTGAGTTTGAAGTAGAATAAAAGGGTGGATATATTTTTGCATCCGTTGACAATAATTTCCGTTTTATATATAGATTAATAAATCAACAAATTCTTCCTGTATTTCACTCATGTAAATTGTACCGTAAAATTTTAAGCGATCCATCAATTAAATTCGCGTATTTATGTACCCGTGTATCCATGATGCAAACTCGAGAGTAATATAAAGTGCGAATAAAAAATAATTACATTCGACACATATGGAGTGGACGACACTAATTACGAAACGCGCAAAAATCACCCGAGGATGGCGTCTTAGAAACAATTTGCTCCCGACAACGAAGCCACCGCGCCGTGGTCTCTCGTCGGGGAATTTTGATCCGCGTAAACGATTTGCGAGCTGCTGCGTCGCCAAGAGAAAAAGAGAGAGAGAGAGAGATACGCGAAGCGTGCGACTACGAGCGGAATTGAGCGCCGGATAATTGTTTCGAACAATCCTGGGTGACGCTTTTCGTCGGTTCCTATGGCAACGCGAGCCACCGCTCGTCGGTCGGTCGGCAATCGAAACTGTCCTCCACCATGGAACGAAAAGAGGGGCTGCTACCCCCACTGGATTCTACCCGATGGAATTGTGGTAGGGAAAGAGACGTAGGCGGGGCGAAAGTCGTTCCAAGAAGTTCTCGTGTTCTCGCAGGATCCGCCTCTTCCGTTCACTCCGTGCGGACGTTCCTTTCGTAACGTCGTGAGTTCCGTTTTTATTATCGAACCCTTAAAAGACGGCCGCGACGTCGCATCGATCCGTATTAGCCGTTAATTTCACCATCTCATTCACCCCCTGTCGCGCGCGACCGGCTTGATTTTTCAGGTTTTTTTTTTTTTTTTTTTCGTACCCTTCGATCCACTTCCGGAGTCACACGCCCGGAATTCGATTGCCCGGACATAGACTAATGTCAGAAATTCGGAATCAGCTGTAGCTGCAGCTGTTTATCTTCTCCGCCTGAATGATTTCTCTCGTCGTCATTCTTGGACATATTTCAGTTTCGTTCAAATCTACCAAATCTCAAGTCTTCAAGTTTCTTGAAGAAAATGATTACTCACAGATATATGTTATATTCATCAAGACGTGGGAGATTGATTAGGAAACAATATTGTAATTGACGGTGTTTTTAACATTAACCTGACTTAACATTTTTTAAAGAACCACGAGAAAATTGAAAGCTCTACCACACACCCTTGAAATTTCTCGGGTTTGTACTCTGTCCATCTGACTTTTGGCGGCTGTAAGATCCAAGAACTCGGTTAACAGTCGTACCTCTGGCGTTGGAAAATAAAGCAAATGATGGAAGGTAATTCATTTGCTAGGACAAAACCGGTAACGAGTCTGGCGCATGCAACCGAGTCGTCGCGGTTCTCTCACGCGATATCTCAAGTATTTATGCAAAGGCGATGGTGTGCATACTTGTATAGAGCTGGCATTACATCCAGGCCCTTTCAAACGTGTGATTAATTATTTACTAATCTGTATTGCAATAAGAAAGAGTGAAACAACAGTACTAGGTATTTTTCGACATTTCTTAAAAGTTTATCATGTTTATCGTAGATTAAGTATAAAATAATTAATTTAACCATATGTATATCATGAACATGATTCACAACTGATTTTTTTAATAGAGACTGAAAAATAGTACCAAGATAAACGAAATATTTCTGTTAGTTTTAAACTACAACTTTTCCAGGTTTTATAAACATTTATTTTATGAACATTTAGTATCCGAAACACCTAGATTCTAATCTATATGCGTCGTTAGAGTGAAATAAAAATTAAAGATGGTAAATTCGACGAAACTGGGTAAACTAGATATTTGAAATCGGGTTGAATCAGAGTGTTGCACAGAGATTATAATGTACGATTATACGGGACGAAAGAATCACCGACTACGGTCCGCTCTGTATAACGCAATGTAACAAATCCATTTATGGTTAACCCGGGAATTCCAACCGTCCGCGTCGTTTGCGCAACAAGCTTCATTAACGGTTCTAATTGGATAGCGCGATTCAGGATGATCGATGGATCGGCCTCGTTTCTGATCCTAGAGGCATTCATTCCTGCCTGCCTGTATTCCGCCGGTTTCTCTCCGCGTTTCGCGGATGTACCAACACCGAAAGCGTTTCTGCAAATGCGAATCTATACGAACGTTGCGTGATTTATACGAGTAGGTAGTGGTAATATGAGTAATTAGTGGCGTTCATTCGGCCGCGATATAATTTGCGATAAAAACGGTGGCAACAACATAAACACGACGCACGGTATCATTCGCAGGAGAGCGAAAGCTGTGCCTTTTTCATAAAGGGCTAAGAGGGCTTCAGAATGGAATGCATCTTCCACGCACGATGGCTAAAATGCATTTATAGAGAAGGTAAAAAAAGTGTCATTAATAAATTAATGCGTGGAGCGGATAAAAATAATGAGAATCACACCCCCAAGCTGCGTTCATCGAGATAATTATTTTCTCTTTCTCTCTTAGAAATATCGAAACAATATTTGTTATACACAACTTTATGCGAAGATAACTTTTCCGCCATATTTCCAAGTATCGCGTCCGTTACTTCATCTCGCAATTCGTGGCAGCTGATGTGCGTGAACGGTGGGGAGATCTAGAAAATATGGGCGGGTCTCGGTCCTATCAATGCGCGCATTGATGTGGAACGATTCTTTGTCGTTTCATGTGCATCGTGCGTGAAACGGGATGCATCTTAAATAATACGGCATTATGGCCTTTTTTAATTTTTCTATATGTCTAAATTTCCCTCTCGCGTGACAAGAAGCTTCGAAGTCTCGAATTTTTAAAACTAATCGAATCTCGGTTTTTTTTTTTTCCAAAATCAATTCGTTACAATTTAACGTCATTAAACCGTCAAAATCATAGATTCACAAATTTGAGGATCTTTAAATTTTGGAACATTCCTCAGATCTCTTGAGATCAAGCCATCTCCCTGGCGTGCTAAAATTCTTGTCGGTTTTGACAGGAGGCAATTTGACAGTGTAAACAGTTTATCCGCAACAGATTAAGTCGCCGGGGAGAAACTTTTGCTCTCCTTCGTGAATCGGAGAAGTATCGTACGACCGTACGATGATTATCGACCGATCGAAATTGCAGGCCTCGCTGTAATTCACGGACACCGTGACTAATGGTTGTAATTAATACCACGCAATACAACCGGATCATGCCGTACCTTTGGTAATAGGCCTGGCAGATACGTGCACGGTATACCTGAAGTCGTCCCCGTAAGGTGTCATTGATACACCCGATATTAAGATCGTCCCGGGTATAATATTGATATACGAACAAATCCCCCCTCCGCCCCCCTCGCGTGTCGAATATAAATCGATGCAATCGAGCGCGCGGATGCGGTAAAAAAACGAGCAGTCCGAAAAAATAGACGCAGGGAAGTGGGTTAAATCTTTCGGATTTTTTAGAAGATTGGAAAAAAAGTTAAATTAAACTTTCAAGATTTCGCAAATGGAAAAAAAAAAAAAAAAATTGCACGACACTGATGAATATAAAAAATACCACCCTCTTATGTATGAAAAAAAAAAAAGAAATGAAAAGAATGTTGCATTGAAAGTACGCGGAATATACTTTGAGGAAAATCTGTCTCTTGAGGATACAATCTCGCGGCATCTCGTTAAATGTGTAGGCATCCTGTAGAGAAGTCTAACCGGGGAATAAAGACAAAAATTAATAGAAAACAAGACGCGCGCGTAAACCGTAACGCGGAGACTCGCGTGCGCGCGAAAGCGGACGTATTAATTCACCGCGGAAAGGCAGGATGAATCTCCATCATGGCGTTCTGGATATTCCATTTCCACATGGTCGCCGTGCCGCGGTGATATAAATGCTAATTCGTGACGGGCATTCCTCCGATCGACGTTGGAGGATAGATACAGCACCTAATTTTCCTCCTGCCAAGAGATCCGGCCGCCGCGCCGCGGCCAGAGACAGCTGATTTCCGGAAAACACAGCGGAAACGTGTCCCTCGCTCTTCGCACTTTCAGACTTTGACGTGCGCGTCGCGTTTTACCATCCTTGCTAACATCATTCGATTGGCGGTGTCTAGTTAAATTTAAACTACCTAAATTTCAACCTTCTGTATTCTCGGATTTTCTGACAGAATGAGTGACATATTTCATCATCGCGATGTATTCCACAGATTAACTAGAGATTAAAGAGACAGAGACAAATAATTATTCTCATTCTCTTTTCTTTTTAAGATATCTAATCGATGTTCCACATTAATTGTGTCACATTGCTTCACGCCGTTCGATTCCATGTTTCGAGAAGCGGAATTTAAATGTTGATTTAGCCTGATTGAAAATGTGCGGCGACTCGGCCGGACTTTTGGCTCGAGTGTCTCCAGGGAAGACGGAGAATTGTTACGCGAATCATCATACGGAGGATGCGATTCCATCGGATCTACCACAAAGGGCTGACGCGAGAACATCGCTTTGTCAGCGCGAGATCCCGGGAGTATTCGGGGACCGATTGGTGTCACCAAGCGTCCGTCAGTCCTTCCGAAGGGTAGTTGCAGCGAACAAAAGAGGGAAGCTAGTTCCGCTTGGTTGATACACCGATAGAGCCGCATTCGTCGTCGATGATAATTTACACGCATCAAACGTTCTAAGATTTTCCGCGTCGGAATCTAGTCGCATCGCGAAACTTGGAATACGTCAAAATAAAGACCCATTATTATTATTATTATTACGAGGGTCATTCAATAAGTAAGGAGACAAACGGCATATTATTATTATTAAAGAGATTAAAATTTACTCAAGTGTCGTATTTGATAAAGCAAGGAGTTATGAAAACGTTTCTCCATTCCAAGATTCGGCACATTTACTTCGCTACAAATGTTGTGCTCGCACAAAAGAAGTACTAAATAGATCCTAAGTGGGGTCTGTTGAACAATAAGTTCGCACCCGCAGCACGCGCAAGGGTCCTGTCGGATCGGAACACGTCAGCTAACGCACAGAATCCCCTTTCGCGGTCCTGTGGGACCTGTCCCGGCCAGTCAAGTCGAAAGATCGATGGAAACGATAAGGAGACTATTTTTGATCAGTCGCCACATCGCGTTACGAGACGACTGCGATGATCGAACGTTAATTACAACTACATGTGGACTTCATCATCGCGCTAGCTCGTGCTTTTGATTGTTGCGAGACAAAGTCGATTTTTGAGCGACGAAAATTCGGCAAAAATTCGATGATTCTGTATCCTTAAAGAGAAAATCCCACTTAATTTATCATAGATTTTTCATTCGCGCGATCCTCTTTGAAGATCTCCACTCTTTGAAGCTCCTCGCCCTCTCCTTTCCATTATCACTCTGGCGAGGATCGCGCGTTCCATTCGAGTGAGACGTAAACACCTGAGAACGAAGCCGGCACCTAACAAGACGCAAAAATAAATTGAGAGACGCGAGATTAATGAAACGCCCGCCGGCGGCGGCGAGCGCGAAAGGGCGGAGTGTAAAAAACGGGCCCGTGGAAGAAGCGGATGAAGAAGAGAGAGGAAGGAGATCGGGGGACCGATAGTCAGACAAAGAGAGGACCGACGAGCGAGTCTACTAATGCGAGCCTCGTCGCTTCGTAACAACACTCCATGTTCGATCTAATTTATTTAATGTTAATCAATTTAATCGGCCAGCTCTACAGAAATAAAGAATTATTTTCCGCAAATACAAACCCATTAATTCTTAGCCAATCCTCTTGCATCTGAGGATGTCTCGTAGGGTGCATTTACATTTATCTCGTGTAAGAGAATTGCAAGAATATATATATATAATAACTTTCTATCTATATTATTATTATATTTTTATTCAGTTCGCAACATTTTCCAGAAATAGCACAGAAAAAAAAAAGAGAATAAAAGTATCGGCTTTGACTTAAGACGGAGATATAATTTCGCAGAGATCATGATGCGTCAAGAGTTACACACGAAATTTTTTCGAAACTTTCTGCAATTTTCAGAGCTTTCCGAGACATCGGGGACGCCGGCTAATGAACTTATGAGCGAGCATTAAGAAGTGTCAAAACCGTCTAGGAATAAATTTTTCATCCGAAACATCGCCTTGCTCGCGCCTTCGACCGCTTCGCCGAAGCTCGTGAACCTTAAGGTTTTAACAGATCTAAGGTGAAGAGGGGGGAGAAGGGCAACATCTCGAAACCCCTTAACGAGGAAACTTTTGTCGAAACGAGCCACTTGGAAATTTTCGAGGGTAGCTTTAAATATTTGAAACTGTGTTCTCTTCTCCGCCTGCCGTCCCGTTTTCTCTTTGTACTCTTCGTCGTTATACGGCCGTTCTAATTTAACGCTAGGTAACGCGCGGGAATCTCGTCGAGCTCACCCTTTGTAACGTGCATTCTGGACTATCGATGGATTTCGAGATTCAACAAACAAACGCACCGATTCTGTGTCTGCTTGATCGGGAGCGCATCGCACAAAGCGTAATTTTTCTGACATGTAGGGGAAGTGTGCCTAATATCGGACCCAATTTTAAAACCTCATATTTGGACAAGATTTTTTTAGAAAATAAAAATTAAATAAATCACGTGATTTACACCGACTCCTAATTATAATAAATAAACAAAACTTTTTCAATAATATGGTCCATTTTTTTTTAATGAAAATGTAAAAAATTTCCGATATTGAGCACACTATGTTCCTAATATTGTACACCTAATTCTTAACTTTTTAAAGGCTAGATTATTAGGAAAAAAACATCAATTTTAGTTTATTAAAATTGTTTAATTATCAATAACATATAGAAAAAATTCAAGTAAAAAATCTTTTAGAAAACCGTCAGTCTCATAAAAATAGCACACAAATTTGATAAATTACAATTCAAACACAAAATATAAATAAATTATCAAATAATACAAAATTTAAAATCATAATGACAGATTACATTTTAAACTGAAGTTACATATTGACTACTTCGTTCACTTCCACAACTAGACTAACGTTATATTGCACAAAGGAGAAGCAATTAAGACAGTTTCCAAAAGAGTGCAGCATTTATCAATAGAGAAATACAAGTGTACGATATTAGGAAGATGTACGATATTGGGCTTAGTTCCCTTACTTTATTGTTGTTGCGAATGTATAAATGACGATTGCTTGGATGTTGCATAACGATTAATTCTCAGGGGCACGCGCAGGTATCGAAATTTCGTTCAACGTAGACGCGCGCGCGCCACTTATCATCATCAGCATTATCTCATTAAGCAGAGCATGTTGCGCACGCGGCGAACAGTATTCGAAATTCCATTTCGCGCTCAGTCAGGCAGAAGTTAACGTGTGTCCGGCAATAATGAAAATTTTCAAATTTCACGCTCGATTATCCGACGCTGCCATTTGGCGCGTTTAGAATCGTAATATCTCCGCGCGATCTGTCCAGCATCCCATTTAATCTCCAGCTGTTCGTTGCGAAACTCTTCAAATCGTTTGGAAAATCTCTTAATTAACATGAAGCCATATTTTTGTGGCGAAGTAGAGGAATTTACGCGCGCGTATATTGTTTTCATTAATAAAAAAAAAATATATATTAATTCTATAGGAATAAAAAAAGTAATTTACACGTGTGTTCGACAACTCTCCCGACGAATGAAAGCGCGTTGAATCGACGAAAGAGATTTTATTCCTCCACTTGCCATATTTTATCGTATTACTGCGGAAAAGAGATTAACCCAATCTAACCCCGCGAATAACAATGAGAGAGAGAGACTGTGTCGAGACGTGAATGTGTACGATCGCCGGTATATTTCGCACGTGTTTTGCACCAATTCTCTTTATTTATTTCGCATCCGCAGTTGCGTTTCCTTCGTCCTTTCCTCCGTGCGTGTATTAGGATCGGCGCAGTAAATCACGGCCGGTCTCCGAGGTGTCGCGCGCAGCTCGTCTCGTTAAAAAATCATCACCGAATTAAATCGAGTCGCCCTTCCGTCGTGTAAACAACCCCCCTCACGTACCATGTATAGATTTTCGAGCGACCCCCTACGCCTGTATCCTACCCTATCCCCCTTTTCCATCCTCTTTCGGGACGGGGGAAATCGACTTCGGCCGCGCCGGCTCGACCCTCGATAATAGATGGCACCCCTGGGTACCGCAAATGAACCACGAAATGCTGCCAGTGTCCAGGACCAACCTGTCATTGGTCCTTGCCGGGACCGGCGGCCATCTGTCCATTCGCGATCGCGCGCGACGATCCTGCGCGAGAGATAATACAGATTTCAAGCCGGAGATCGTACGACGTCAATCGTGCGCAGATTCGAGTCGACGCACCTTTCAAAAGATCGAGGAAACATGTGTCTAAGTAAAGTATAATTGTATAATAGGAATAAATTTCATAGGAGTCGCCAGTATTAAATGAATACACAATAATTAATTTCGATTGACCTGACTGGCAAAGATTTTTATTAATTTCACAGTTTGACAGTTTCGTTGCTTTACGCAAGACCTACCGAAGAACTCGCCCTATAACAGTATCATGGGCTGACACATTTTTACATTGTATTTAAGTACACTTGAAAAGGACCCGGACCAAGGGTCGAAACGTAGTGAAATTAATAAAAATCTTTGCCAGTCAGGTCAATCGAAATTAATTATTGTGTATAATTGTATAATGTCGAAATATGGCTCTGTTAGGATAGTCTCGACTGGAAAGTATCGTACTCTCTTAAATGGAACTATCGTATTATCACTGGAAAGCAATAAACATAGTCATTAATATGACCTTATAATTATTATAAGTACAGCACAGCAAATCAGTGAAATCTCATTAAAAAAATCAGTTAGTAGAGGCTTTCACAATCAGTGATATTTTAAAATGCATCTTTATATATATTATGAATGAGACAAATTTATGGTAATATATTTTGTTAAAAAATATCTGAGTTTTCGATTAAGAGTCTTTTGTTCATTTCTTGTGGGTTTTTTATATCTTAAGAATGTAAAAGTGTAATATGTCTATGTATAACTTTGAATTTTTGAATACTAATTACATGTGTTTTATTTCAATTATATGAATCTGGGGGCTTCTCCTAAAAAATAGCAATCCAAAATAAAAAAAGCTTTTAAAACTACATCTTGCAAATATGTACGATAATTATTGATTTTTCAGTGAAATCTTACTGCCATAATCAGACGGAACATAAGACGGAGAAACAAGAGTGTATTTTCCAGTGATCTTTAGTGAAATGACCATGAAATCTTGCTTTCAAATCAATGGCATTTTCACTGATTCAGTTTAAGAGAGTACGATGCGAAAAATTTTACTCGTTCTTTGCAGTTACGAGAATCCGCCAAAATGTATAAATTCATTCGCAAGGCACTCATTTGTGTATCTTTAAATGGATCTTACAAATTATAAACATATAGCAATTTTGTTTCGAATCTTTTATACAAAGAGTAACGCCCAAAATGGCCCTTAAAAATTCCCCTTTTGAGCAAAATAATTTTGAATTGAGTAAGATATCATTGGAAAGGTTTTTAAAAGCAGATCATTATTTGCAAATAAACTACAATATTACGTTACGACGTCTAGTTTTCGAGATATCGTGGATCAAAGTTCCAGTTAAGTTGCCTAATTGTAAATAGTAAACGTGTTTCTTTGAGTAAAATGAAACATTGCAGTCATTTGGTTGCGACTACAATCACAATTGCAATTTTGAATATTGCAGCTTAGTTGCATGTCTTTGTGCATTTTTAAATGTATATCCTTGTCATTCTTTGTCTACAATATATATTCTGGGACAACTATTGACCAACAGTGTGATCAAATCATCAAGCTTATACACTTTCTCACATTCATTTGACTGTGATAGTAATCAACTTATAATATTAATATTAATATTTATTAATATTAAAATTTATATTAATTATTATCGTGATATAATCAACTTTCATTATTTTATTGATCCAAAACGTTTCATGATAACATGATAAAAGTATATAAATATATTTGTAATCAGTGAAAAATTAGCTTTAATCAGATATTTTTTCATATTTTTTAAAATTTCTGCTCAAAAGGGGAATTTTCTGGGCGTCACTCTTTGGAAGAGAAACCAAGCTGGCAAGACGATGTCTCGCGGTAGTGTTTACGAAAGGAATAAATTTTTTTTAGCCGGACACTCGTAATACTCGCGGGTTAAATACATATATCACTAAACGGTATCGTTATAGCGTAAACGGCGTAAGCGCGGCTCGTTGTTCCATCGCGGCGGCTTAAAATTCCGTAGAAAGGGGCACAAATCATCGGGGCGGCTCTCCCGGGAAATATCGAACGCGGCCATAAATTGCAGATCAAAACGTGTCAAACGGTCCGGTCGCGAAATTAAAAGTGACGGGCGTAGCGGGCAGCGCGTATCGGCGCGCCGCGCGAAAACCGAGCCGCCATAATTGTGAGTTACGATGATCACGCCCGGGCGTTTATTTATTCGCCGTTGCGCCCCGTTATTTATGATGAAAATGCATCAGCAGGACACTCTGTGTCTCGATGTATATTACGTGTATCGATGACGCGTCGATATTTCATCGAAAAGTCCCGAAACACGCGCGCGCGCGCGCGCGCCAGCCGCCCCCACAAATCCACTCCCCCTTCAAATCTGTCACCGGGAAAATTAGAAGCGATGCGAGCCGCATCTTTTACAGACGCTCGATTTTGTCACTACTAGATTGAGGTATTTCCTTTTGACCATCGCGCGTCGCCGGATCGCGATTTACTACTCGTGGCAAATTAAGAGAACGGCCGAGAAATATATTTTTTAGTTAAATGTACTTTATTTGGGACTTATATCGAGATATAAACTATATTTAGTTGGAATTCTTTATACGAGGATATCTACGTGTTTCATATTTTGCCAGCTCGTGCAGTTTAAAATGCATTTTCGTCTGTCACTTTAGAGACTCTTCTTTATCCCAAATATCATTATTTCGCGCATAAACACGATAATAAACACAAATAATAATACTCAGCATTTTCTTATCAATCTAGAAGACTCTTTGTAATATTCGTATCTCGGAATCTCGTTTTCTGAGATATCTTCGAGTTGAGGCGAAGCTGCGGAGTTGCTAGAGAGTGTCGACGATAGGGGTAAACGACAAGAGGGACGAAGGGGTGAGGGGGAGGGGGGGTAAAAAGCATTACAGGCACATAGGTGCCACCAGGGTGCCGTTACTTAGCCGCGCACAGCGCCGGAAAATTGTTTACCGGATTGTTTAAACGAAATTTACTAAAGCTTACTGATTTTATATCACGCCGACGCAGCCCCTGGGAGTCGCACGGGATTATACATTAACGAAGTTAGCCATGCACAGGGGATGGAAAGGGGGCGGCGAGGGGGAGGGGGGAGGCGGTTTCGGGCTCGTTGGAAATTAGCCGCGCGCTATAATCGTCGCGAAATAAACGCGCTATTTCACGCTTCGCGTGAATAAATTGAAAAAAAGGAAGCGAGGAAAAATGACTATCGAGAAATATTTATGGGCGAGCCCGGACGGTGTGATAAATCCGCGAGAGAAAATTCGCGTTTAATCTCAGAATTTGTTCACTCTCCCGTGGATTTTACTTCAAATTTTATATGTCGCGCGCGCGCGCGCGCGCGGCGATATTTTTTATGCATCAATTATCCGCGCCCGACGCGTATCTCGTACCGCGAGACGAGGGGGGGGGGGGGAAATCTATAGAATATATCGCTCATATCGCATCGCATCATACGGCTTATAGATTTATATCGCAAGAGTCACAACGTATGTTTTACGCTCCCGCGCGAAAAAGAAATTTCGCACAAATTTTGCCTCCGAGCGGAAACGCTCGTCCAATAAGAAAAGTGCTTTCGGCACCGTGAAAATAACGCAATAAATACTAATGGGAAGTTCCGCGATTCTTTCGATTCCCGGCGCAAAATCGGGAGGAAGCTGCGGAATATTTATTGGAGTAAGACCCATATGCTGCGATGAGGGGGAGGGGGGGTGAGGGGGGAAGGGGAGGGGGCGGCAGAGCGGCGAATCGCCACCGAAAACGGACCAAACCGTTCGACCAAACCGACCCATCTGGCCAAAGTGGCGATCGTAATGTCCCGCCGGTTATCACCTATAATTTGGGGTAATATATTACCTGGTAATTCGTTGCTCATTGGCGCAAGATGCAATTACGAGCGTAAACGCGCTATACGTTCGCCATATGTCCCGCGGATCCCGAGGATTGGCAATTTCTCCGATCCCGATCTCGCGATGCCTAAATCATTTAAGGACGTTGCGTCACGCCCTAAATAACTTAATCCGGCAGGTGAGCGATACACCTTCCGAGACGGAGTGTGCTCGATTTCGGGACCGGGGCTCGTAACTTCGTTACTTGAAGAAACCGCCGTATAAGGGTAGATCCCCGAATAAGGCGCGACTGACGCTTTCGTTCGGACCCTTACATTTTACTTTAAATATATGCGTGTATCTTTCTTTTATAAATGAATAAGTTATATAATTTAATTAATATTTTTTATGATATGTATAAATATATATAAATTTCTATCAACATTTCATGCTTTTCTCTGTATACGTTTTTGTATATGTAAAATTTATAATCATGTTATTATTTCATTTTTTTTTTTTTTCATTCGTATATTCAGTCTACTCTATTCAGCACCAAATGTGCGGTATAAGAATAAATAGTTTTTAAACTGTTATTCACATCGCATTTAACTCGGACGGAGAAAGCGGAAGAAATCGGTGTTTGGTTCATAAAACGCGATTAAACACAAAGCTGAATCCGTGGAGTTTCTCTGAAAGCTCCGTTTGTGCTGTCAGCATCCTTAAAGACGGTCCGTCCGCGCTTTCCCGGAGAACTCGGAGAGCAGGCAATTAGCTCCGGGGTTAAATACCCGCCCCTCCTCCCCCTCCTCCCCCCCGCCTCCCCCTTCCACCCTTCGCCCCGCGACGCCGCCGCCTCGCGCCGAGACAGATTAGACTCGTAATAAAGTGCTGGGGGTGTAGTCACGGCGGAAACGGTGCACGAGGGAGTCACTAAGGCGCCGCGCTCTCGTTGGAACGCCGCTCCGAAACAGATTTAAACTCGTTTCGCTCGCGGCGCGCCGCCGCATGCGCCGCGAGAAACTTTCTCGCGTTTTAATTAGCCGGTCGCGCGCCCGCAAATACCGCCATACTGAGCCGAGATCTCGGCCCGTATTAACAACGCGACGCTGTCCCGACTTAACGATTCACTTCATTCAAATGCTACTCGATTATTATCCCGAGCAGCGATGGGATTAAGTATCTTGCAAGGCTCGAATTTGTTCGCACGATCTCGAACTCTCTATAATTATATCGGAAGAAAAACCGCACTTTCAAGTAGACTCGAACCCGAACGAGATAGGTTCGAACCCCCTAAAAACAAGAGCAGTACCTACTTCCATTCCAACCTTAATCAAGTATGTTCGAATCTTTTATATGCACTTATGAGAAATTGGGGGGGGGGGGGGGTAGATAAATGGGGGTGTGGATGGGGATGAGGAATGTGCGTGCGCGTGTGTGTGGATGTGTAAGTATTATGAATAGATTTTTTTTATCTTAGAGTTCGAGCGTTACTTGTAAAAGATTCGATTATGTTTCTTATAATTACCACTAAATTAATCTCACGCTCTATACTTTTTATTCTACGATGTATCCTTAGAGGATTCATTCTAGACTAGAACTTAAAAAAAAAACGCTTCAATCATTCATTTTTAATGATTACAGCGCGATGTTACATAAAACGCGCAGTGTAAATAAGAAGGAGAACAACACTATCGAAATTTAATAGGAAGCATCATCATATTATTGAGAGTAGATTTTCTATGTAATTATATGTAAATGTAGGATGGTTAGGTTGTCTCTGTCTTTCTGCACGGAAAAAAAAGAGGTGTCAAATCAAAACTTATATACTCAACTTAACGCGTTCATTGTTTCCTATATACGCAACAATCTATAATCTTCTTATAAGAATTTTATAATCTTAAATTTCAACAACATTACAGTCTTATTGCAATATTATAATTGTCACTTGAAGAATACAATATAATTATCTTGACAATAAAACATCTTCTTTTAACATTTTAAAAAAGTTGTATTAAGAAGATGAAAAGTTGTATTAAGAAGATGAAAAGTTGTATTAAGAAGATGAAAGTGTTGTTTTGATTGTACCTCTTTTTATATTTTATAATCTTCGATTTGAAAATGTTATTTTTGATCCAACATTTTTTTAGCTCTCTTTCAGAATAAGGTATAGTTAAATAGAAATTATTTAATTTTACTCTAAGAAAATTATAATCTTCGATTTGAAAATATTTTATTTTCTATCCAACATTTTTTTTTTCATTCAAGAAAATTATTCTTAAATAATAAGAATATATTTTTCTTGGTTGAACTATATAAAATGGCTTTATTCAAGCAAATTTTCTTTGTTTAACGCAATATAATCTCATTTCAAGATTTCCACGTTGAAACTAAAGATATTTTCAAAATAAGAATTTGTCTTTTTTCTGTGTGTGTCTTTCTCTTTCTAAGAATTTTCTAAAAATTATCATTCGTAAAAATTAATTCAATTTTTATAATCTAGTTAATGTATTCTGCTTATCAAAATTCTCTTTAAGTTCTAACCGCATGTAAAGTTCTCTCTTTCTCTCTCTCTCTTTCAAAGAAATTCTTCTTCAAAAAGATAAAATTTCGCAAACTAGAGAAACATCACCGTGTTTTCAAACAATCTTCCGGATGAAAAGATTCAACAGAGCGCACAGAGCTCTCGGCGGTTAAATAATTAAGCCATTGACAGAAGAAGCCAATTTTGCGGCTCCGTTTAAAGAGCTCTCTCTCTCTCCTTTTCTTTCCCAAAATTTCATCTCGCGTCGGTCTTGGGTAAGAGAAACTCGTTCAGTCAGCAGGACCGAGGTAATTCGTGAGGAGAAATTACTTAACTCTCGGATGATACATAAATTAAGTCGAAATCGTAAAGGGGCCCGTACCACAGTCGCAGCCAGTTAGCGTGAGGGTGCCCCAGAGGGCAGTACAACCCCCCGCCACCGTTTCCGTGGAGCTCTTTTTGCCCCCCTCCCCCCACCCCTTTCTTGCCCCCCCCCTCCTCCCCCGCCGACAACCACGCTCCTTCTATCTCGCTCAACCCTTTACGCCACTCTGCTTAATAGAATTACCCTCGGAGCTGAAGTTAGCCGGATTGAAATTGCCGTCACATTTTTATCAAATCTCGTTAATTTAAGTCATCGATCCGACGAAACCGTTTGTAATGTCTCGATCGTGGAAAAGCATATATTACTTCCATTCGCAATAATTTTCACGACCTTTAATGTCTACATTAAAATTTTTAGCACGATGCGATCAATTTCTCAACCAAATTTTTTTAATATATCCTTCAAAAACTTGACTACCTTCTCTCCTCTCCAATCGATATAGTTACTGTTGATGGTCGTTGTCGGGGAAGAAGCTTAGAGATACTTTGAGAAAGCGTTGTAAATTTTCGAAAACGCGGATAACGAATTTTCAAAACGTAGCATTTCCAACGCTCCTTATTTATTCCTGTCTAAAATCTCATTTCGACTGAAATATCTGCTTTATACCCGGCGGTACGTGCATTCGCGGTATGATTTTTCATTAAAGTGTCTCCCGTAGCTGAGATATGGTCGGCACATTGAATGTAGCTGCTCCCAGAAGCGAGAGAGATAGAGAAAGAGAGAGAGGGGGGGGTGGAAGGGGGTGCGCGCTTATAAAGCGCGCGCTTTCGCGGGCGGAAAGGAGAGAGAGAGAGCACAGGAGAACGAGCGTTAAGCGAAACGTATGCGCGCGTTTTGCGGAATATTGCGGCGGTGATGTACATCCCGGCGCGATGCTCCCACGAGTGCGATAAAGATGCCGCGAGCGCGAAGTTATGCGGCAGCGGAGAGAAATACGTCGAGTTTGCTCCTTCGACTCGGCATCAACGTTGGTCGCGAGAGATGCAGAGAGAGAGAGAGAGAGAGAGATCAAAGCGCGTCGATTATAATTATCTCGTTCCCGATTAACGTTCTCGATTCTAATTAACAATTCTAATTAATTAGCACGCGGTGGCTCGACCGAGAACATCAACGTCGGAGGATATCGATGCTAAGGGATGGGATCAAGTTCAACTGCTCTTGTTTTTCGAGGCACTTACAGAGGGTTCGAATCTATCTTCTTCGAGTTTACTTGAAAGTACTGTTTTTTTTTTTTTCGATGTAATCATAGAGAGTTCGAGACCATGCAGACAAATTCGAACCTACTTGTAAGATACTTAATCCCATCACTAATCGACACCTCGACGACGTCTTTTGAGGATAAATTAATGCAACATCTCCGCGGAATAAATGCGCGGGAGGACGTATTCAGGATGGACGATTTTCGCGTCGAGCGTCCTTCTTTCTTCATTACCATCGTTATTGGGGTGTCGGTGTTGGCGGCGTGGCGCGACGCGCGACGTCCAATTTCCAATTTTCCCCCGGCGTATAACCGAAAAATTAGCTTATCGCGAACGATAATCCTCGGTGTCCCTCGGGACCAACGCGAGCGTGCGTCCGCGGATTATGTGCCGGAGAACATATTTCGTAATCCGCAGAGATATACCGTCGCTCCGTCGTGAGCTCCCCCCCTCCGTTTCCTCTGTTTCGCTCTCGGCCAACCCTATCCGAGGGTGGCTCGCCGTATCGAGAGAGCGACGAATTATTATTACGGAGATACTCATGTATCTCAATGACGCATCGCTTCGCACGGGACTTAAGCTTTAATGGAGTTTCCCGCTCTTTCTTTCTCCTCACCTACCCGCCCTTGCGCGCCCCCCCTTTGTTCTGGTGTGAGTCTTATACCGGCAATATATCGGGGCGGTTTTCGAGGGGGGTGGAGGGGGGGTCGAGCGGTTCGATGGAAGATAAGTGACACGTGGACGAGACGGTTCGTCCGAATTGTCCGGTCTGATGTTTGCGAACGTAAAATCGGGGATCTTGGCGTTTTTTTTTTTTTACGCGTGATATACTTATATGTTCGCCAGGCAAATGGATACGATTTCACGACGAAAGATTTCCCCAAACAGCTTCTTGAGACCCGCGTTCCCATGTAATGCTAAGTGTAGTCCTATCCTCTTCAGTCCTGTTTGCCGAAGATCGTTCTCGATACGCGAGCAGGAAATGAAACTTATTTAAGGTCGAAATTTAAGGAGCGAGGCCCGCGTCGAGATTCTTCTATGAGAGATTATTATTTTCAATGTATCAACAGAATTTGCGGCAAGAGATTTTCTGGGATCCCGATAATTTCGAATAATTGAAATACTAAATATAATTCTAAAAAAAAAAAAAAAATTAAATAGTCCGAATCTCTCTGATATCGATGCATCAATTCTCGCGTCGAGGAGAGCTAAGCGGATATCGATTATGCGCTAACGAGGCGCGTTCTCGCCGGTTCCGCCGGATCGTCCTGATCAAACACATTAGCTCCGACTTCCGGTGGAACGTGGCCGCCAATGGAGTGGCGTCCATTGTCGGTTGAACTTGATGACGATCCATTGTCGCCTTGCGCGTTTCACGACGCCTCGCTCGTTTGTCGAGGAAATGGGAAAGTCGAGTGGCTCTCTCGACCCTCCATTGTGTCAATCCTGGAAGGTTGCCGCCAAAATAGGCAGAATCATCCACGAATATTTCCTGCGGGAAGAATCGTCCGTCGATGACGCGGCATCTCGACGACGAGTTCCGCGTTCATCTGCCACCGCTGTATTTGCGTTTCTTATCATCGCTTATTTTTCACTTCTAAAAGTCGCATCTCCAATTTATAAGGGTTAAAAGCCAACAATTTTGTTTTTCATATATAAATAAAATTAAGAAAAAAATATAGAATTTTTTGTATCCAACGTATGGGCACAAAGATTAATTAAATCTGTCAACTTGTTCGATGATGTTGAAGGCAATTTCATGGAAGATGAGATTTCTCAGACTTTAATCGACAACGTTAAGTGTGTAATGCGTTTATGCGCTTTAATTACTGCGCCTGGCTCGTATTGTCATTTATTTACCTTATTGTAATTAGATTCATATGAGCCTTATAATTTCTTTAATTTACACGCAGGCTGAAAAATACGTTTACACTCTTCTTTCAATAACATTAAATTTCATAATTATCATTTTTACTCGTTGACTATGAATTTATGTATGTAATTTAATTTATGGTTTGTAATATTTACCGTATTTCGCGCTATTCTTATTATTTGCAATAAATCGCTATTCTTTATAGTTGCAATAAATAATTTATGCGCCTTAATTACTGCGCCTGGCTCGTATCGCCATTTCATTTATCTCATTGCGATTAGATTCGTACGAGCCTTATAATTTCTTCAAGTGTGTAGTATTTTTGTCAACCCTAAACTGGAAATATACTGTATATATATGAATTCTCACGCTTGCAGAGAGGATCCCAGATCTTCCAATGCCGTTGATAAAAATTGACGAAAGCAGCCAAATTGATGCTATCGATCTTGAAAATTCTCACGCGTAGCCACGCTACGTACAACCACCACCCTGGAAGTCCATTGATTCGCGTATCATCGTAATTTCACGGCGCGTTACCTACGCGAAATAACTCGGGGGACCGCGCGGCGTTTCTGCCTACGGCTTTAAACAAGCCACGAAATTGGTTTACTTTTCGACGCGACCCCTCGCCGCACCCCCGGTGTGTCGCTCCGAAGAATCGCGCCACCCTCGCGAGGCGGCTAAAAAAGCAGCCAGCCTAATTTCCTACACCTCCCTCGAAACCTTATCTCCTCCTTCGCCCCCCTCCCTGCCACCCCCGCCCCCCCCCCCTCTTTCTTCCACAGAGTCCCGACTTGACTTCCGTCCAGGAATTAGCCTTTTAAATTGGCTCGGCTATATTGGTCCCGCCAAGAGTTGAGCGGCCGCAGTTTTCCCGAAACGGATGGAAGAATCTCACTTTCTGCGCAAAAGCCGTTCTAATCAAAGGAAGCAATTAGTGGACACGGAAATCACTGGAATGTGTCGTTAACCCTTTAACGGAGAAAAGTCAACAATCGTCCTCGAGTGAATCGGCAAAGAGTGTCGTGCTGTAATAAATGTAGCTGTAGTAAGTTTATGTCAAAATAGTAATCAAAATAGCACCGCGAGGAAAATTAATTAAGCGCGATTACTTTCTGTGTTTCAAATTTAATCTCTCTTGGTGCTTCTTATATTTGCAATTCTATTTAAAAAACGATCGTAAAATACACGAGGAAAAATTTTATTTAAAAAAAATGTAAATTATTAATAATATTTTCTCTCTTTAAATTTATGATAAACTAAGCAATAGTAGACGATATACGATACATGAAGATGGACATTTGAAAGATCTAGCTGAATGAAATGCGTATAAATATCTACGCGACGGTCACAATCACAGCTGAGGGTGAATAGGATGTCGGCGATTTCCTTGGATTTACTTTTCGCCATTCTTTTTTCCCCGCAATCCCAAAGTCCGTGCGAGATCACAGGGATAACATCCCCGTGGACGTCTTTGACCACAGCGGGTGGCCTCGATTGCGATACCGCGAGGAGTCAGACAATTTGCTAACCTGGCGAAAATATGTTTGGGATTCGTAGTCCCCCTTCTCGGAGAATCCGTTTTACGATTATCGTAAAACAGCAACAGAACAGATCGTTTTCTACCTCTATTCTCCAGTTTCTCTCTTCTAGCGTACTTTTCGGAAAAGGGCCCAAAAATTTGTTCAAATCGTTAACTTCGCGAACTGATTGGATTATCGTAAGTCTGCAATTTTTTTCTTTCCGTGGATCATCGATATTTTTTAAAATTTTCTGCATACAACAATCGTCGCAATAATATTAGAGATACAATATTAAAATAGAAATTATATTCAATTGAATTTCACGACATCGAACAATCGAATAGTTTAATAAAAAAAAATTAGCTGGAAGCAATTGATCGCACGGCGAGAGAAAAATATTATTATTAATGATATGCACATTTTCGGATAAAAATAAGTAGCGATCGCAAGATTTCAGTATCATTGATTATTGTTGAACGGAATCATCGATTTGCGCGACGTTTGTTCCTCCATATCGTAAGTCTGCAATTTTTTTCTTTCCGTGGATCATCGATATTTTTTATAATTTTCTGCATACAACAATCGTCGCAATAATATTAGAGATACGATATTAAAATAGAAATTATATTCAATTGAATTTCACGACATCGAACAATCGAATAGTTTAATAAAAAAAAATTAGCTGGAAGCAATTGATCGCACGGCGAGAGAAAAAATATTACTATTAATGATATGCACATTTTCGGATAAAAATAAGTAGCGATCGCAAGATTCAGTATCATTGATTATTGTTGAACGGAATCATCGTATTTGCGCGACGTTTGTTCCTCCATATCGTAAGTCTGCAATTTTTTTCTTTCCGTGGATCATCGATATTTTTTAAAATTTTCTGCATACAACAATCGTCGCAATAATATTAAAGATACGATATTAAAATAGAAATTATATTCAATTGAATTTCACGACATCGAACAATCGAATAGTTTAATAAAAAAAAATTAGCTGGAAGCAATTGATCGCACGGCGAGAGAAAAATATTATTATTAATGATATGCACATTTTCGGATAAAAATAAGTAGCGATCGCAAGATTTCAGTATCATTGATTATTGTTGAACGGAGTCATCGTATTTGCGCGACGTTTGTTCCTCCATATCGTAAGTCTGCAATTTTTTTCTTTCCGTGGATCATCGATATTTTTTTAAATTTTCTGCATACAACAATCGTCGCAATAATATTAGAAATACGATATTAAAATAGAAATTATATTCAATTGAATTTCACGACATCGAACAATCGAATAGTTTAATAAAAAAAAAATTAGCTGGAAGCAATTGATCGCACGGCGAGAGAAAAAATATTACTATTAATGATATGCACATTTTCGGATAAAAATAAGTAGCGATCGCAAGATTTCAGTATCATTGATTATTGTTGAACGGAATCATCGTATTTGCGCGACGTTTGTTCCTCCATATTTTCGTTTGCCCATCCAAATCGACGTTCCGTCTCGCCGTGAATCGGTTTAACCTCGGAAAATGCGTTTCGAACGTGCGTCGCTCGCGCAACGACATCTTTAACGCGTAACCGCTCGTGCATATGGCATCGGGACATCGGTACGCGATAACAGCCAAGGATCTCCCCCAACTGCGTTATGGGACCCGTGGGATTTCGGCCGCGGGCTACGCAACCAGAGCTCTCTCCACGACCCTCCACGATCGTGTAGGTTGCGTAGACACACGCGTTACAGGCTCGTTTCGGGGTCGAGCTCGCTGCGGCCACTCTTGCTCCTCGCGACAATTATCCTTTACGAATACCAACGAGGGCAAAGTAAAGCCAACAAAATGGGATAAATATAACGAGATGATACATCATTTGTTTCTCGCGGCAATATTGAATGAAGAGGTTTGTATAAATTGGAGAGACAGAAAAGGTAAAGAGAGAGAGAGAGAGAGAGAGAGAGAGAGAGAGAGAGAGAGAGAGAGAGAGAGAGAGAGAGAGAGAGAGAGAGAGAGAAGCATTTTATGGAGAAATGTGCTCGGGGTATTATTATATATAATATTAGGTAGTGTTATACATGAGTATTATTTTAATCCTAGAAAATGAAATTTGTTTATTGGATTCGACTCGGATTTTCAAGTCGAATTTCATCCCATCCCTATCGACGATGTGTCGAGACTTTAAAGCTCGTTCTAATAATGTTACTGCGCGCTCTGTTAAAAAAAAACTTGCTCGGATGAGATTTGATAGAGTAGGAAAATCATCGATGAAAAAAGAGACGCGATTATCGTTAAGTCTCGACACGCCCCGAGCATGCCGACCGAGAGAATTCAACTTGTGGAAATCCCAACAGATTGCCACGGGGGTTTGTCGAGATGCGGCTGTGGTGGTGGCGGCGGGTCCCTTTTCATGGTGGTTTCCTCATAAATAAAAATAACCATCGCAACCCCCGAGGGATACGTATACGCGATATCGCTTTCGTGTCTCTCTGGCGCTCGCAGGAAATCAGTAAGAATCGCGGCCCGCTGTTCTCTCCTTTTCCTAGATACGCCTCGATAGATTTACTTCCGATATCACATATATTTTTGGCATACCTTATATCTCTGATATTATAAATTATAATTTATATAGTTGTAGAGAGAGAGAGAGAGAGAGAGTCTTTTACTTCAATCTGTGTTCTTTTTATATTATTAAAAATATAATTAAATTATATAAAATATATTATGAACGCATCGTCGATTACCAACTTGATTTTGAAATTCGAGAATTAATAATAAATAAATGTATTATATCGTACAAAAGTTGAAAAATTTGTTAAGCAAAATTCAGAATCAATTTTCGAAATCTCATCACGCGAAACGTGACTCTCGATAAATATAAGTTGCTTCCAATCTGCGAAAAGATATGAGAATTAAATCGGCTCGGCATAACGATCGCTTCGACGCGATATTTCTTTGTTACTCGAACACGTGAAATCCCACGAGCGGTACGTCAGAATCTTAATGTTACACAGGATCCGCAACACGCGCGGCAATAGTAATGATCGGCATTAAATTATTCCCGCGCACACACGCGTATATAATCGGCGGCGCATAATGGCGGGTATTGAAACGCAAATAGAGCGAATCATCCGTCGTGCGAGCCGAGTCGTGGATCGTTCTCTCTCGGTAAAAGTCTCGCCTCGTTACCGGTTTCCAACCCCGAGGAGAGTTTCCGCCGTCAATTACTAGCACGCGAGCCTTCGGACGATCGTGCGCGAGAACTCTCGTCAAGTTCTCGCGGATGTCTGAAGCACTCGGTATAAAATAAAATTTCTAAATGGCAAGAATAAACGAGAACTGAGAAGCGAGATGCTGAAGGGTCTGAAGGAGCGGACGCGCACCGAGAGAGATGCGAAGGAAATTTCAGAAATTTGACGATTGAGTGTCGAGAGAGAGAGAGAGAGAGAGAGAGAGAGAGAGAGAGAGAGAGAGAGAGAGAGAGAGAGAGAGAGAGAGAGAGAGAGAGAGAGAGAGAGAGAGAGAGAGAGAAAGAGAGTTCTCTCATCTATACAATATAGGGACTTACACACCCGAGATTATTGTATTTGTATTGGGACGTAACGGGGTTTAGTTCTCATTTCATAGCCCTTGAGCCTGAATTAGCGTCGATATCACGAAGGTGGCGTTTCGCGTGGACCGACGCGCAAAAGGCAGGGCTTAGCACCCCCGTTCCAAGTACCCGCTAAGCTCGTTGGGGTGATTTGCTAAGCCCGCTAACAAATAGAACGATAGATGGCACCGTTCCAACCCCCCTGTGCCACCCCCCTCGTGCTGCCACGATCCCTCTGACTCGCTCGGCCGAATTACACGCGGATCACAGCTTCTTGAGCTCCGATTTGACGCACTTCACTGTGCTATTACCGAGATAAATCGCGATCGTGCCGTATTCGATAAGCCAAACTCCGAAAATAATTTAAGAACCACTCTGTGTTCTGTCTCATGATTCTCTGTTCTCGAACGATGTGGAAATAAGAGTTTATTTCAGAGAAGAAAATTTACTTTTTGAATCTATAACCGTATTTAAATCTTATAAATTGTGAGTTTCGATTAATTGAAATATTCGCTATTACTTGAGACAAGTATATAATTCGAAATACACGTATCTAAAAATTTTCAGAGATTTCTGATACTAAAATAAATGTTCGAGAGAAAGAGAGAGAGAAAAAAAAGTTGGATTTATAAAGCGAAGATGGCATACAATATCAGTCGTAGAAGATATAAAAAATCGACAGAAAGAAGGAAGAGAGCAAAAAGAGCAAGCGAGCGCGCGCGCGAGAGAGAGAGAGAGAGAGAGAGAGAGAGAGAGAGAGAGAGAGAGAGAGAGAGAGAGAGAGAGAGGAAAGGAAAAAAAGAGAGAAATTTATTTTACTCTGGGGTAGAATCCCTTAGAGCACGTAGAGAAAAATTACAAAATTCTTTCTTATATATATAAAGAAATGAGATGTAAAACAAAAAGATTGCGACGGGGCACACAAACATTATATTATAAAAATAGATGCAACGTAGATAGAAACACCGAGATAGAATAAAGAAAGTATTATAATGAAAATGCATATTAAATGTATAGAACGTGTAAAGAAATAGAATACTGATGAAGAGAGAGAGAGAAAGAGAGAGAAGAGAAAGAGAGAGAGAGAGAAGGAGAAAAAGAGGGGCAGCAGAAGGCAGACAATTGGGGTGGCTCGAAAAAAAAGAAAAAAAAAATGTAGCAACGCGTGTTACATGAAAAATCAAGAAGAACCCGACAAACGTGGAGACCCGCGCGGTATCGTTGGCGGGAAAAGGGGGGGAGGGGGGAGGGGGTTGGAGGGGAGGAGAGGAGGAGAACGACCGAATTTCCACCCTCGCGACAATCGAGCTCGTATATTCCGATTAGAGGGTGGCATTCACTTATAAGCCATATCATAACACTTGTCCGCGGCGCGTTACGATCCCTCGCGGTAACCCTGTGCGAGGGGCGGAAGGAGGGGGGTGGACACGCCGCGGGGGTGAGATGACAGGACGGTCGCCGGCGGTATTGCCGGCTTTTCCTACGCCCGGCTCTGCCTCTGGGGGACAGATTTACGGCCACCTTGGGTACTGATTCACCGGTCGCCGCCGCCGCCGCCGCCGCCGCCGCCGTCGCCGTCGCCAGGAGGTTGCTCCTGTCCGAAATGGACCCGACGCCACCCCGAGTGCGCGCGGGCGCGAAACAACCCCGGGCGACGCCACATGTTCGTTCGTTTCGAGGGCGGTCTCGCGAGTTGTAATGGCCTGCTCGCCGCGCTGAATTCCGAGCCCGCGAATTATTACTTTATGAGCAACCGAGATTGTATCGCGCACGACGCGCGCTCTCGAAATTTTGCGGATGCAACGGAAGGGATTATTCGAGACCAGACGCTGCTGATAAGGTTATCCGATAAAACGCGTTTCACTATACCGTTTATATATATATATCAGTTTCTATCCGGTAACAGGAGAAAGTGGTTATTGTTCGACAATAATAATTGATAACAAGTGCTACGCTAGATTAATAATTAATATTGATGTAGTAATAATGAAGATTTTGGTTTTCGGAGGGTTTTTTTTTTACAAAATACAATATATCTCTAGCGATGGGATTAAGTGTCTTGCAAGTAGGTTCGAATTTGTTTGCATGATTACATCGAAAAAAGAACAATACTTTCAAGTAGACTCGAATCCGAACGAGATAGATTCGAACTAGGGCTCTTATTTTATTCCGTTTTTCGAATATACGTGTAAACGTGAAACGTTTATCCGTTTACATTTACTTCTAAAAAAACGTTTACTTGTAAACGTTTACTTAAACACGTTTACACGTAAGGTTCACTATTATACGTTTCAATTATACGTTTAAATGAAAACACGTTTAATCGTATATTTAGTACATCCTTTTATTGGCAACTTCTATTTTCGTGTATACTATTTTGATATTATTTTCTATACATATTTTTCCCGTTTTTAAACAAAAATTTATTGCATATTATATTTAAATCTGAAAAAAAGAATATTTTCTTGGTATAATATTTTGTATTTTAGATCAAAATATGTCAAATTAAAATATAAAATATCTCGAAAACTGTTCAATTTTTGGCTATTTACCCTTATAACTTTTTATGCAGAATGTTACCGGGAATCTATTTACATAAAACAATAATTTTTGTATAATAATGTGGATATTTCGATATAATAAAAATTGTAGCGCTGTTTGAAATAAATACAATGTCTAATTTAATGTAAATATTTTACATATACGAGTTTTCGGCTTGAAACATCGCGGGCGACGTCTACCTTTTCATTTCCGGCCCTGCGATATGGCCAACTTCTGACTCGTGCGTTAGAAATTGATCATGTTGTCATTTGATCTAACGCACGAATCAGAAGTCATATCGCAGGGCGTGAAAAACGTGAAAATATTCAGAAAAACGTTTATAATAAACGGATGTGCTAAATATACGTGTAAGTGTATTTTCGTTTAAACGTATAATAGACTTAAAACACGTGTATTCAAAAAAATATTTATAATAAACGGATATACTAATTATACGTGTAAACGTGTTTTCGTCTAAACGTATAATAGCGAGCCCTAATTCGAACCCTCTATAAATACCTCGAAATACGAGAGCAGTACTTCCAATTATGTTCGAATCTTTTATGAGTATTTATGAGAAATTGTGGGGGTAGATGAATAGAGGTGTGTGGATGGGGATGAGAAGTGTGTGAATCTTGCAGACACTCAATCTACAGTATTATTCGAATCCTAGAAAATGAAACCTGATTATTGGATTCGACTCGGAATTTTAAGTACAGTATTGAACTTGATCCCATCCCTATATATCTCCCTCGATTTCTCTCCCTTCATCTCACTTTCGTTTTTTCACTCTTGCGTGCTACTTCCTCCCTTTCGCTATGCCTCGTTTTTTTTAAAAACCGGCGGACCGCTTTCACGGCGCTCCTTTTACGGCCGAATTTGTAACTTTAAATTGACGGGCTCGCGCGCCGCGATGCCTCGGTCGCCCTTTAACGCGGCTCGCGCACCGTGAAATTTCGTGGTCTCTCTCTCTCTCTCTCTTTTTTTTTATTGTCCTTGCTTTTTACGACGCCCGTTACGCGGACAAAAAAGAAATGATGCAGGCTTCCCCCGATCGCCATTAAGACGATCGTCGTTGGAGCACCGCGGAATTTCAAACCATCGAATGCCGAGAAGCACAAACTATTAATTACGCGTTTATATCGCATGCTTTTTCCTTCTCGCGCCTAAAATAATCGGATAAATTATCATTACTTGTGCAAAGTGTCATACTTATGTGACTTCTATTATGTTATTCTATTTTAATAATAGTCAAGTCGCGTCCTCTTTATATATGATAGTTTATGCGTTACTGTGTGAATCATGCGAGAAGAAACTTTCGGTATAATCTTACACAAAGTAAGGTAGCATTCTCTTCGAAATGTTTGAAGACGTTGGTCGAGATACGTGAAGCATCCATTTAAATAATACTTTCGCGATGCCAAGCGCTTCCTTCAAAAAATCTCGTTACGAGGTAAAAAGTTAATCGAGTGTTGATTTCAAACGCTGATTTAAAGAGAGCGAGCGAGAGAAGGAGACACAGAGACGGAGGAATATATACCGGCTGACTTATGTTGGCGGATGTCGACTCCGCAACACGAGTCGCACGCAAAACATAGCATGCCTCCTGAAGACGTTATTTGCGCGCGGCGCAAATCAGCCCGTTCAATTAAAACTTCTTCGCTCACGGCCGCTGGACGATCTTCCTAACGCACGTAACGTCTTCATTCCGCAATCGTTATACTGACGGATAACGAGCGGCGTGTATACGCAACATCTCCCGGCAACGTCGGACGTCCTGTCCTGCCTCTCTCTCTCTCTCTCTCTCTCTCTCTCTCTCTCTCTCTCTCTCTCTCTCTCTCTCTCTCTCTCTCTTCTCTCTGATCCCTGCTCCTCTCGGCCAATTCTTCCTCGACCGCGAGCTCTAAGCGCTATTAAAGAGACAGAGCCGAAGAAACCGCGTCCATCCTCGCGGCTCTTGGCGTCCGTGAAAAGCTGGACCGTGAAAGATTACGGCGCGATGCGCGGCGAAACTTTAAAGGACAATTTCCACCGGCGGGATTTCATTCTCTCTCACGGTGTTGCAAAGTGGATATTAAACGGATACTTTTTAAACAGCGAAAGAATTAAAAAGATATATTTCTATTGAAAGAGTTGTCTCTAGTGATGGGATTAAGTATCTTACAAGTAGGTTCGAATTTGCTTGCATCGTTTCGAGCTCTCTATGATTACATCGAAAGAAAAAAACAATATATGAAATATATTATTAAAAAATATAATAAAATAGAAAATATAAAAATAAAATAAAATATAAAAAAAATATTATTTCTCATGAGTATTATTCGAATCCTAGAAAATGTGAAACTTGATTATTGGATTCGACTCGGATTTTTACGTATTGAACTTGATCCCATTCCTAGCTGTCTCTTTGCGTCTGAAGCTCAAATTTTATTAATCTCTATGTAAGTCAGGGAGTACTTGAAATCTGATCGGAAACGATGGAAATCATCCTTAAAACTGGGTTTACGACGAGAGCCTCCAGGTGGAGCGAGTGGAAGGAACAACGAGAGAGATTGCGCGCGTAAAAGCTACCGCGTAGTGTAATGTCGAGACGCGTATAACGTTTAACATTTAAACCCTTAGAAGGTTGGCTCCCTGTAATTATCGCCGAGGCGCGGCGCCTTGAGGTCTTCATTATGGCGAGAGTATCCTTGTTATTTTTCTGTACCGAAGCGTGCACGTATATATGCGAGCGTGCACGTTTCGTTTGCGGCGAGAGGACGAGCGGAAAAAAGGGTAAAGGGTTTCGCCTCGGCATCGTAAAAAGATGGCCGGTGTGAGAAGGGTAGCGTCCGCGTAATCGAGGATTTTGCACCGGAACATGAGTAAAATACGAGACAGTGACGAGAGGGACCCTTTGAGCATATTCGATCGACCGCGAAATGATTTTACTTTTGCTTCTCGTCCCGTTTTTAATCGTGCAATTTTCGCGAAATTTGGAAAATTAAATTTAAGATTACACTGTGTATTTTTTTTTTTTTTTTTTTTTTGCATTCTTTCTTCGTCTATTTTAGGAGTAGAAAATTATTGCGGCGGCAAGAGGTATTTTAAAGATTTTACGAGCAAATTAGTTGAAAATTGACAGCGACCATCTTGCATCGCGAAAATGCTTAAATAGCACAATAAAATCTACAACGTGCTGTGTAAAGCGCCGGGAAAGAGAAGAGAAGCGAGGAGAAAAACACGGAGAAAAAGAGAAAAAGACTAGAAAGAGCTGCAGCGCAATTTCTTGCCGTCGTTTATTTTAATTTCGTATCCGCGTCAGCTATTCCTTTGTTCTGTCTGAATGTGCCGCTCTCATTCTTCCTCTTCGTCTTTTTATCCGCCAATCATTGTGCTTGAATTGCACAATAATTTATTATATATCGGAAATGAAAATTCTAGAACTATTTGCGTGACGCATTTGATTCTTACGAGAATAATAATAATAGCGGAACATGTAAAGTGCTTTACATATCGTGTTTTATCTAGAATAAGAACAACTTAGAAAATCTATAAATTTCTTGTGTCTCAAACATGTCACATCTCTCTAATTATCGCTTAATTGATAATTAAAAAAATTTCTAAATTATTATAAATTAATTTTTTCTTTAATTTCACACACACAAGCTGCTCCGTTCTATGTCAAGAGAACGTATCTTGCACACATTTTCGTTCAAAGGATTCAAGTAATGACGACGCAGATCCGGACGAGTGCCAACAATATTCGCAGATTCGCGATGCGAAGCACGGTCGATTAATTCGCGAAAGCACGGTAATATCAATTCGAGCACGCGCGTGACTCATTCGGGATTCGCGGGTGCGCGAGTCTTCCCGAGATGAAGATAAAGTCGATTCTCGGTCGGTCGAGATGAAAGCGTCGCGTTCCAGGGCGTCCGACACCTTGTTAAACGAGTCGGGGCACGGCGCCCCTCGGAGAAAACGACTATTTGTTAGGAGCGTTCCTCCATCACGAGTCTCTCCTCCCTACGGGTGATACCGTCATCCCGTGGATCTTCCTCAACACCAACAGAATCGATCGAATCAGTCGTAGATTGATCGGCCCGGAGCATTACGGTGCTTATAAATACATTAGATTTTTGTATAGGGTTGCTGTCTTGGATGTGTGTTGCTTTACGTGAATATTTATTTTATATATTATATATATTTATTTTGTATTATACAGGGTGTAACTGAAAAAAACATATATAGAGCACACTATCAAATTTTGTAGCTAATTTGGAGACGATTTTTCCTCAACGAAAATGTCGAGGGAGATCATCATTTTTTGCAAGCTCCCAATTTTGGCTATCATATATCTTTGTAACTAAGCCTTAAATTAAAATTCTATTAAATTAAACTCTACCTGAAATTAACTGAAGAATGTAGTTTTGTTAATATTTTAATTCTACAAAGTTTAGTTTGTGAGAAGCTTTTCTTTTTCAATCATTGATAACTTGAAAATTATTGGTGCCTCGACATTTTCATTGAGGAAAAATCGTCTCCAAATTGGCCAGAGAATTTGATTGTGTGCTCCGTATATGTTTATTCAGTTACACCCTGTATATAATACAAAATGTACAACAAATATATATATATATATATTTATATATATTACATATGAAAATATAATAAGAAAGAAATAGACGAAAAATGACGAGAAAGACGAAAAATTTTAATTTATAAAATAAATAAATATATATAATACAAAATTAACTTTATGAAAATCATTATGTGGATTGTTTCAATACGCGCGTGGATTGATTTATATCGATACGGAATATACTAGAGTACTTTCTTATTATATAAGTTTAATTGTAATGTTTCTCGAAAAAGTTTTATTATTGTAGGTAATATTTCGTAAACTATCTTAAAGAATTGTTTCTATTGTATCTCTCGTTCGATTTGCGCAAGTACGTTCGATTATTAAATTCGATAAAGTCGATAGAAAATGCGTGTCTCAATTAAAATTTAATAATCAAAAGTTGAAATAAAATCAGGGTTGAATCGGCGGTGAAGAAAATTCGAGGATTTCGAGGCCGCTCCATCGCAGCATCCGAAAGATGCTCTCGCGGCGCGAGAGGAATTCGAACGCTCTCGGTGTTGCCATGGCAATTAATTACCTTCATCCCTCCTAGTCTGTAGGTGTGATTATAACGGGTGTGCCAATCAAAAGTTACCGGGAATCGATCTACGCGTTGAGAAACGCGCCATAAATACGGTAATTACATCGAGATTATCGTTCGATGCAAATTATCTCCTTTCGCGTGGCAATATATTTTTGACGCGTATCTGAATTTATCACCAAAATGAATCCCATTTTCGTGGAATGTATGGTTTTCCATCCTATTCTTTCATATCTCGTTTTATATCTCTAAACGTACAATTTATAGTTTTGCATTTGAATTTATACATGTTATTACGTTATAATTGTTGTATACAACTCATAAAAATGTATGACAAGAGTTTAAATATTTCATCTCTCTTTTAATATAATTTTTTTAAAATATATTATTTGTAAAGAGGAAAATAACCGCGGTAATAGATTGAAGAAAGGGATGTGTAAATATGATTTTGCATTCTGCAATTTGACTTAACAAAATATACTTTCTAATAAGCTTTCTAACAAAATTGTAGAAATCACGGAGTTGTGTGTGTGTGTGTGGGGAAGAGATTGCTCGAACAAAGTCGACAAATGGAACGGTTCGCGAAAGGACTATTCAGGGTTAGAAGAACTATTTCCTTGGTCGACGACGATGGCTCTGGCAAACCAAAGATTAGGCGAGTAAAAGGGACAGGAGCGAAAATGGTAAGAGTAATAGCGAACGTCCTAGCTAGCCACTTGCTATCAGTTACACTATTATCCGTACAAACGTATTCTTCTTGCATCTTTGGATCCGAGATGACAAAATCGAGATAAATAGAAAAGGAGATTTGAGAGCAAGATGTAATGGGCAATATATAAAATTTTTTTATATAAAATATAGTATATATAAAATATTGAGAAATATCGTCAAGTAAAATAAATTGACACAAATGATCAGTCCTTTGCTCATTTTTATACGTTCAAAAATTATCGATGTTTCAAATTTTTCCGAATTTTAACGTTCTCGAAACGCGTGATGTGTCGAAGGGAGATTCATCTTTCAATCTTGTTAAATCTCTCTCTCTCTCCTTTCCAATCTCTCTAAATTACATTTAATGCCCGTTCACGCGCATATTTATTCATTATAATCGTCCGTTTGAAAAGTCTATCTGTTAATAGTTAACGCGACACGCGCGAGAGTATCGGATGAAAATTCCGTTTTGACGCGCGTAATATGTCTCTCTTTCTCTCTCTCTCTCTCTCTCTCTCTCTCTCTTTCTCTCTCTCTCGACGCGATCGGCAATCAGCGCGGTCGTTCACATAGTTACGACGCGGCGTAAAATCATAATCCAATTTGTCCGAGGAGAGGCCGCGATGGATGCGGGTAGGTCAATGAAGTCGTCGCACCTCCGGCCGGACCGAACGTTTAATCATCATAAATTTCGCGAGAAACCGCAAACCGGCTTTTCCCCCGCAGTGCGGGAACGGACGCGATATGCGCACCGCAGCCACCTGCGAGGATCTCGAGATTCTCGCGAGGACCTTTAGGTATTAAGATCCGAAAGCTAACACACAATCGAACAAGCGGAGCCCTCTTTCACACGTTACGCATATATTACGCATTACATATATTTCATACATACAGCCTCCTTTCCTGTATGTAGCCTTCTTCGAAGTACCAGCGTTTAGTAAATTGAATGTTTTATCGCGGGGTAAAAAGATTGTTGTGTTAAAAGTAGCCCTTTTCCACAATTTTTTCGTCCGTTTTGAAATCAAGTCTAGAACGGCAAACTGTTGGGATTGATTTTATCAAGATGTCAAGAAAACATTATATATATTTAAAATCAGTGTTTAAAGAAATTAATATTTCAAGTAATAATCAATATGCATACACTACATTTTTTATTTATTTTCTAAACAAATATTTAATTAAGAAATTACGTATAATTTACAAAAAAAAATAGTTTTACGCTTAAAGTTTTATAAAATATAGTAAATAAATTTATATAAAAATATCAATTATTGTAACTATTTCATTAGATATTTTTTAAGTATTTTGTGCAAAATAAAAACTCTAGAATACTTTACATAAACTATACATTATATATATATTATACAAAATTAATTATTATACATAATTGTATATTATACATAATTAATTATGAAACTAAATTCAAAACACGTAATGTGTATATATGAAAAGAAATATCCAAATTTTTAATGCGGATCAATTATTGTGAGAAAAAGAAATTAATTTGCTGGAAATAAGATGTTACTTTGCGTTGGATAAGCGTAGGAATTTTCGATTTTTTTTTTAATCGATTCACTTATTCCTCGTTCTACAATACATTTTTATGCGTCTTATCGTGTGCTGGATCCGATTTTATCCGCCGCTCGTATCAGTTGTTTGTCTATTGCAAGAGAGCTCGTTGACTTTATTAGAACGCGTTCTCCGAAACGTTTCGCCATCGCGCGCGGTGTCATAAATTTTGCGGACTGCGACGAGAATTATTCGCGGCACTGGCGGCGCGTTTTGCGGGACGATTTCTCGAAAGCGTCGCCTCGCGATAAAATAAGAGATCGGAGAGAATCGGGGGCCCCGGTATCAATCTAAATTACAAATTCCATCGAACAATAGCGCGGTGGAGGGAGGATCTCTCCGGCCGTTGATGCGAGCGGCCCGACAGGGAGATTGCGCTTACTTGGCCGGAGTGCAGAGCGCATTAACTTAATTTATTTGCCCTTTATTCGGCCGTCAGTCGCGCCGCCCAGACGACGACCAGCGGCGCCACTTAACACCAGAACTTTGCGAATTATTCTAAGGAAGAGTTACCAACGAGTGCGACAAATTGTTCAGGATATATAACTCAGAGATGTCGAAATTATTGATTGAACTGTGTGTTTCTAGAAACGTAATACTTGGCTTTGGATAACTTATGTAAAATAATTGAAATGTTTCTTTTTCATCTTTTGTATCCGACGAGCATGTTGTTTTATTTCTTTATTTTTATTTGGAAAGATTATTTATTTTATGTTAAAATATTAACATCTAATCCTTTACGTTCGCGTATTTTTCTTTGACTCGATTAACTCTCGGCGATATTTAAAAAAACAATAAAAATCTAATTGAAAGATTTCTCACTCACCTGTACGATGCGCAACAAGCGGAGTTGATCTGTAAAAATAAATATATCCAAATTATAAAATTAATGTTTAACAAAATTAATATTTCAAGTAATAATTAATATGCATACGCTAAATTTTTTATTTATTTTCTAAACAAATATTTAATTAAGAAATTACGTAAATTCCCGAAAAAAATTTTTTCTTTAAATTTTTATAGAATATGGTAAATAAAGATCTAATTGTGATAAAAAAATAATCTAAATAATTGTGAATTTTAAGCAAAATTAAATTTTATATATATTTATATAAAAAAATATCAATTACTGTAACTATTTCATTAGATATTTTTCAAGTATATTGTACATAGTAAAAAGAACTCTAGAATACTTTGCATGTAATAGTTTACAATACTAAATCAATTAAGTTGTTATTGAAACAATTGAATAATAAATAAATTATTTACCCCACGGTTGCTCTTTCTTCATGACATTGACACACATTCGCGAAAATACGGTTAATTACGATTAATTACGCGCGCACTAATCAATCGATCGCGCGATACTTTACAGCATTCCCGATGTTAATCACACGCGACGCGCACCTTATTATATTTTGACGAGAAATTATTCACTCGACATTCAAAGACCGTGCGACGTCACTCGCTGCGAGTATTATCTCTGTTATTGAATTATATGCGCCCGAATTTTAGAGCAATTTTACTATCGCGTTATAATATAATAAGCGAATAAATATATGAGTGTCAAAATTAAAGAGAAATATTCGCAAAATGCAATATCCTAAAATATGTTGCCTTGCGTGAGAAATTTCGATCGAATATAGCATATAAAATACGTTTTAACAGATCACTAACGAAGTTTAACGTCGAATTATTAAAGTATGTAATTAACTATCACTGTATTAAACGCGTTGCAAAGTCGATTCATTTTATATGCACAACTAAATTTCTTTAATGATCGAAAAATTCCGAAATAATAATTTCACCTTGATATCGCGCGATATTACTCGAGTTAATAAATAGTTAAGACGTATTTTGTCGGAAAGTATGTAATCGAAATTTATTACACGCGCGCGTGATACATATAACACGCTTCCAACATATAAATCGCACGAAATAAATGTATTATTAATGAACATTCGATATAAGTACAGTCGTATTTATATTACACAATCACACGTATTTATATAATATAATTTATATTATACAATTACACAAGACAAAGCGACATATTTTTGGATATTAATTTCCTTGAATCACTCAATCTAGTAATTACTCTGTGTTCATAATTTTTGATAATTTTATTTTAATCGACAAAAAGTTCTAAACGCGATTCGAATTCAAATATTAAAGAAATAATTTTCATTTTCAAATATCAGAATAAAACAATAACTTACAATTAACATTTATTGTTTCGCGATTCTCACTTTAAATGAATAAATCGCGAGAAATGAGTCGTTAATCGCGAGAGTCAATTAATCGCACGATATCTAATTTTTCCTAAGGAACAATCGCGTGTGGCATTACTTCATCCTCTAACGCGTTAAATATTTCGCGAACGACAACGAGCTTGACTATCGTGTTCTATTTGGCGTTAGTTCTTTTTACGTTTATGGACTAGCTCGTGCTTGTCCGATATTATTATAATAAAACCCAAGATTATTAGAATTTTTATTCTATTTATCATATTTTATATAAATTTTATATAAATTTATAAAAGTTTACATTTGAAAAGATTTCTCTTTTGTGAACTGTAATTTTTTAATTAAATACATGTTTAAAAAACAAATGAAAAATTTAATTACATAGTAATTACTTTTTGAGTAATAAATACATTTAAAGAAATTAACTTAATTTGTTTGAATACTGGCTTATATATATTTATATTTTACAGATCAATATGTGTGTGTGTGATGTATACTATAAATCCGCTGCTGTGCAATCGTACCGGTGAATTTGAAATCTCATAATTTAATATGTTTATATCTATATATAAACATATTAAATTATGAGATTTCAAATTCACCGGTACGATTGCGCAAGAGCGGATATATGTATATATATATTAGTTAAATCGTCGATCATCAATTTAGAGAACAAAACGTTAGAAAAACAATTAAATGCTATTATTTTTATTAAAACAATTAATTAAATACTCTTTTGAATAAAAATAAAAAATACATGCCAAGCATAAAAGTATTGAAAATTCTCGCTTGAAAGAAATAAGTTGCCAAAATTCAAGGCCGAGAAATGCTTCAAATATGCCGAAATATTTGTCTATATATAAACTTAAATATATTCGCGTATATATTTAAAAAATTTTGACAGTCCTTCTCGCGTTCTGTGTTAAAAATACAAGTACCGTGGCACTCTAAAAAATCCTGCACTATAGAGAAAAATATAAAGCGCAAGTTTAGCCATATAATTCTCGAAAATATAGAGTCGATGGGGCAATAAGTTTTACGCAGGACAAAGTTTGGGGTAACCGCGATAGACCGCCCCTAAGTACGGGGTGCCTTCGAGTTCGTATTAAGTTTTCGGGGGATGTAAAGCACGGTCGTAACAAGGGGTGGCTTTCCTATGATTTCGGGACGAGACCGCTAACACATAGGGACCAGCGAGACGCGTTTGTGAAACAGGGTGGGTTTCAACCGCTATTGCGCCCCTCTGACAAAAATTATATTTGGATTACAAGCATTATCGCCCTGAAATAAACGTGACTTTTATGGCAGCGGGATCACGTGTGGGGTTTGCGCTCCGCTAGTCTCTTCGACATTCATACAATCGAAAATTAGGCCAATGATCGTTACGAGTTTCGATTCTCGTATAAATGCTGTTACATTTTAATCCATTTTACAATCGCGAATCTTTATTCATTAATAATTTTGCATTCTGTTCTCGTAACAATTCATTGCAATTAATGACAAACAATTCAAAATTTTATTAACTTTGTATTTGAGTTTCTACCTTTTTTTTTTTTACTTTTTTTCGCTACTTATAACAACTTTTTTACAACGTAATGCACGATATTTAATTTAAACGTTTTTCTCAATTTGTCATTATTGTATATTCATGCCCTTTTCAAAACGAGCTTTTCATATGATTAATGAAAAAAAAAAAGATATATACATATGTATATATGATAGAAGATGAGGGGAGCGAAGGATTTGATTATATTAATGATCTAATTCGATCTTCTCGAAAAGATCCGTGAAAATGATTCTGCGATACTTGTACTGAGATGACGCCGCGTTCACTTAACACCGTCGATTAGGTGCGCCGATTTTCATCCTTCGCGCGAATTCATTTCCCTATTATTTCGCGACGTCGCCCAGGTGATATATGAATTGTTTGGTACGAGGACGCACGCGCGAATTGTCCTAAATATCCATCGAGCCTCTCGTCGGGGTGTTGAAGCGAGGCCGCGTGCCGGGCATCCATCATCCCTTTAAAAGGGCCGCCGAAGGGAGAGGAAAGCCGGTTCGCTAAACGTTGTCAAAACGTTGACGAAGTCACGTGCGAGGTCGAAGAAACGCCCGTTTGATCGACGAGCACGCCTTCGGAAATTTCGCGCGCTCCTGGTGATTATCCTTCGAGAGGATGTTCATCGTATTTTTTTTTTTTCAAATTTTCCCTCGACGGAAATCTTCCGGGGAGGAAGGCACGTGAGATGCATCAGCTGTTATCGATATTTTCTAAAATTGAAAACGACGGTCGTTAATCAGCATTTAATCAGATCGACAAGTTGCTCGGAAATTTTTCGGTAAATAACGAAGATCGCGAGACGATTACGTTAGTTGTCTCAGGATCGATCCGGGCAGACTCCTCTCTCTCTCTCTCTCTCTCTCTCTCTCTGTCTCGTTCGGCACGTTCGTCGGCAGTGATTTAAAATGACACGCGCTGGCTGGGATTGGTTATCCCAGGAGTGCGGTATCTCACAACCGGGGCTCCGGGTTTCATGCGACGCGATTAAAAAGCTTCCGCTCCGGGCGCTGCGGACGCAGCGGCCTCGCGAATTTATCGGCTCTCCGAGACGACGGATCCCCGGAAAGCGGGGATCGTCGTCTCGTCGGGCTATTTCCGAATAACGATCGTATGAAAGCGTTTTATCCCACGCTCGAACGACCGATTAATGATTCCTCGAGGTCGACCTCACTTCCTTTGATAGCGGCGTCTTAAAGTCTGTCACGGTCAAGAGAGCCAGTTGCGCTCTCCGATATCTCTCCCTCGCATCCTCCTCTCTTGCACCCCCCTTCCTTCTTTCTTCTCTGCGCACCGCCGCTCCCTCACCGAGGGAGATATTAATTATGCCGGGCGATAATGACCGCGCGCGCGCGCGCGCGCGAGCAAACGAATAACGTTAATTGGCCGCCGAGATAGCCGGCCGTCGCTTCCTAGTGCGAGAGACAAGTGTGCCGATTGATAGGACGGAAATAGATCGCGGCGGAACTTTAAATCGGAACGAGCGAATTCACGACTCTCCATACGCGCGGAGTGATTTATGTTTCCTCTTACTTATGTTAGACCAGAAAGAGCCGCGGCCTAGTTTAGCCTCGCTAGCGACGCGCCGCCGTTAATCGATATCTAGTAGTCTCTGTAATTTTCCGAGAAGAGCCTTCTCTCTTCTTCTTTGCTGAAGAAAAAAAAAATACCGCCGATCTTTCAATGTCCGGAATCTCTCCGAACGGATCCATCGAGGTAGCGATTTATTAATAGGATAAGAATATAAAAAAAAAAAAAAAAAACGTAAGAAAAACGAGAGGAAAATAGTTGTCGGGGTGAATTTTTACTGGATTTTAAGAGTTGAGAGAAATCAGAGCGGCTGTGAATTCAATAATCGCGACGATTAAACGAATTTCACTTGTCGGCAATCGATTGCTAACATAAAAACCTTGTCGTGCGTTCGTTGAAAAGCGCTCGATAGAATAAATTAGAGATTACTCTTGGATCTTTAATCTCGAATACATGTAACATGGTTTATAAGCATGTTACATACTGCTTTATTCTAAAATTATTCTGTAGATTATTCTCTTTACAATACAAATCGCCCTTCGTTAAGTTTTTGATGGAATAAAACAAGGGTTTGGTACAGTCGCATTACTTCGTCATAGAGAAAGAGAGAGAGAGAAAGAGAGAGAAAGGGAAAATTCGCGAGATAGGGGAGAGCATGATAAAGAGGGTGGTAGGCGACCGGGAAAGGGGGTGAGACTGGGGGGGAGGGGGAGGGGGAGGGGGAGGGGGAGGGAGAGACAGATCAGATAGAGTGGCGTACGGTGTTGTGTAGCGGGATCGCGAAAAGAGCAACAAATCCAGTGGCTTTATCGGCCATCGCCGGTGTAATCCTATAGGTGCTTAGCGTGAAATCCCATAATCGATAGTTTGCTTAACCCGTGGATGCCACGTGGCGCCGCGTGCGGGCCTCCATTAGAGCGGCCTCCGCCGCGCACACCTTTTAATGCAAACTGCAACTGCGCGCGCGTCCACTCTCTCGGACGCGAGAGAACGAGGGGCGAGGAGGAGGGTGACCGTATCTCTCTATGTTAATATGGGAATGCGTATCGGTTTTGGGGGAATTCGATACGCAGATCCGAGCGCGACGCATCTGGACGGCGGCTTTTCCCGCGGCCGACTTAATTACCGAAGCTCCCTAAAACGCAGGGGGGGAAGGGAGGGCTTTCTCGAGAAAATCCTGTTTTCCTTCCGCGGAAGTACAAACAGCTAAGATATGACGGCGGATTAGCTAAAGCGAAAAAATCGAGACGCACCGACAAGTGGGGGGGGGTTCAAAGTAGTTTCGTAAGAAAATTTTTTTAAGAAGCTAAAACTTTGAAAGTATGTAGGAATTAAAAAAATTTTATAGAAATACAAAAAAAAGAAGATAATGTAATAAAGAGAGAAATTAAACTCTCTGACTTTTATTAACAGATTAACCGACTGCAAGAAAGAAGCGATAAATTCGAGTTGGCTATCAATCATTCTTGCCATCGCAAGATCGTGTATCTTAAAATTATACTTATTACCTACTCTTTTTCTAGTAAAACTGGATTTACTTTTTTGTCAGTTGGGGTTTTTTTTTTTTTTTTTTTTTTTAATACCGAATGGTTAATGAAGGAGCAACGGGGAATTGTAAACGTGCGAAACGCGCGTTGAACGTTCCCAAATAATTTAGCCATCTTGCTAGCCGACCACATCGAATTGCCGGTACACACGATTACGTACGCCTCGTTTCCACGTCATGGGAACGGCAACCCTCTCTCTCTCTCTCCCTTTCCCGAACGAATTTCGGGCATTTTGATGGCTCTCGCTCTTAATTCCAATCGCCGTGAAAATACGGTTTCAATACGCAGCACGCCGATTGGCTACAGCTAATTAAGCCGACGCGCGCAATCGCCGGATTCTTTCGCTCCGCGATGATGTAACGTCAGGCATCTCGAAATAAATTCTCGGCTACTAATATCGCGGACCGTTTCTTTGACACATTCACGCACTGCAGCTAGGGATGGGATCAAGTTCAATATGTACTTAAAAATCTAAAACAGTCTTATATTCGAATTTTAGATTGAGTACCTGCAAGGATGGAAATATGTAGTACTTATAAAGAATCGAATCTTTTGCAAGTAGTACTCGAACTCTAAGGTAAAAAAAATCTATTTATAATCCTTGCTACACATTCCCATTCACAGACACACATTTATCTACCCCCACAATTTTTCATAAATACTCATAAAAGATTCGAACAGACTTGATCAAGGTTCGAATGTACTTGGAAGTCCTGCTCTTGTTTTTCGAGGTACTTATAAAGGGTTCGAACCTATCTCGTTCAGGTTCGAGTCTATTTGAAAGTAGGTTTTTCTTTCGATATCGTACGAAGAATCATAGAGAGTTCGAAATCATGCAAACAAATTCGAACCTACTTGTAAGATACTTAATCCCATCACTAATTGCAGCGGCTGTCTGGCGCACAAACGCCGGATCTAATCGATTCTTGATACCTTTTCATATATATATATATATATATATATATATATATATATATATATATATGTATATATAAATAGACGCGCTAAGAGCGATTTCCTCCTCCAAGCAACGACGGCGGGCCGCCTCTTTGCTCTTATTGGCGATGATAGAGGCGGGATTCAATAGTTATTCATTAAACTCGAATTCAGTCGGGCACAGGATGCTGGGGTCAGTTCCACGTTGACCTTGCGGCTATCTTCAAAGGCCTTATCTCCCGCCGCGCGCTCTCTTTCTCTCTCTCTCTCTCTCTTTCACTCCGCCGTTCTACTTCTCGCTTTCTTCACTGGCTGCATCGAAAGGCCGGCCGTGATATGTCCGCTGGTGAACGATTGGAAATCGACCGTGTCTCCCATCGTCTACAAACCGGCTTCCTGCTTCGATACTTTTACCACGCGGGGCACCCTTTTTTTCAGAACGCGAGCTTTCCGCAAATGTCAACGACCTCGAGCGAGCGAGAACTGTCAGAGGAAGAAGTTCTTCGAGATGTTAGACGCGTACGATACACGCATAGAATTGTACGGAATTGAGAAAGTAACAGTTATTAGGGGAGTGATAGTTGTGTGATTTATATTACAAACATCGCGTCTCTCTCTCTTCTCACTTTTCTTTCCCTTACTAATCTAGCGCTTTTATAAAACTAGCAAAATTGGTCTCACGTTAGAGTTTAACGAAACAAAAAAAAATTTCTAAGATAGGGAGAGAGAGAGATTCAAAGATGAAATCACATCGGTTTAAGATCGATCGTATCTAAAATCGATCGCCGATAATCGATCGAAAATATCCTCGATTACGAGCCCATCAGTGTGTGTTTATGTGTGTGATTAATACATCTCTCCTTCGTGAGAAAAACTCTCATAGCTTTTAATAAACCCCATTGCACGTGAAGGTTCCATGCCGCAAATATGGTTCGAGAAACCATTCTCGCGCATTAAATTACGCCGAACTTTCAATAAGTGGTATAACGTTCGCTCTCACGACTACGTAGAGAGGATACGATTCCCAGGGCTGTCTTTATAAATTCAGGATTTCGCGACGGAAGACATGATCGTTGAAAATATGATCGCGTATCTTGGATATTTTCATCTTTATATTAAAATCATCGATCTTTAGTTTTACAATTTTGCGCCGTTAAAAAAATATTATTAAACTTTTGAAACTTTCGGCTAATCAAGTCGAAGATTACAGATTTTTCATACTTTGATAACGTATTTGTCACAGATTTTTATTTCATGACTTTGAACCAAAAATCTGCAAGTGTCTCCGGAACAAAATTGCCACACATTTATCCATATTTGCGTTGCCAAAATTAGAGAATCGCGATATCATTATTATAACACACGAATCTTTAGAATCTAAAACTCTATAAATAGAGAATAAATAGAGCTCTTTTCGCCCCCCTCATTTTTCGCATCACAAGACGCTACTGTCGGCTGTTCCCATCGCCGATTTTGCCACCCCTTGACCGGAAGATTGCGCTCTTTTCCCTTCATCCTCCCCTCCCTCTCCCTCCCTTTACCCTCGGACCACGCCAATGTCCGATGATGAAGTTATCCAGCGATAATGGCTCCATTACATCGCGGCGTGCCGCGGCACGTCGTCTCTCGGTTCCCCTATCGGACCCCTCTTTTTCCTCCTCACTCACCCCGCCCCTCCCTCGTTCCCTCGCGCAGGTGGTGCGGGATGAGGGAGGTCAGGGGAGGGGAAGAAACGGGCATCTCTCTCGTCGCACCGTATACTTACCATGGCGATTGTTTATGTTGGCTGATGGCCACTTATGCTGCACACACATCGCATTACGGGGCCGTTTCTCGGGACCCTCGCGGGGCCCCGTTACTTAGCCCGTGGCTCGGGCATCGTAGGGTAATGGCGAACGCGTTACGGATAAAATGTATACTTAGCCTCACGGTCCGATGGCACCGATGCCACGGCAATATCGAGATTACGCCATTTCACCCCCCTCCCCCTCCTCACCCTCCTTGCACCCCCTTCGCTTCGATTGGATACTTCCTTGTTTCTCGCCTGTCGTCGTCGTCGTCGCGAGTTTCGATTGCTCTCACCATCTTCTGAAGATGAGATGCATCTTCGCTGCCGGCGAAATCTTGCGCGACGCGTCTTCTTGTTCCGAGCTATAAGAATTTTTGTAGAAACGAATTCGAATCATTTGTAGAAACAGACGAAGAGAATTAACCTGGCCTAATTTAACGCAATTCTTTACACAATATTGAGATGAGAGATTATCGCGATATACCTTTTGGAATAGCCGAGATAATAAAGAGATGACGCGGATGTATCTCGTGATCTCGGATAAGCGTCAGCCGAGATCTTTCGCGCGGATCGAATTTATCGGAGATCGGACATTTGTCGCGATTGGGAGATTTAAAAAAAAAAAAAAAAATGCCGGTCGATCGAATGCAAATAGAGCTATCGTCGTGATTCGCATCGGGCTTGTATCGGATCGCGTTTTAGCATAATTCGACGTTTCGCCGTAAGTGGTACGACAGGTGCGCACCTCACGGGAGGATGACGTCAGCGCGTGGTATCCTCTCGTCGGATTATATGAAGGATGAAACAAAAAGCGTGGCAAGACCGCGCGAAAAGTCCGGAGATATAGGCTCGGCTCGGCTCGATCCGGGCAACGTTCGCGCACAGATTGACCACCTTCGATGTTAATGGGGCCCTGATTACAAAGCACGCTCCAACTCGGCCCAGCCCCCTGTTTATATCAATATCTCGGCGATGCTCGCGCGCACTCATACATATACACGCGTGTGCGAGCGCCTGTATCCTATCTTGTCTCTTTGTACATACACGGCCATCTTTTATTAAAATACAGATCAAATATCTGAATCATACTGGCTTGCTCGAGAATAAGTTGCAGATAATTCTTCGTAGAATTCCAATAGGATCAATATGGATTTTAAAAGAGCGCACATCAATTTGTCGATGCTAAATTTTGTGAGGATGAATTATCGCTAAAAGATACAACAGCCTACTAATATAAGATTGCAAAAGTGATAGCAATTTTTTTCTTCTTCGTGAATGTCCGAGAAACAACGGGACAAGGTTTCGCATTTCGGGGGAATTTTCCTATTATTCGGCTCGACGGACGAGAGAGAGAGAGAAAGAGAGAGAGCGTGACGTGAAAATCTTTCGCGGCGTAATCGAGCTTAAAGGTGCTTTCGCCGGCGCGAGAAAAGGCGGGTGTGTAAATGCTTCGGAATACAATCCGCAGCGGATTTCCGAGAGCGAGAGCTAAATCCACGAGCGATCGGCGGCGTTTCGCCGATGGCGAATAGCCACCCCTTCGACGCGCCCTTCCCTCCGCGCGTCGTTCTCGCTCGTTTGGGGCGAAAAGCGCAGCGTCAGCGCGCCGACGGTACAATTCGTGCGGACCAAATAAAATGTATCGGGCATTTTATTCTCCGCCGTGTCGTGCGGGTTTAGACGGGCCCGTTCGTCGATTTCCGATTCTCTGCGGCTTACGGAGGGAGACTCGCGCGCGCGCGCGCGCGGATTCGATTTTCCCCGGGCGCATTCAATACCCGCCCTTCTGCACATACAAATGATAGGGCGCCGAATATCGTTTTATAAATGCTGAATATATGGAATTCTGATACTATAGAATAGGGATGGGATCGAGTTCGATATATATTTAAAAATCCAATAATCAGGTTTCATTTTCTAGGATTCGAATAATAAACAAATTTGAACCTACTTGCAAGATACTTAATCCTATCGCTACTATAGAAGGAAAGAAAAGAAAGTGAATGAGACGACGTCCTTCTTTTTCTCTTCGAAACGCCGTGAGACGAGTGTCCGAATGACGAGTTGCACGATGAAGGTAGTATTTAGGGAAAAGTGAAAAATTGTCCGGAAAAAGAAATTCCTCCGAGGCTTATTCGCCAGCGGGCTTATTTGCCATCTTATGTATCTTCATGGAACGCGGATCGATTGAGAATGATCGCCGCGCGTTGACAAAGAATACCGCGCGATGCTCAGGATTCGGCCCTTACGATTACTCGTTTCGAAACGAGTCCGGGACAAAACATTCCCGGCCGCGCGGCGACGGAACGTATAATAAGAGTGTGATTAGCATTATTTACGGCCGGTTAACTATTAACTCATAAATCAACTGGCGACTGTATTATCCAGCACCCCGCGCTGTTCGTGCGCGTCCAACCGGCTTCGACTCGGCTGAGGAAAACGGTACGGCACCGAGGTGCTGGGCCCCGTAGATCGACCACTCGATAAGAACGATACGAGGTCTCGGAGAAAGAGAGAAAGAGAGAGAGAGAGAGAGAGAGAGAGAGAGAGAGAGAGAGAGGGAGAGACACCCCCGGAGACGGCGAGGAGGCCGACCATCTTCCTAGTGATTTAAGGGAATCCGCTCTGGCCGCTTCCGCGCCGAGTTCCCTATACTTTGCTCGAGTTTTAAGACGAAGAAAGTTAACCATCGAGACGTAATATCGGTTCGCGGCACCGTTATTCAAGTAATCAAAAATCCGGAAATGCATTCTTCACTCCTTCTATGTTTTATTAATTTTCTTGTCAAAGTGTTCTCCTTTTTTTTTTTTAAATTTTGCCTGCAATTTTCGCTCATTATTTTTTTTTTTTTGAAGAATCGTCGAAGGATATTATTATTTATCACGTATTTTTAACATATTTAATATATTTTAGCTTGTAGCTCGAGAGCTACAAGTGTCTGCGTGTCTCGATATTTTTCTAAGAGAAAAATTTCCAGTCACAAAGAGTCGACTATAAAATCTGCAATTCGAAGAAAAAAATGCGCGGTGTGTGGAGAACTACATCCTGTACATATATTGGTCCCTCGATAATATATTATCGGTTTAAAGACATTCGTACTTTCCCTCGATATTGATATCAATGCGTAGCGTCGATACTTTTCTCCGATATGGCAGGCATGGCAGGAAGTGCCTCGTAAAACGAGGCGATGCTCGACGGAGAGAACGAAGAAACGCGGAGATGCGAAGATGGCCGCGTCGGCTCCGGCTCCTCTCTCGTCTCGTTGTCGCAGCATCTTTCTCTTTGTTTCGCCGATAGAAGATGCGGGTCACGCGTCGGCGGTTAGTTCTGATTAGCGACAGAGCGAATGACGTACCGCTGCCAGGTCCTCGTGCCGCGAATACTCAAGCAGCGAATATATACAATGCGTTCCACCAGTAGCGAGGGTAGAAGGGGGGGTTGGAGGGGGAGGAGGGAGGAAAGGAACAGGGAGAAACTACGCCGCCACCACCCAGTTTATGGGAATTTATTTAGCGCCGTAAGACGCGCGCGCACACGGCTTGTGTGGTGTCTCTTCACTAAATAAATTTCGTGGAGGATCTGTGCGCAATTCAAAGATCCTTTTAGATATCTGACGGTAGATTTAATTATTACACTTTTCGCGATACTAAATAAAATTGAACGGAATTATTTCTTCTTCGTGTATCTCTTGCGTTATATGTATCGAATTATATAAATTTCTCTTTTACTCTTACTGCGTGATGTTTTCTTAAATAATTCTATTTCAGAGATATTATTGCAGCACACAGTCTCCTTTATTTATTTATCATTACATTTGAAAATTTTAAATGATGCAAAGTGATTTAGATTATATCTCTGAATGTACGTTCATCAAGTACACAACAGCAATGATTGTAAGTATCTTTGATATTGTACATTTATGCGAATAACGGAGGGATATGATTCTACTATAACTGACAGCAGCACAGCTGAGAGAAGATCCAATTATCTTTTATAATATAATTTTCTAAAAATTACAGCTTCCTTCGCACAAGCGAGAGAATAATCGAGCGAAGGGCATAACCTGCTTAATCATTTACCCCATTTCGTTTTTTACCGAACGGCGGAAGAAAATCGACAACCGCAATCGCGAGGCGCGATAAAGCCTCGCGGACGTCATTCGATCTAGCGCGGGGTCGAGACGAGTTGCATTGAGAAATTTCAATTCTTAAGGTCGATGCGGAGCTGGCTTGATCCATTGATCCCAGAAATATCATTGGGGTTACGCAACGTTGAATGAACGAAGAGTCGACCGGACGTCGATAACGTTTCAATTTGTCGATGTCGACGAAGGCGGCATATCGCGGATCTGCTAAATACATTATGCGATACGTCTATTTAGAACTGTGAATAGAGTGATAATTTTCTCGCTACATCTTTGTATCTCAATTGTATTTTTGACGATTGAAGCAAAAAAAAAAAAAAAAACAGATGGGTACAAAGTTTCGTATCGCACAGAATAAATCGCGAGCGATAAAAAATTGATTTCGCAAATCTCGAATAAATTCCGATTATGAATATGAAATTAAAGAACGAATATATTCTCCTCCCCTCGTGTTTGATTCGTGTGCTTCGCGCAAAATTATACAAGATTGGTTAATTAGACCGAAGCGTTCTTTTTGAGAGAGACGGCCATCCGGAATAATCTCGCGGCGCGCGATCCGCTGGGAGGCGCGAGTGATAAAGCCGGAGCAATGTACCGGCGTCACCTTGCTCCGGGAAAGGGTCGATCGACAAGACCGAGGGATTCGAAAGCGCTTTGCGAGCGCCGCGGTGCTGGCCCGGCTAATTAAGTACGCCGTAAGTTAATTGAGATGCTGCGCGTAGGAGCAAAGCCGAAGATACGAGGGAAACGTTAAACTGTGTAAACATCGAGCTAATTACTTCGAGACTTTATCGCGCCGTGCTGCTCCCCGCCGTGCGGATGTAAGTGTGCGCGCGCGAAAAGCAGGAAAAGCGGGGGAAAAGGGAAATGGGAGAGGGAGAAAAACCGGTGTTTATCGATGGAAGCCAAACGGGATTAGATGACAGGGTGTCTACTTCCTGGAAAAACCGAGAAAACCGGAGATTGTCAGGGATTTTTTTTTTTTCCCTTGAAAAATCCGAGAATTTTTTCAAAAATTGTGTCTTTGATAATTTTATTGACGATCTCTTTTTAGTATCAAGGTCTTATGTAAGTAGAAAATTGTTCAATTTTTTAATATTATTTAAATAAATTTTAGTCCTCCTTAAGACGTTTATAATAAATTATTTTTTGTTTTATATTTTCATTTTATATATATTTTTGCATATATATTTTTAGCGTTTAGATATGTTGTGATATATTGAGTTCAAATTAATTTTACGATTAATAAATCTATATTAAATGCTAGAAAAACTGCATTCTTTGTAACTTTCTTTGTAATCGTATGAATAGAAAACATTAGAAAGCGCATACAATAAAGATACTTATTTTAAAGAGCTGCATCTACAAATTTTCTTATTTTACTTGAAATTTTAAACGAAAATACCTGGAAGATCAGGAAATATTTTTACAAGATTTGAGTAGACACTCTGGATGAAGACGAAGCTAACGTCGGCCATTGATAGGACCAATATTTTATATACGGCGAAAGTACGTATATCTAAGTATAGTAAACGACAAGCTACGTAACATCTTAAGGAAAGAAAAAAAAAACAAGTTAAAGTTAAATGAAATTATTTAGAGAGATCGTTTCTTGCGAGTTAATAAGTATGTGAGAGGAGACTTTTGCGCGCACAGAGTTTTACATATAATTTTATTTTCCATCGTTTCTCGTTATTTCTCTTGTATAAATTTCAACAAATTTCAACTTGGCCGACTCTCGACGATAATATTTTCGTTTATTCCGTTGGGTCGACGATATCGACGCTTATCCTTCTCTTTATTACTAATTCAAAATATACTTCATACGCGTATAGTCTTTTTATTGACATTTTTTACGCTTGTATCTCGTCGCATATTTTTTTTTAACGCATTTTTGTCACACACTCTCATTCGACAATTATTCACTAAGAAGAAGTACTCTTGTATTACGGAGGGTTAAATAATGCAAGTAAGGTGGAAAGGAAGATGGAGTCCCGAGGTGCGGCGTCGGTAACTGCTACTCGGGAAAGGTGAGGAGACCCAGTTAATTACTAAAGCGTTTTAATCGCCGGCAAAGTTCCGTCCGGGAAGCCGGGAAGGGCTTCGTTGGATGCGGCGACTGTGTAAATTAGGAACTCGCCAGTTTCTCCTCTTCGCTCGTCTTTTCCGCGTCCGCATTATGTACGCTCGGTCTCTCGAGACGAGCGTCATCCTAATTTCCGACAAGAGCTTTGACTTTTACGTAATAGCGCGCGTCGCCCGCAACTTTTCCACATTATTCCGGAAAATTATTCCTGCCCTCCGCTAATGACCGAGACTTCTCTTTACCTTAATATATCGGAGAAACTCTGAATATATTCTCGATATAAGGATCGAAAATTCAATTGATTGCATTTTCAGTGTGTTAAATGCAGTTTTATTTGACGATAAACTTTAAACTATTGATATCAATTTAATGGTAAATTTAAGTAATTAATTTATAATAAATGAGGCTGGTATTAGCGGATATTTTTCGTAGAAATTCGTACAAAAGTTGCACGACGTCAAGTATGTAATCCTCACTTCTCTCGCTTGGTTTTAATTCATGTCGTTGTATTTTCTTCCTTTTGCGGGAAGAGGCTTTTATTTAACTTGATATTAAATGCCTCCCTTTCTCTCACTTCTCCTCCAACCCCTTCTCTCTTCTCTGCGGTTCCTGGCGCATATTTAGGGGTCGCTGGTTACAGGTTGCCCCGGCAACCACATCGAGAAACCCTCTGTCGTTGCCAAGGCAACCTTCTCCTTCGTCTTCTCACCCTCTCCTCTCTCCCGGAGATTCAATTCGAGAGAGCGAGAACGAGTCTAAAGGACAGAAGGGAGGGAGGAGGCTGATTTCTGCGTGTGTAGATGGAGGGTGGGGGGTGGAAGAGGGAGAGGACCTGAAGAAGAGACGAGAAGGGAAAAAAGATGGTGCGCTTTTTGGTGATTATATTTGATGGCGCGAGCGAGGACGTGCCAAATGAGGATTTGACCTTGATTAAAGGCGAACTTTCTCTCTCTCTCTCTCTCTTTCTCCTTATTAATAATAAAATGATACAGATGTTTGTTGCAAAGCCAAAGAAAAATTTTCCAGGAAATCCAATCTCTTTCGAAAGTATTTACTTTGCGATATAATCGCGCACCAAAATCCACGAAAATTAAATCAAATGCGCAAAAATGATAAGATGAGAATAAGAATGAAACTAAGATATTTAATGTAAAGTCATTAGACTTACTTCTCATAAGCTTAAAATGTTTCTATTTGAATTTGAAATGTATGAACGTAAAACTAGACAGAGGCAAGAAATATTTTGCAAACTCTCGTAACATCCGATCTTTTTTCTTTCTCACTGTTAGCCGCTAAAGAGATGCAAGTTTGAGAGCGATACGATGGCTCGTTCGTCGATTCAGGAAACATCGCGAGACTTAATGGAGCGGATTCTCGCGCGGTTTTGGTATTCGTAGCTGAAGCCGGGCGAAGAACTTATTCATAAGATTATTCGCCATTTTCGTCATGGCGCACTCTCTCCCTCCCTCTCCCTCCCACCCTCCCTATATCGTTATTTAAGTTTTATATTAAAGCACGGTCGGCGCGCGCGCGGAGCTCTCGGGTATTTGATGTATGACCCGCGCGTGTTCTGCTTCCTTCACCAAGATGCACCTAAACGTGAGATATCGTATCCGATCAATTTTTCATGGCCCCACTTCACCCCTTTCAGCCCCTCTCCTTTCCCTCGGTGGATGTAGAATGACCAGACTCGCATTCTCAGTCGAGATGTTGGCCGATAAATAATTCAATTATTCGCGATAATAAAGAAATAAATTCTAAAATGTTAATTATACTCTCTTAATTCAGGGAGGAAAAATTCAGAGATCCGGTAACTGTAAAAATACAAAAGAATATGAGGTTAACGCGCGAGATCAGCTGCTCGAATTAGAAGAATGCTCAAAGTTTTGTTTAGATGTAAAATAACGAGTTAGAAATGTATCGTTCGGTATCATTCTGGCAACAATATTCAGAGATGATAGATGAGCGCCGCTCTCTCGGTTCTCGTCGACGAGCGAGCGAATCGCGTGCTAAATAACTTCGCTAACAAGCTGCTGCCGCCGCCGCCGCCGCTGTTGCCACTGTGCAAAAAAAGATTACGTAAGCGGTAATGGCCGCCGGCTCCTCCTAAATTCGAGAACGAAGTGTTCCGGCCGAGCGAGCAATCCAAGAGAAAGAAAGAAAGAAAGAGAGAGAGAGAGAGAGAGAGAGAGAGGGAGAGGGAGGGAGAGAGCGCACAAGCGCGAGTTACCACTCGGCTCTGGTGGGGGTTAATTTTAATTTCCCAATTTTTCCCACGCCGACGCAGCGCAGGTAATTTCCTCCCCAGCAGAGAATAGATGTAATTACTTAACGCCTCCGAGCTCCTTTTATTAAAAGAGGATCGCGCCCTCGGGGGCTGGAGGGGCGGAAGGAGCCCCAAAGTGGGGATTGCCACGGGAGTGGTGGTGCGTTATCATGGGGGTGTCTCTTCCTCGCGAGCTCGTCCGTCCACTCGAGACTCGAATTACCCGTTTCATTAATTTTATCAATAGGACATTCCGTATGGAATAACACACCATCTACGATAGAAAAATCGAGGATCCCGAGATCCTTTAATCTCGACATGTTTGCAATACCACGAGACGTCTATAATTCTTTTACACGATTGTTAAATTAATCGGAAACCTCTTGATTGAAATTAGATATTTCTCAAATACACAAGTATTCTCGCCGCGCGTTTAGCTCAAGTAGCATTTAGCGATACAGCGCGTATCATGTGTTGATGTTGAATGTAATATTTAAATTAAACAAACAAAACTCGGAGATATATACTAGAGTCGCGGATTAAAAGGACTTAATTTTCCACTTTGAAAAAAAAAAAATCTTCATTCAAAGGAAGGATCGGAGAACGAGCGGGGGACAACAATGCCGTGCAATAAACAACCGTGCAACTCGTTGATATATACCTTTGCCTGTCCATTACCACGAATCCGACTCGGATCGAATTCGAGTGCCTCGGTCGACGAGATCGGCGAAGGGTATCTCGCAGCAGCTGTGGGAAGGGAGGAGCCATCTTGCGGCCTGTTTCAGGGAAGCCGCCAATTGATTCACCCCCACTAGACGCCGCAACCAGGCGTCGATTCAATTCCAGGACGAAAAAAGCGTCCGGTGGGCATGGCCGTCCCGTATTTCCATTGGTCCAACATCCCGCATCATCCACGAGTTTGCCGTGGGTTCGTCCAATCGCCGGCCTCTGGGCGGAACCTGAAACCAGTTTTGGTCTCGCTAACAGAGGGGAGTCGTTGACTCGAGTCTCTGGGCAGATAGTATTGTGCCGTTGGCTCATGCCGTAGTGGTTCTAATACCACAGCAGGTCCTTGCTACCAAGGAAATCCCGGAGATCCCCCTGTCGCACGCACTGGATTCGCGAAGGTCGCGAGGACCCGGAAGTCTACACCCGGTAACGTGTCACGGGGCTGAGAAAACTGTCGCGAACGTGCGCGTTACAGTGCTTCGATCGCGGCCGCGGACATTAATTTTAGACTATATCGAGAGGAATCACCCCCCGCGGATCGTGGAGCTTTCAGTGACGTCAGATGGGAGACTGCGAAGGACCTTTGAGAAGGTTTTGTTATCGTCCAAAGTCAACGAGCTTCAATCGACCAGCTTGTCAAGTGAAGAATTGATTGTATTGATGATTGGTGAAATTGACAATTTGCTATTGTTGTTGAATCATGGACGTATGATTGAAATATTGTAGTCTGATTTGTGATATCGCTCAAACTTGCTCAGAAAGGCCATTAAAAAACCGTGAGAACATCGTGAAGTTGGCCGACGGCTGGCGAAATTTTATCAGACGGCTGACCTGACAGGCAACGCAACTCCTCGACACAGTAAAAATTAGGAAATATGTGAAACAATTATTACTGACATTTTGGATCATGAGACTGATCTACAGATTCTACGACGGAAGCATCCAAAAACCAGGAACATGTGAATGATAGATGTTGAAAGACGGTAAATAATCTTGGAGAGTGTGTCGAAGATTATCGTCCTCTAAGATTAAGTTCTCTTAAAATATCGATGATTGAGATGAATTTGTGCCATAATCGAGAAGATTTAGAATGGCAGATGTAAAAGTCCATACAAAACAGCGAGATCTAAATTTTTATAAACGTCCCAATGATTATCATAAACTAGTGATTTATAGACTGTGATGACCCATGGACTGTATCGTTCAGTAGTGATCGTGCACCAAAAGGCCTAGAATGGAAGATGTAAGCGCGCGTTGAGACCAGAAACACTTAACGACTCTAGACACCAGATCCTCCTAATCCCTCAGCATTCCTGTTAGACACATGAGTCCGGCGCGCCAGTGATCGGAGGTGATCTCTTCCTCTCCTAGTGATCGGGCCTGATCGTCGACGATTGATGCGAGCGGACTGATCGCTCTCTCTCGAAGGAGAGACAACAGCCGGCGAGTTGGTACCGAAGATGGTCCTGGAGCCTGGAGGCGGTCTGTCCTTTCCGTTGCCGCCCGGCAGCGGCTCCAGCGCTTCCGGTGGATCCTTGCTGGCCCCGACCAGGCTGTTCCAACGTACGACGCCGGTGTTCCCGTTTCATTTGGCAGGATGGCCGCCTCATCATCCGGTTCTGGGACAGGTGCAGAGCCAGGTACAGCAGAGCATGCAGGCCCAGCATCAGGCCGCTGCCGCGGCGGTCAGATTCCTCAGCCATCATCACCCGCATCATCCGCATCCGACGTTGAGCAATCATTCGTTGGTACCGGCGATCACCGGGCATCATCCCGCTGTACATCATCTGCATCATGCCGCTGATCACGGAGAGGAAGAGGATGAGAAGAAAGGTGAGTTGATGTCCAACGATCAGGCAAGATTGAGAAGCCCGAAATTAACGTCAGATTTAATTTTTTTTTTCTAAAAATATTTTCGTTAATGCGTACGCACAATCAAAGAGAAATGTATTGTTCTGCCTAAAGGATTCCTCCCTCCCCTCTTTATATAACATAAACACCTGAAAAATATTCTAAATTTTGCCAGGAATCTCTTGAAAGCTTTATACGAATTGTAGACTTTTATACTCTGCTTGCTCAAGTCGTCCGAAGTAATTAAAAAAGGGTTTCGGACTGTAAGAAAAATAGAAATATATAAATCATCAACAAATATATAAAGATACAAATTATCGAGATGTGGATCATAGGATTCTCTATTTCAAAGAATCAGTGATATAGTTTAGAGAGCATTTTCTTCTCTGAACGCGCGTTGAAGTGCGTGGATAATGACGGCGTTTCCGAAATAGCTTTTGAAAAACGGTCTTCGGGGAGTGGCGTAACGCGGTCAATCATAAGATCGTTCCTGACGAGCCCCTGGGATCGCTTACGACGTTAGTCCCTGTCCCCCCTTTTCCCGCCCCCTCCTGGCGACCACCACCCGTCTGAAATCCGTGTTTCGTGCGCGCAAACGTCCGCGCTGCTGAGGGTGGAAATCTGTTTTTTACGTGATCCCATTCACGTCCCTAACACTTGTTTATGCTACGAAGGGAGCGCCACTTAATTCGCCTGCCTTTGGCCTTCGATTGTTTCCGCTGCTGCGAATTTATCGCGCGCTTCCGCGAATTTGCGTGGATTTTGCCGAACACACACTGTCGAAAATTATCGCGAGCCATCGAATAATTAAAATAAGATTTTTGATTAACATTCCGTTTTACAGGGCTGCCTAGATCTTTGCATAATTAATTCTGTGTATTATGTACAGAGACATATTGGAGGGAGGAAGGGGAGATATCTACTAAAAAAAGCCATTCTTTTATATTGTAGAAATACACACTAATAACTGCGAAAAATTAATATTAAAATCATAGAATTGAAAAAAAATGGAATGGAATAAATCTTGAATTGATAATAAAAGATAGTATTGAGAGACAATTTTAGCTGGAATGTATTTCTACAGAAATTTAATTGTAAAAGAATAAAATCACACACATATTATGTATAAAAAGTATTGCGATAAATAATTTTTCTCTATCAAATGTTTACTGAAAAAGTATGGAATAAAAATCTGTGAAAGAATTTATGAGTTTTAAAAGAGAGAGATATTTAATATCCAGAGATATAATAATATATATATATATATATATATATATATTTCAGTATATATTCTTGTAGAAATTTCTGACGAGTAAGTTACAGCTTCATTCATTGGAATTAGAAAAGTTTTGCTTGTTATCATACGGACTTGCCGGACTTCTTCTTCGGTAATTTCACGATTCTTCTCGGCATGCCGCGTTGAATAACACTTGGCGGTTTCGCCGCTTCCGGAAAAGTATGCGGCGGTTAGATTCGTTATAATTGCATAATGATTTCTACGTCTTGGAGAGGAGGATTTCGTTCATGAACGTCGGGTCGAGCACGCGAGCGTGCATCAAATCGGACCCGCCGGTTATTTCGGGATTTATGAAAAAGCTCCCTCCTCCTCCATTATGATAAATAGTTTTATTAGAAATGTCAGTAACGCGCGTAATTGCGAGCCTACCTTGATCGAACGTCATTTGCCAAACACTCTTTACAGCGTCACGTAGTGACGCGAGTCCGATTTATTTTCGCGTTTAATATCTTTCTTTGATATGCCGAGTTGAATGAAATCCGTCTCTGTCATATAATTTCTTTATTATGGAAAGTATCATTGGTGCTGGAATTAAAAAAAAAAATCGTATTTTATTCGTTTGCAGGTGACGCGAATCAAATAATTCAGAGTCTACGATAAAGCTTTTATATAAGATGAGCTATTCAGCAGAAACTACTCTCTTAAACTAAATTATTGAAAATATTACTGATTGAAACATTACTGAATTACACACAAAATTTCACCAAAGATCAGTGAATATTTCACTGTCCTGAATTGACTTTTTCAGTGAGATTTTACTCATTTGCAGTGTTTTGCTTATAACCGAGACTATTCTAATCAGTGATTATTCACTGCTTTTTAGTAATAATATACTGATTCTATTTACGAGAGTACAGATATTTTGCAACACTTGATTACAGAAAAAAATTCTATAATGTTTCGCAAATATTATCTGTTGTAACCTAAAGTCATTTCAGTATCCAAGTGCTACAGTTCTTCGATTAAAACCTACAAATCTCTGAAATCTTCATAGTCTCATCCTCAAACGCAGCTTTTAAAAACTCTAGATATTTTCTTCTTAAAATATTTGACTATTGAAGAGACTAGATAAATTTGCTTCCTATAATAAGAATTCCAAATCAACGTGAAAGCAATGAGCGAAACCGCTGATTCGTGTTTCCACTTCGAGCGTCGCGTTTCCCGCAATCGCGCGCATTGTATACCGCTAGGTTAATATTTAATTACACCGATTCTTAATTAAACGTTCGCGGCGCGCTGAGATTTTATCCCCCCCCCCTTCCCCCCTTCAACCCCCCCGATCGATGTCGTCCGGGCGATACGTCGCTCGGCGAACCGCGATCTCTCCCCTCTCCATCCACCGATTCGCCCCCTCCCTCTCTCATTTCGCTTCGCGAAACTCTCGTTTGCATAATTAGCTCGGCAGCGAACTACTCGCGGACTCGCGTGCGCATGCCTTTACGCGATCGTTAAACTTTTTCAGCGTTAGCGCGATCGTTAAGCCAGGCGCTTAGCGTCGCCGCGAAATTGCGTCCCGTCGGCGCTCGCGGCGGCGGCGGCTTTCAAGCTCGCACAAAGCCGCGGCCGCGCAATCTCGTCGTCACGAATTAAGATCGAGACGAGGAGGCTAGATCGCCGGGATTAAGACGTGTCGCACATCTCGCGTTAACCCGATCGGAATAGGGTACGTAATACTGGGGGTCGGGGGGTAATCACAGGTTCAATATGTACTTAAAAATCCGAGTCGAATCCGATAATCAAGTTTTCGTTTTCTAGGATTCGAATAATACTCATGAGAAATAATATTTCATATATCGTACTTGCGAAGTAATCGAATCTAGAACACACAGTTATATTCAACAATTTATTATAAACAAATTCGAATCTCCTTGTAAGATACTTAATTACATCTCTAATTGCGCCTCTTTTGTCTTCTTTATAATTCTTCGATAAATTCGGTATCGATTCCTGCTTGAGAAAATTTTTTCACGGACGAGTCGTTCTTTCATATGGATTGAAAATGTGTGAAATATTCGCGGATTGTTCAAACGAGAAAACGAGGAGAGGCAGAAGTACTCTAAACATAAATATCATTTAATAATCCGATGCAATTCGGGATTAAAATAGAATGGGATATAATAGTAATAGAATATGAATTAACTTTGTAGAGTCTCGATATCTATCACACTCAATCGATCTTTCGAAGAGTCTTATTTAAGCCGAGAACAATAACTTTCATATCACACATAATATCTCCGTGAGATACGAATCTATGGAGAGGCTTTTTTGTTCTCTAGTATTATCGTGCATAGATCATATATATATATATATCGAATAAGGTGTAACTATAATAGATAGTCGTGTTTTACGGCGCCGCGTGGAGAGTAAAGCAGAGAGAAAAAGATATAAACATAAACATTAATCGTATGAATAGTTTCTTGATTATGATCTCTCAAAGCATGAAGTATTTATGAATCATAACTCGCGCATTACACCAGTGATATTAGTTTTGAAATGATTGGATTTTAATTGCCACTTAAGCGTTGTACACCGTAGACGCCAATACGTCATGACAGGTGCGCGCGAATTGTTCATTACGCACGTCTCTCGTCAAAATAGCGCGTCCTTAAAACATGGCTCCTCGCGACCTGATGGAACTCTTGGATAAGAGACGAGATTGAATTAACACTTCGCAAGATTAAACTGTTATGCAGTTGGTATAGAAATCTCAGATTAATCACTTTCGCTACAATAATACGTATCCCATATACGTGATCGTTAGACTGACGGAAAACTCGGTTCCTTTTGGAAAAATAATTATTTAAAGACAGTAGTAGAGACCTGCAGTGTACTCTCTCGTCTAAGATTGCAAGCTACCCCCTTGATTACCGCGAACGAAATAACAGTGTCCATCTCGGAAAGAAACGCGATGCACTCGAAGGGATGCCGAAGAGAGGGATGCAGGTGAGACCAAACGAGCCGGGTTTCTTTAGTAAGCGATCGCGTTATCGTGGCATCCTGTCATTATTTTACGATTAGACCGAAGGAGGAGGCATCAGGGCAGTTGACAAAAAAGGGCGAACGATCGAGGGAAAGAGGGAGAAGGAGGAGAGAAGGGAAAAACATTTATAAGGATTGAAAGAAAAAAAATTATGGACCAAAAAGCTCGAAACGAAGCGAAACGTATCTCTCGCACTTGAGTCGAGTGTTGAAAGGCGCAACGATACGCGCTATTTTTCGCAGATAAATTTTCCATAATTGCGCCCACTGCGTTGTCCCGTTGAACATTTTATGGGTTGGAAATTAGTTAAGGTGAAGTCGAAACATTTCTCTGTAATTCGCCTTATGGTGTACAATTCTCGTGCCAACATCTTGCGCGGATGCAGAGAAAGTTTAATTGGCTGAGAAACGGGGGAACGTTTAAAAGTGACGCTTTCGCGCAAAATCGCCTGGATTTATCGCCGTTATCATCCTTTTCTCTTTCTCTCTTTCTTTCTGAAAACAGTGCGAAACTTTGCGCGAGGTTGCAATTATCGCCGAGAAACTCGAGTGCGTAATACGAATCTTAATATTAACCCTTCGCAAACTGACGTGTTGACCGCAGTGTCGTTTATTTATCATAATAACGAAAGGAATCCTCGGACCGAGGATTTAAAACGAGTGCCATTTTTTAAAAAGAACGTCAAACATGAAACATATTGCGACGATCGTCGTCTGTATTTAAATGCAGCGACGGCTAATTTTAGAAATGTTTGTCTATTAAAATACTACACGCGCATTACTGCCTTTCAACGCCTGCATTGAATGTAAATCGTGTAAATTATGGCGCGAAAACAATATCGATGTTGCAGTATGCCGCTGATAACGATGGGTAATTTTATGCGAGAGAGATACCGGCATATGATTATATAAAAATTTTTGCCTATCGAGAATTACGCGAGAATTAACGCGCGGAATGTGCGTCATTTATATACATAACGACATTGCGCCAAGACATTGCAATTATTGTTGCAATAATGATGCAATCTTATTAATTTAATTAAACGCGTTTACGAGGAATGTTAACTGTCGATTATACCATCGGGGGGAGCGAGATATCGCAACGTTCGTACAAGTACAAATTACAATTCATCCACCATCCCGTCGGATATTTGTCATTGTCATTATTGTCAGTTTCGCGCAATCGCGTCGTTACGCGGATTCGCCTGTGCTCGCTAGTGATGGGTTCAAGTTCAATATATACTTAAAAATCCGAGTCGAATCCAATAAGTTCCATTTTCTAGGATTCCAATAATACTCGCAAGAAATAATATTTCATATATTGTACTTGCGAAGTAATCGAATCTAGAACGGTTATATCCGAATTTTAGATTAAATACCTACAAGGTTCGAAATAATACTTAGAGGGTTGGAACCTACCCCTCGTTCGGGGGTTGGAGTCTACCTGAAAGTACTGTTTTCTTTTTTCGATGTAATCATAGAGAGTTCGAAACCATGCAAACAGATTCGAACCTACTCGTAAGGCACTTAATCCCATCATTACTGGTCGCAATAATAAATTTAATCGATGCGTAAAATCACATTAGTTTTCGCGTCGCGTGTTTATTAATGCGATAATTCGAAGTCGCGGGTTACGTGCCACCACATCGCCAATCCCTCCCCCTTTTCTTCCCCTCCTCATACGCTTGAAATTATCGCCGCTCGGATAAGTGCAAATTGCGAGTAATCTGGAAGATTTTACCGGGTGACAAACACACGTCATTAACGAAGCCATTCATTAGTCGCGATAATAGTCGGCTTCGTGTAAAAAAATAGCATCGGGTATCATCCGTCCCGCTTATAGAGCTGCCGACAATACTTATTCCAGTATCGATAACACGTACGTTTATATGATTCTGGAAAATAGTCCGTATATAATTTCACATCCCGCTAACACATGCGAATCACTTATTACCCGGTAAGACTTACAAACACGAAACGCAGGTAAAATGTTCACGCGAGAATTTTAATTGAGATGAAAATACTCCTAGGTCTCCAACACTCGTTTCTTCCCGCAAAATGTGAGGAGAGAATCAGCGCGTTGCAAGAAATTTTTAAAAGTTTTTAGATTTTTTTTTTTTTCTTTAAACAGTCTCAATACTTTCTCAAATTTTTCTCGACGTACTAAAAATGAATAGATATATTAAGATATATATCGCTACATATAAGAATACGTTTGCAGAATCGTAGAAATACAAATGGCTAAAAATTCCTCGAGTCTTCGGGCTTGAAAAATTTGTGGGTAAAGGACGCAAGAGACACACACACACACACACACACACACACACATACACACATACACATATATACGCGGGAAAGCTCGCGCAAGAGAAAAGATCACCGCGGAAAGAAAACTGGCGGGCAAAACGTGCGCGCGCGCGCGGCTCCGGGGGTAATAACTTAATTTAAACTAAACTACAGTTTAATAATTCTCCCGACCGGGGCTCTCTCGGCCGTGGAAGATGTGCCGGCAACCGGCAATTTCAGAGCCGCCGTTAACTGCCGGTCGTTAGTCCCTTTTCAAAACTCCTCTCTTTCTTCCCTCCGCCTCTCTCCCTCGCGCCGCCTGTCTCTCCACCGAGTCTCTCCCCCTTCTCAACCCCCCCCCCTTTTCCACCTCTATCCCCCTCTGCATTTCCCGCTCCTCGCGAACCCTCGGCGCGGACCCGAGCTACCAACGCTCGGTCACGAGCTAATTTTCGAGCGTGGCTTGCGTGTCGTGAATATCGCCACGGGCCCCCTTGCCCTTTCCCCTCGTTCGGGCCCCCCCCTTTTCGCCCCCTTTCGCCCCCTCAGAAATACTCGCGCGGCGCGACCGACAAATTGAATCGTCGTCCTCGTCTTTCGGCCGCCGCCGGGCATCTCGCCCGGATACAGGAGCCTGCGCGATCCATCGATCTCTGCCGATAGATTTCACGAACCGTGTATGTGTGTGTGTGTGTGTGTGTTTGCGAGTCGATAATACACATAAGTGTTCGATGTCATAATTGCCTTTACACGAAATCCCGTTATTCCTTAAAACCTGAAAACGAGACGAGAGTCTCTATTTCTGAAAGGACTTACATAGAAAGAGCAATAATTCATTGTTGCATCTCAATGTGCAATATTGCACGTTGCATTCTTTTTTTATACTTTGTTCGTCTAAAAATAACGGGAAGAGATTACGTGTATTTTTTAGAGAGAGAAAGGTTTTTAATATTTTCCTTGTAAAAAAAATATCGACAAATAGGGGCGATTGATTAATTCGTTAACGCCGGTTTGATATAAAAATTCATCAATTAAACATCACGAGCGCATATTAGATAAATCTTGATTTTCCAATTCTTGGTTTCGTCTACAAAGAATCACGCAACCACAAGTCAACCAGCCAGGCACTTACGAGGGAAATGCCGTGTCTGCAATATTTCTTATCGTCAGTTTTCTTTGCGACTAGAGAAACAGAGAGTGAGAGGAAGAGGAAGAGAGAGAGAGAGAGAGGAAGAAGAAAAAACATTAATTAAATAGTTTGAGTTACGATGGAGAGCAAAGTGGGGTAGTGGAGATGCATATAGCGGGAAGATATGGCTGACAGACTATAAATACGTCATATTTATATGCTCCGCTAATTGTCTTTGACGATAAGAATCTCCCTTTTATTACTTTCTGAGTTACTTCGCCAATTTCGCTTCCTGCCCCCTCACCGGCGCGGTCTCAATGTCTTGTAAATGCGATCTCCCGTCTGCAAACTTCGGCTTACATGGACGCAATTTTTCTCTTGGAAATATAAGGAGAGCTTTTAATCCTTTGCATATAAGTTTACGAAAAGACCGAAAGAAAAAAAAATATATTACAAAAAAATTACATTACAAAAAGTTATATTACAAAAAAATTACATTACAAGAAATTATATTACAAAAAAATTACATTACAAAAAATTATATTACAGAAAAAAAATTATATTGCAAAAAAATTGCGGTAACTTTAAAGTACGAGATACGTCCTCGAAATACGATACAAATTGAAGGGATTTTTTCTCAAATTCTCAAAATTTTCGCGGCGGCTGAGCTCGTCATGAATTAATAACTTGTGAGAGATTGCGCGTAATTATGAGAGAAGAGGAGCGTTTATCAGCCGGCGTGGATTTTTCATTGCGGCGACCCGCCGCGATAAAAATAAATGGTACGTCGGCAGACGCGGCGTTGTGTCGATGCGATATCATCAGGAATTATTTCAAATAAATTAACTCGCCCGTTTTGTCCGCGCGCGCGCGCGTGTGTGTGTGTGTGTGTGTGTGTGTGTATCGGCCACACAATGCTCGTCGCTTCTTACATTAACGCGCGATCTCGTCCTTCTTCGGAATTAACTCTTCCCGTGGTGCCGCGCGGCCCTTAATGTCTCGGGGAACATAAACGGTCGGATGATTTGTGAAGCGATACGCCACGGTGGAGAAACGGTAGCTAAACAGCGCGATACGCACTTAATACGAATTCGTTTACGTCATCATCGCGTTTAATGTGTCTCTCGGATAATTTGCTAATCCGCTACCGATACTCGGATTAGAAAGATATCGTTGCAAGGTGTCTACTCTCGGGAAAAACCGGGGATTATCAGGGATTTGTTTTTTTTTTACCTTGAAAAATCCGGGAATTCTTATGGAATTTTATTGAGACTCGGGGAATTTTTTTTTAAATTAGGCTTTGATAATTTTACTCATATATTGCAAGCGATCGATAATCCGCTGATATTGCACTTTGATATTGTCCAAATTAATTTTACGATTAATAAATCAATATTAAATGCTAGGCAAACTGCATTCTTAATAACTTTCTTTGTAATCGTATCTTATTTTACCTGGAATTTTAATCGAAAATTCCTGGAAGATCAGGGAATTTTTTTACTAGATTTGAGTAGACACCTTGACATCGTTTATTCTACGAGTCACATTTAAATCGAAAAGATAAGACATAATTTTCTAATTATACTCTAGATTATAAGTACGCCGTTTATATATATGTGTGTAACGACATCCATATTGCTTTCCAGCATCGACTGCAATTTCGAAATTTGGTAGTCGACGGACTCGCGAGTTTCCGTCCTCAATTAAGGAAACGAGCGAGTGAGAGACGACGTAAAAAATAGCCTTCGGTGAATTTTAAATTTATCGCGAGACGAGGCACGCCTACGTCTGAGCCGGAGAGAATATTGTACAACCGCGCGTCGACTGCCGTTTGCATTCGATTAATCGACGGCCCGTGATAAATCCGCGTTTTTACGAGCGGCCGCTTCCACGCGAGAATTAACATTTTCAGCAGCTCGCTACATTCTATTACTCGCTACTGGCCGCTGTCATAAATTAATGGCAACCTCATTACGTTGTAAAGCGAGGACGCTGTGAGCTTCGTCGCGAATCGAAAGTATTCGCGATTCGACGCATTCAGTGCGTCGTTTCCGCCGGAAAATTTTTATTCTTTATCGCTTATCGTAATCACCAAGTGAATAAAAAAAAAAAAAAAAGACGTATTATAAGAATGAATTTATGAGAAGACTCTACTAGAAATTTTATAGATTTCAATTGCTAACGCGAGCGCGTTAAAAGTAATTCGCGAAAATTATTGTTAAATAATTGAGACGCGAATAAATGTAGTATGTATAATTATCGCGGAATTTGTTCGGCGAATACGCCGAAATACAGAGTTGGGAAGTAACTCGTTACTTGTAACGAAGTTACAGTTACAGTTACATTTTTTCGGTAACTCTAACTTAACTTCGTCCCTTTTTCCCCATCTGTAACTGTAACTTAACTCAGTTACATATTTTCGGTAACTAGTAACTAATTTAATAGTTACATTAATAGTTACTTTATATATATTTCAAACTTTTGGCAGATTGCATTGGGCGGCCCTTGCGCTTGTGCATAAACATCGTTATCGACACTTTAAATTTTTATTAACATTTTTATTAATTTTTAAAAGGATTTGATATTCTATTCGATAAATTTTAGATATTAAATCATTGTAACTGCCTCTAATCACTGTTTATAATGTTTATAACATTGTATAAATTTGTAATAAATGTCAATAAATTTTTATCACTAAGTGTAGAGAGAGAGAGAGATTTGATATTTTTATTTTCATTACAAGAAAGTAACTGCAAAGTAACGACTCGTTACTTTTTAAGCAACTATAACTGTAACGAGTTACTTTTCAGAATCGATAACTTGTAACTGTAACTAGTTACATTTTCAATAAAAAAACTGTAACTGTAACTAGATACTTTTATAAAGTAACTTTCCTAACCCTGCCGAAATATGTCAGACGAGGTTTGTCACCGGGCGATTGATAATGAACGGTGCCGATTGGTCATTTAAAACAATCGACTCGCACCGACTCGAGATCTCACGCGACGACGAGGATATAATATCGCCCGGCGAAATGACACGCCATGGGGGTAACAATCCGTGGTTAGTAGTTAGGGTGGTATAAGCCAACGCCAGGCCCGGCACGCAATTTCTCCTCTTTAAGCCGAACGCAATCGGCCGCGCCGGGAACGCGAAATTATCATCGTTCAATATTGACCTCTCGTACTCGCTTCCTATTACGTTAATAATTGGGATAGGTTGCCCCTAAAGTGCCCCTGCTCGCATTTAACAATTTATTATTTTTATAATCGGATATCTAATTCAATATGGACGAACAAGGCGAATCCTCGTTTTTCCACAATTTCTCTTCGATTTCTCCCTCTCGCAGTGTTAAACTGCTAGTTCTCTGATACAAGTAATTCAAGATTAAAAGTTCGTTTAAGAGAAATTGGCTTTGGATTCTGAAAAAAAAAATGTACAGCTATCTTCTTCGTGTAAACATTCAACTTTTCATGTAACTTCGAAGCGCTACGATCTAAGGTAATTTCAGTTTTGAAAAGAACTCGTCGAGTAGCGGCGGCCCCTCCGTATTTTTTTTTTCCACGGCCGCGGCCGTGTAATATTTCTAATTGACACGTTAAATAAACACGACGGGTAATTAGTTCGCCCCAATAAAAAAGATGTCGGCCGCGAAATAAACACATAAACTCGCAATTACCTCCCGCGTCCCAGAAACAAGTTCAGAACTCGTGGACGCGCGTGGGATTTAAATGCGGGTATTTATTACCGGCTGGTTAAATTCCCAGTATTTACCGGGAATTAAGAGATACGCGCGCGCGAGCCGCCACGGCCATATATTTCCCGCTTGTCGCCACACGTATGTACGTACACGCCACGCGTGTTTCGTGTTGTACCCTTCGTTTAGCCCTTCGCGATCCCGAGTTTTTTATTTTTTATTTTTTATTTTTTTTTTCGACACCTCGGCAAAATTTCGCCGAGCGGGAACGATCGCCTCGCGAATCAAATTCGTTATCAGATCTCGCTTATAATTATGAATCGATTACGAATTAATCAAAGTCGGCTTCTTAGGACTTTATACATATAAGCACTTTTGAAAATTAATAATAAATATATAAATATAATAAATTTAATAACAATTCTCTCAAGCAGAACGTTTCTCAAATTCACCTGAATCGCCAATTGGAACTTTGCGTCGAGACGTGATTCTCGAATGATTAATGAATAGCGTCGATGAACTTTATATATTCAGGATAATAAAAAAAAAAAAAAAAAAAAACTTGCCATGAGTGTGCAATGTTAGTGGAAGTTCGGTCGTGCGTAAAAGAAGTCCGTGACGAAGCTGAATGCCTCCGGGTTGCAAAAACGTATCGTGTTTACGAGAATCGATGCGTCAAATCGATCGATCGAAATTCTCCGAGGTCTACGAGGCGTCCCTAGATCGTCCCTTCTCCATCCACCCCCCCCTTCTTATCGAGGTAGTCAGCCGGCCACTTGATGCCGGTTATACGCGACCGAGGATCGCACACGCGAAGGTATTAATATATAATTAACCGGCTCGGTTGTAGATCGTATCTGAGAAAAGCCTCCTTATCGGACGCCCGGCTACCCATATTATGCGAGGATCTCTTCTACGTAGCTCGTTCGATGGCCCTTCTCTCCGCCCTTTCTCCGAAGCCGTCTCCTCGTCCTTCTCTTCGTGTATTCGTGAATCGCGTTGTCGCAATGTGTTCTCCTGCGAATGTCGCGGATTCGTCGACCTAGAGAACCTATTGCGTCGGCGATTCGCGATTTCGAGACACGGGGTGCATTCAAGGATGTAAATACTCGGGGGGGAGGGGGAGGGGGGAGAGGGAGGGGGAGGGGGAGGGGGGAGGGATCCGAAAAGAGGGTCCGATGACACAAGATCTAAGAGACCGAGGAGATCGTCGAGCGTGATTATTTCGCTAAATCTGATCGTTGACGCGCGTAAAGATGAAAAAAAAAAACCTTACTAGACGTCACAACAGACGTCACGTTCACCTCTATTGATCTATCTCCGCGTATATTGTAACTTGTGATCACGCTGTTAACTTAACAGCGATGGATTCTTCCGTATCTCGTCGTCGTCGTCGATCGATCCTTTTCGGGTTCACTCGCTTCGGTTGCCATCTCGTCTTAATTGGGATCCTCGCTCTTGAGCGCAGTCGCAGTAATCAGCAGGATCAGATACTTGTAAACGAGGACTTAATATCTCAGACTTGTGGCATGTAACATTATTACACGCGTAATAATCGAGCGAAGAATTCACGCGGCTTAAGATAAACCCGAGAGATGCATGTAACACGCGGCTTTCCATAAGTGTTTGTTTAAAAATTCGATAAATGAGAGTTACGAAATAAATGTAATATCTCGACGTTTTTGATTCGGCGTGTTTGGGGATTTAATGTAAAAAAAAAAAAAGATATACAGAATCTGTGCATTATTATCAAACTTAAGAAGTCAAGAAGTCGGCGAATCATTTAAAGTCGAAGAAATTTGTCTCAATTCATCTCGCTCGCGACTGACGCTAATTCCACGAATCCCGCAGGGCTTTCGAAGAATTCGAATAAAATGTCGGGCCATTTCTCAAAACTAAAGTCCTAAGAAAGAGAGAGAGAGAGAGAGAGAGAGTCGAATCGTGAAGTCTATTAGCGTCCGGGAACGGGTTTCTTAATTTGACAAACGCGCGGTTATATCAACTATCAGGTATAATTTCGTCTAATTAATTCAGTCGCGCATTGCGCAATCGCCGCGACAAACCTCCCTCGTGAGAGAGACACAAACGAGCTTTAATATTCGAGACTCCGCTCTCCGAGCATTAAATATAAATATAATTGTAGCGTCTCTGTTAATAAACCGAGACGCTCCGAGTCCGTTAAATCATATCGCCTTCCAGGTGAATTCACGAACGGCTCCGCCTTCGTTAAGGACACGTGAGGCTCTTGGGCCCTTATAATTCCTTAGAGCAGTGGTTCTTAACCAGGGCATCTCGTTTCGTAGATGCGAACTCTAAATATAAAATATATTAGATTTTTTTTTCAAGAATGCAAAATGTGCTGCATTTCGCCATTATGTGCAATTTTTATTGTTTATCGAATTGAAAAAGTTCTGTTAAATCTACGTCTGTTTTGTTCTGAAAGAAAATAAAAAGGTTTTTATTGTTAGAAAATGTTAAATCTTCCTTTTCGAAACATATTTTCGAACTTTTGCATAACCCATGAGTATCGTATAACACGGTATCATATGATCCCGCGTTACTCCGGGAGCTGCTGTATATTTCTCATAAAAATGCTAAAACATGTATTTTAAGAATCCAAGTGTGATCCAGGACTATCGAATAAGTTAAGAGCTACTCCTCTTTCTAGGAAAACGCTTCAAATACAGTACACGGAAAAAAAAGAGGTGTCAAATCAAAACTTATATACTCAACTTAACGCGTTCATTGTTTCCTATATACGCAACAATCTATAATCTTCTTATAAGAATTTTATAATCTTAAATTTCAACAACATTACAGTCTTATTGCAATATTATAATTGTCACTTGAAGAATACAATATAATTATCTTGACAATAAAACATCTTCTTTTAACATTTTTAAAAAGTTGTATTAAGAAGATGAAAAGTTGTATTAAGAAGATGAAAAGTTGTATTAAGAAGATGAAAGTGTTGTTTTGATTGTACCTCTTTTTATATTTTATAATCTTCGATTTGAAAATGTTATTTTTGATCCAACATTTTTTTAGCTCTCTTTCAGAATAAGGTATAGTTAAATAGAAATTATTTAATTTTACTCTAAGAAAATTATAATCTTCGATTTGAAAATATTTTATTTTCTATCCAACATTTTTTTCTTTCCATTCAAGAAAATTATTCTTAAATAATAAGAATATATTTTTCTTGGTTGAACTATATAAAATGGCTTTATTCAAGCAAATTTTCTTTGTTTAACGCAATATAATCTCATTTCAAGATTTCCACGTTGAAACTAAAGATATTTTCAAAATAAGAATTTGTCTTTTTTCTGTGTATTCATCATATTCCCGCGCGTTTCTCCCCATCCTTTCCTCCTCGTTATTTCCACAAAACAATAATCGTTAAACGCAATAACCGCTCATTTCCGAGCCCTCCTGTTCCACGTACTCTGCGGATCTTCGTTTTCGCACCTCGCGAGTCAGATATGACGTTAGGAGTCGTTCTCGCGAGCGAGAGTCGAGACCTCCTTTCCCTGCTCTCTCGGTTCGGCGAGGGGGTGAAGAGGGGGCGAGGGGGGGGGGAGAGGGGGGAGAAGAGGGTGCTCGGAGGGGAATGTAACCGGGCGTCAGGAGGATTGATGGCGTCTAGATGCAAATGCAGTCAGTCTGGCACGCAAGCAACGTATCCACCTACCGACGCCTTATGCCAGTTAACGCCTTACAGCTTAATAATCTTGTTCTCTTTCCCTTTCTCTCTCTCTTTCTCTTTCTCTCTTTCCTTTTTCGCCCATCCGTGTCCTTTATCACACACACATTCTCCTTCTCGCGCGCGCGCGCGCGTCAAACTAAATTACTTTATTAACCCCCTTTTCCTGGGATCATTCTCCCAACCTTCCGGATCTCTCAAAGGACCAAAACGACCGATCGGTTCAGGACGCAGAAGCAGAAGCCATCCTGCAGTTCGTTAAACACCGGTGTCGTTAAATTTATATTAACGTTTGGCGAGGTCGCGAACATACATTTAACAAATGATTTATAATGACAACGTGAAGAATAGATTCTCAGATTGGATAGATTCAATATTGAATAGAGAATTATGTGTGAATAGATTCAATATTCAAATGTGCACTCTCTCGGTTAACATCTTTCTTTTAACGAGATGTTTGCATTCCGTATTCTTTAAAAGATACAGAATAATAAATAAAAAGGCTACTAATGAACGAGGTAGATTAATATCGATGATTAGATCAGACTGAGATGAAACAAGTAAATGCGGTCTTATAAATCTATGGCGTAAAATAAATTTGCAATAAATTGCAAAGTTCCTTTGGTATATTTGATTTAGCCTTCATTAAAAAGTTTAGTCGATTCTGCTGGATTTTTAAAACCTAGAAAATTAGAACGGAAACGATACAATCGCAGGCGCAAATGGTCGAGCGTTTAGTACCACCTCCGCGGCGTTCCGGTATCTAGCAGGGTTTAATCAACCCTTAAAGGGGTGAGATGTGGACGTGTAGTCCGGAGTAGTTGACCCGAAATAGGTAGCGTGTCGCCGGCTCACCTGGAAACTGGTGTTGCTTGCCAGGTAGGAGGAGACGCCGGTCTCCTGGGTGCCAGGATGTCGTTCCTAACGCTAATGACGTCGTTGGCTCTCACTTAACAAGAGACTACCCTCTAAATGGGGGCTTGCGTCCTGGAAGCGGCGCTCGCCAAGCCGGTGATTACGAAACTCGCGGATTCACTTCTGAATTGCATTCGTCGTGCAAATGCTATGCACTTTGTGCTCGCGTTTACGCAGCTTGTCCGTCGTCGTGAGGCGATAAGTGACACTTTTTTGCCGAACGCGTAAGGGAAGTGTGCCTAATATCGGGGATCATTTTTAAAACCTCGTATTTGAACAAGATTTTGTTTAGAAAATAAAAATTATATAAATCACGTGGTTTATACACGGATTTTTAGCTGTAATAAATAAACTTCTTTGATAATATAATCCATTTTTTTTATCGTACACCTAATATTGAAACATGGCTGTTCAAACGAGAATACAAAAGTCTACAACTTAACTTTTATTAGTGAAATTGAAAGACTATAACTTACAGATTGCATAAATGTTAAGAAAAAAATACCTTCACGTACCTTTTCATTCAAAACACCTATCTAAACACACGTGCGTAAAAATTTTTTTAGATAACCAAAACTGAAATAATTTACACCGACAAACTGACTACTTTGTAAACTTCCACAATTAGACTAACGTTATACTGCACAAAGGAGAAGCAATTAAGACAGTTTCCAAGGTGTACGATATTGGGTTCAGTTCCCTTATTATCAAACTAACGATTCCTGTTGACTGTCAAAAATGACGGAAATGTACAATACGAGAAACAAGGAATATATTAATTTTATTAGAGAATTTTCAATATTCGCAAATATTTATTCCGCGCGCGATGATAGACAGAGATCAAAGGATTGATTACATTTATTGTCTCATATATTTCCTTTAATCTCGATATATTTAAATATCAGATTGATATTTTTTTATTTATAATATACAATAATTATGACAATAGAAAGACTGATTTTTCTGCCGCAAATTTTCAACACGACACATGCGAATCGTCGCGACAAGGCCACGACGGCACGTTAATACGCAGAAGTGTTTCCCGGGACAACCCAGGTGTAATTTCAATTTAATTGCACGTTATTTCGGCCGTGTATACACATACATACACACGTGTAAGGCGAGGCGAGACGAAGCCTTATTAAAGCGCCTTCGGGTTTGCCTCCACGCTGACGAGCTCGCTCGTTTCACCTCGCCTGGCTTCGCAAGGATCGTGGAAGACCGAGGAGGATACTCGGGTGCTCTTCCTTGGGAAATTATCCTGCAGACCTTAATCTTCTCACGGTGGTGCATCAGCGCGAACTCGGCCATGATCGAATAATTAATTCCGCGCGTAATTTTTCTTTCGATACTTTGACATCTGAATTCGTCCATCGTTGTTCGATTTCGAATAAATCGAAAAAAACATTTTTCCTGCAGTTTAATGACGAATTTTACGAAACACCGCACATCTATGATCAATAGGGAACGATTGAAATTTATCGGAGAAAAGCTTCCAGTAATAAATATTACAATACGATGTGTATGCGATGAAACTTAACGTAGAGAAGAAATTAAAGAGCGGAGACTCAGTCCATAATTTGTTGAGTTTATCTTATAAAGAAAAATAAGAAGAGAGAGGTATCTTATACAAATAAGATAGACTGCATTAATTATCAATTGGTCCGCTCTTAACCGTTCGATCGTTATTCCAATTGAGAGAACTCTTTTTCGAAAAAAAAAAAAGATTATCTCTCTGCGCGTCTGGTGCAGAACCAGTTTCGCTAATATCTACATACGGTCTTTCCTCCTCTCTCCTTTCTCCCTCATCGTCGCATTTCCATCGCTCGTTTTCCCGGCGAATAAGACGTCCGCATAAAAGAGAGTTGCCACGAAGGGTCGCGTGCGTCGTTAGAGGCCAGTAACGTATCATCATGCGATTACACCGCGCTAAAAACGTGCCACGTCAACGCGTATTAAACGCACACAGCCGTGAGCGATCGCGCACACCGACGTGGAATCGTCTATAAAAACGCCTCGTTCGCCGGTAATTGATTGCGGAGCTCCGGTCCAGAATTTCGCGCAAAATCTTCGCCGACCACGCCGGATGATGATGCTCTTCGTCATTGGTCGTATACTTGCCGCATCCTACGGGAGAGAGGAAATTTTTCAATCGAATCTTCCAGGCGAGACGTTTATTAAGCATCGTTAGTGGACGGACACATCTCTCCGAGAATAAAACGCTTCTTGGGTCTTAAATATTTAGAGATTAAAATTGAATATTTTTGTATAGTAAGGAACAACAACAGCTATTATGGACAACTGAAATTAAAAGTTAATCAACGGCATAAAAGTAATTTACGAAGTATTGAAATATCGGTATAATTTGCAGGGTGTCTCTCTCTGGAAAAAACGGGAAAACCGGGGATTGTCAGAAATTTACTTTATCTTGAAAAATCCGGGAATTCTCATAGAATTTTATTGAGACTCAGGGAATTTTTTTCAAAAATTGTGTCTTTGGTCATTTTATTGACGATCTCTTTTTAGTATCAAGGTCTTATACAAGTTTTATTTTACGATTAATGAATCAATATTAAATGCTAGAAAAATTGCATTCTTGATAACTTTCTTTGTAATCGTATGAATAGAAAACATTAGAAAACGCATACAATATAGAAACTTATTTTAAAAAGCAGCTAAAAATTTTCTTATTTTACCTGGAACTTTAAACGAAAAAACCTGGAAGATCAGGGAATTCTCAGAGAATTTTTTTACAAGATTTGAGTAGACACCCTGAATTGAAAACGATTAAATGCTTCTTTTCTATTTTAAACTTTCACAAAATTTAATTAGAACACAATTAATATATTAACTGCACTCTAAAATAAATGGCGTTTGAAAAAACTTGTCAAGTTTAGGATAATCAAATATTTTAATGTGAAATATTTTGTAATATGTATAAACTGATAGTATAATCATAAAATGTGTGTACATCCGAGAAAAGAATAAGCTTAGGTAATATGTCTGTTTACATACTATACGCAGGTATATATTAGTTTGATTGACGATGTGTCGGTAGTTAAATGCTTAAAGAATGGTCCTCTAGTGCGCGTTTTAATTTGAATCATCGGCTTAATTACAAGCGACATAAATCGCTGGCGTTGTAAGTCATTAAATGCCTTATTAGCTTTTCCGACGGATATTAAAGGTGGATATTTTAAAAAACGGCAAGATCGCGACACTGAAAGTAAAAGAACAGATAGACCGCGACGCAATCAGACTGGAACGCTCGAGAAAACGGCCGCTAATTGGATCATTATCATTGAAATCGCGGACAAGAATCGTGTTTGAGGAAGTGTATGTCATTTACGAAATGGCGATCCGTGACCGAACCCGTAGTTATCGTATTTATTGTATTTGGTAATGAGAGACTATCGCAACATGCGAAAAGTATCAAGTATGTTAGGATAAATGGATACTTGTATAGCGAAATCACCTTTTCATTAAGCGTTAATAACGAACACGCATGATCTTTGTTATCTTGATCTGATATTTTCATGTTGATACTGGCATTAATTTATTAACGCTTTCCGCAGAGATGCAACAATTGAGAATTTTAATGTAACAGAGTTAAGCCATTCTTTAAAAAAAAAAAAAAAACGTAACATCAATTTTATTTTTAAAATATTAAGTCAAAATACATTTGGTAAAATTTGATTTAATTATACATCTTGCAATAGCAATTGATACACACGTAATGGATAAACAAATAAACTTCGAGGAATATTACGAAACACGATAAAAGTTAAAATTGAAAGAATCTTTTCTGAGAAAGATAAAAGACTCATACGAGGTCAAGTATCTGACCTGAATTCCGAATATGATAGTCATTTCTGTGAAAATAGAGAAAAACACGGTGACATAATGAAATCTTTTTATCGTTATTCAATATGTGAAGCGATCCGTAAAGAGATATTTAAGATTATTCTATAAAGTAACATTTCTATAAAATAACACAAAGATTTGTATAAAAAGAAATTGCAAAAGATGGGGAATAAACACTTGCTTTTTTTAGCTTATTTTAATTAATCTTCGAAAGAGATTCAAACTTATTCTCGACATGATATATATAATATTATTGAAAATTAAAATATTGCAAGAAACAACAATTTTTCTAACAAATTTTTGTTGGAATAAATTATTACAAATAATGTCTAAAGAATTTAAAATTATTGAAAAAAGATAAAAAAAATCTAAGTACGATGGACAATTTTCAAGATTTAGACGTCTAGATGTCTGTTACGTATATCATTGTTATAATTATTACAAAAACATTAATCTTCTACTTAATGCAATTATAAGTTAGATCTTGAACTAGAAATTAATTCGCATTGCTCGATTTTTCGTCGCGACATTGAATCGTACGTGAGAATTGACCTCGTGAGCAAAATCACGTGGGTACAAACTCGCGTTTTCTTTCTCGCTGGAAGATACTTACACACATATATGTATATATATACATATATATATACACGGATTCGCGGTCGAAATGTATTTACGCGGTTTCGCTCGAGCGTGATCTCTCGGCCAGCCAGAAGGCGCGGGAGGTTGTTATCGGACGCGGCTATCAAAGTTGATGGATGATAGCGGGCGGCGCGCTAAATAATTTATGAGGGAACGAGTTAAACAATTTTCACGTCCGGTTTGATCCGTCGTCTTAATCTATTTTCGTTGCGGCCGCTCGCCTCGCAGCGGAATCGCATTTCCGTCTAACGAGGGAAGCGCCTGTCTCCCGGCGTAACGCACTCGGTGCATAATGAACCTGACATGATGATAATGAGTCGACTAATTTCATGATATGACCACGACGCCCTTCAGCACGACAACGTCTCTGCGCGCGCGCGCGTGCGTGATTCATATAATTATGTTAATTAAAAAATTACAAGTGTGTTAGCTTTTTGTTTTCGTACAAAGTATGGCCAAATAATAATAAACTGCGGACACACGTTCTCGTGCCGCGGTACAAGCGTGTAACACGTATGTTTCACTATATGTCCCGTAAATTTGCATTGATCCCAAATAATATCGAAATATTGCGCGTGTACATACACTTTAATTACGCGTAATCGCGAGAAGAAAAAAAAAGGAATTGTCCGCCATATTCTCCCGCCGCATTCGCTCGGAGTTATTAATTACCGCCGCTTATATTCCATTATGAGATTCGGTGAGCAAGTGAGCGCGGTGTGATTGGCCGGCATTGACACGATAAAGGTATTATCGTTGGCGACGATCCTTCAACCTGCCACTGCGCCAGAGAGCGCGCTTATTACGGATTATAGATTATCAATAATGAGCGAGAGACGCGGAGCGAGCGAGACGAGGGCCAGATAAATAGCATATAATTACGCTGATTAATGCCCAACCCTCGCGATTTTTCACTGCCTTTGGCCACCTCAACGACGAGCCGATTCGCAAACAATCTTTACTTGCCATCGGAAAATCTTAATTGGCCGACTCTTTTCACAAAGCTGATCGAAATAATCCTGCATGATATTTCAGGGTGTCTATTCCCTGGAAAATCCAGGAAAACCGGGAACTATCAGGGATTTTTTTTTACCTTGAAAAATCTTGGAATTCTTATGAAATTTTATTGAGACTCAGGGAATTTTATCAAAAATTGTGTCTTTGAGAATTTTATTTCTCTTATATTGCAAGCGGTCGATAATCCGCTGATTGATCACAGATCATTCGCTGATATTGCACTTTGTTATTGTCCAAATTAATTTTACGATTAATAAATCAATATTAAATGCTAGAAAAACTGCATTCTTGATAACTTTCTTTGTAATCGTATGAATAGAAAACATTAGAAAGCGCATACAATAAGAAAACTCATTTTAAAAAGCTGCATTTACAAATTTTCATATTTTTATCTGGAATTTTAAACAAAAATACCTGGAAGATCACGTAATTTCTTAGAGAATTATTTTACAAGATTTGAGTAGACACCCTGTATTTTCAACTCGCTAGTATCGCGCGACGATGCAATTTTCACGCAGGAAAGCGATTATCTGAAATTAATATCAAAATTTAATTTTTATAAATTATATTAATTATATTAATTATATTAATTATAAACTTAATTACGTATTATAAGCTTTCATCTTCCATTTGTAAATTTAAACCTTTTGTTTTCGATTTTACACTGTGACGTCACATTTAATGACGAAAAATCGTGCAAAAAAAAAATGAAATATATATTTTACATCGGAATAAACATCGCGGAATGATATCGGGAGAGAAATTTTGTGAGGTCAGGATTCCCCCATAAAGAGACATCGCCCGAGAGTCGATCCTCGCGATTTCTCTCGTCTCGTCTCGTTCCGCGACGATCGAGATAACTCGGGGGAGGACTCCGGTATTGCGCGGTCAATCATAATTCCCGATCTTTTATTCAATTCCGGCCATTAGCATGCATACGCGCGGCATGGAACCGCCGATCCCAGCCGGAGATATCGCGGATCGTCCTCGTAAAATCACTGAAATTCCATGTTTATTCAATACGTCGGGACGCACTCTCTGCGCGTCTTATCTCGCGCGTGCCTAGATAAGATGGGAAGCGATTTTCGATGTACGGGCTCTCGCCCGTCGCGAATCACGCGCGGTTATTGCTCCTCGGCCCCGGAACCGACCGCCATTTTAATCAATACCGAGGGGATTTTGCGCAATATTGGTCGGCATCATCGAATCATCCCTTCCGGTGGATAATCATTTTTTCTTTTATGATATTCTATTGTACCATAATTTTATATTACTGTGTCTCTCCGTAATTTTTCGTAGCTTCAATAACCGATCAGCTGATCAGCTGATTGCTATTTCAATTTTGTGATGTGTAATTTTTTATAGGTATTATAGATTACGTGTTTAAAGTCACTTTATATAAAGATCCAATTCTCACTCGACGAAATGTTTACCTTGCGCCGCACGTTAGCAAACGGCGCGAAATTAAGATAAATTCGCGATCGTTCGCCATTCGACGTCGTCCTCCATTTTCGTGTCGCACGAACATAATAATTCCCGTCGAAAGTATACAGTACTTAATTCGATATCGATATCGATCACACGCGAGATAGGCTGCCGCAAATTATAACGTTTCGTTGCCCATGGATGTTCAACGATCCACCGATCGATCGTCAAACTTAATCTTTGAAAAGAGAAAATTACAACTAGCATGTGATCGTAATTTTTTTTTTTCGATAATTAATCATAATAAGAGGAAGTAATAATAGAGTTATTTTTATGAGAAATATATACAGAATAAGTATCGAAAATTAACTTGCGAACATTAAAAGACGTAATTAACAAGGGAGAATTGAAAGTACTGGGAGACTTGGAAATTTAACGTAGGTTTATTAACAGAATGCCGATGTATTGTAATTAACAGATTAGATTTTAGAATCAAATAAGGGAAGTGTGCCTAATATCGGACCCATTTTTAAAATCTCATATTTGAACAAGATTTTGTTTAGAAAATAGAAATTAAATAAATCACAACATGGTTTACACAAACTTCTAACTGTAATAAATAACAAAATTTTTTTGATAATGTTATCCATTTTTTTAAGTAGAAATGTAAAAAATGATAATTTCCGATATTGGGACACATTATATGTTCATAATATCGTACACTTAATATCGAAATATGACTGTCCGAACGAGAATACAAAAGTCTACAACTTAACTTTTATTAATGAAATTAAAAGACTGTAACCTACAGACTGCATATGTGTTAAGGAAAAAATACCTTCACGTACCTTTTCATTCAAAACACCTGCCTAAACACACGTACGCAAAAATTTTTTTAGATAATCAAAAATGAAATAATTTACACCGACAAACTGACTACTTTGTAAACTTCCACAATTAGACTAATGTTACACTGCACAAAGGAGAAGCAATTAAGACAGTTTCCAAGAGAGTGCAGAGCATTTAGTAGAGAAATACAAGTGTACGATATTGGACTCACTTCTCTTACTAATCCGTAAAACCGATGCTGGGAGCATTTTATCGTTTGAAGTCCAGCCTGGCGAAATTTGTTCTCCAAACGCGCTCTCTGAAATTACGAGAGAGCTCGCGTTAGAAATTATGTCGTTAGATTATGTCTACGAACAATGATGATTGCCGCTATAATCTCTTCGCGTCATGCTCGGCTTGACACTACATATACAAGTACAAGAATAAAATGGCACGATCGGCTTGTGTTGCAAAGTGTGTGCGCGCGCGAATTCATCGATTTACATCGGCAAAGTGGCGAGCACGAAAGCGAGCGCGCGCGCCCCGTTGCAGCTGCTCGATCGGAGGAGAAGATTGAAGAGGCGCGCACACTTTACTACATGGTTAACTTCATTATCGGAGAACGCGCGCGTTACAGCAACAGCAACAGCAATAACGACAACAACAACAACAACAACAACAGCAACGGCAACGGGCCGCGTTATTGCACGGCGGTTAGCGTAACTACTGCATTTGTTTTCGCTGCGAGACGTGCACTTACGTCGCGCCAGCAACAATGGCTCGCGCCGATTAAGTAATTGCGGGTGTGTTATGCGTCGGTGCTATGTCGCCGTCGTTATCGTTTATACCTGGGATATCTTGGCTCTAACGTTCTTGAACGCGTTGGGCCACTGAATCCTTGATACGTCGCGAATCCTGTGGAACCCTTCTGTCAATGGATGTTAAAAATGTGTCGGAACAAAATACAAAGAGATTTTGTATCCGGAAACCTCCTAAAATATAACGGGAAAGAATGTTCGATGCCCAGCAGCTGCTATAAAAAAATTGTTGCAGTGCAATGTGTCGAAAACATTCGAGTACCGCTACATCGATGAAAAGGAGAAAAATTATGCATTGACAGAGAAGGGTTAAAGCTAACTCTCGGATTTACACTCTTGGAATCTCGCGGCATTAAAAACTCGATCGCATCTCGCGGATCTGATCTTTGATGCCTTAGAATTCTAATGCTTCAAAGCTCCCGAAAGTTTTAATACTGATTTACGAGGCTGGGGATTTCTGAGTCTTTCTTCTTTCAAAACTCGAATCTTTCAAAAACGCTCTTTTCCAGAGTTTGCGAAAAAATAGTTTCTTAAATATTGGAATTCTCGAGTCTCACAGCATCTCGATATTGCCTTTTATATTCGACGTTCAATCTTTTTATGTTTGATCCTTGAAATCTCAAGATAGATTTCAAGCCAATTTTTGGAGAGAATGTTAGATATTCGATTTTATGTAGAAATATATCTCACGTTTTTTGCCGATTTATATTTTTCTAAAGTCTATGTTTTCTCTCTTCAGGTTGCGACGGGGAGTCGGACGAGGGCGGCAACAAGAGACGAAGAAGCAGGACTAACTTCAACAGTTGGCAGTTGGAAGAATTGGAGCGGGCCTTCCTGTCGAGTCATTATCCCGACGTCTTTATGCGAGAAGCTCTGGCTGTGAGACTCGAATTAAAGGAGAGCCGCGTGGCGGTGAGTTCCTTTCTCTATCGTCATTCATTTTTCAATGATTAAACATATATAGAACGCGTCCGACGCTGCATATTATCTCTGAATCTCAGAGATAATAGAAATGAAAATAAAAGGGATAACGTTAAAATAGCCTGTGAGCCAAGGATAAATGGAAATATGGAACGTAAATTAATGACAAGGCTTTGTTAATCGCTGCATTTCTAAATCGACGCGATTAATTAATTCATTTTAATTTGAAACAAAATTTGCATAGAGATCAAACTTTAACAAAATTTTATTTTAGTTTCAAAAATATATCTGAAGAAAATAATATTGTAAAAGAATGGCATTCTTTATGCAACTCCTGCCAGGCAAAGTTTCAAGTTGACCGAAAAATTTGTAAGAGAGACGTGCAAGTTTTGCGATACCCGTTACGTGAACATCGCGTGCTTCTCCTCTGACCAATAATAGCGCAAAAGAAAAAGATAGAGAATAGAATTGCAAAATTAAAGTCCTAGTCGTTTGCGGAATGTAATGGGAGTACGATGCAAAAGGAGATAAGAATGAAGACCGAGAGCGGGAGGGGTTGAATGAGATATAGAACACCGGTACAGTAAAATAGAAGAAGGGAACGGATGTATGCGCTATTTACGGGGCCTAACGCGCGTGTCTAAGCGGATAAATATAAATATCCGCTCGAAGGATCTGAGGGTGACCGTGTGTCCGACCGGCCGTGAAATTGAGAGTCCACCCTTCGCGGTCCTGTCGAAGGATTCGGCTGGATTGGCGTTCGTCGAACGCGGGCGTGAGCTGTCCGAACACCGGAAGAGGGCTGGCCACGTTGAACAGATTTAATGCCAGTTTCGCGGAGGCTCAAATGACACGCGACGTCCCGCAACGTCGCGACGGATTCTTATGGAACAAGGAAGATCTTTATAATGATCTATTCTACAAAGCACTCTCACGCTTCTGTTTTCCAGGGTGTCTACTCCTTGGAAAAACCGAGAAAACCGAGGATTGTCAAGGATTTTTTTTTTTAATTTTGAAAGATCTGGGAATTTTCTCGTAGAATTTTATTGAGACTTGCAGAAAATTTTTTTCAAAAATTGTGTCTTTGATAATTTTATTGACGATCTCTTTTTAGTATCAAGATCATATTTAAATAAATTATTACTTCTTAAAACGTTTATAATAAATTATTTTTTGTTTTATATTTTTATTTTATATTTTTGCATATATATTTTTAGCATTTGGATATTGCACTTTGTTATTGTCAAAATTAATTTTATATGCAATACTGAATGCTAGAAAAACTGTATTCTTGAGAAAGATTTTTATAATTATCTACTCTACGAAGCACTCTCACGCTTCTGTTTTCCAGGGTGTCTACTCCTTGGAAAAACCGAGAAAACCAGGGATTGTCAAGGATTTTTTTTTTTAATTTTGAAAGATCTGGGAATTTTCTCGTAGAATTTTATTGAGACTCGCAGAGAATTTTTTTCAAAAATTCTGTCTTTGATAATTTTATTGACGATCTCTTTTTAGTATCAAGATCATATTTAAATAAATTATTACTCCTTAAAACGTTTATAATAAATTATTTTTTGTTTTATATTTTTATTTTATATTTTTGCATATATATTTTTAGCATTTAGATATACTGATATATTGCACTTTGTTATTGTCAAAATTAATTTTATATGCAATACTGAATGCTAGAAAAACTGTATTCTTGAGAAAGATTTTTATAATGATCTACTCTACGAAGCACTCTCACGCTTCTGTTTTCCAGGGTGTCTACTCCTTGGAAAAACCGAGAAAACCGGGGATTGTCAAAGATTTTTTATTTTTATTTTGAAAGATCTGGGAATTTTCTCGTAGAATTTTATTGAGACTCGCAGAGAATTTTTTTCAAAAATTCTGTCTGATAATTTTATTGACGATCTCTTTTTAGTATCAAGATCGTATTTAAATAAATTATTATTTCTTAAAACGTTTATAATAATTTTTTTTTGTTTTATATTTTTATTTTATATTTTTGCATATATATTTTTAGCATTTAGATATGCTGATATATTGCACCTTGTTATTGTCAAAATTAATTTTATATGCAATACTGAATGCTAGAAAAACTGTATTCTTGAGAAAGATTTTTATAATGATCTACTCTACGAAGCACTCTCACGCTTCTGTTTTCCAGGGTGTCTACTCCTTGGAAAAACCGAGAAAACCGGGGATTGTCAAAGATTTTTTATTTTTATTTTGAAAGATCTGGGAATTTTCTCGTAGAATTTTATTGAGACTCGCAGAGAATTTTTTTCAAAAATTCTGTCTGATAATTTTATTGACGATCTCTTTTTAGTATCAAGATCGTATTTAAATAAATTATTATTTCTTAAAACGTTTATAATAATTTTTTTTTGTTTTATATTTTTATTTTATATTTTTGCATATATATTTTTAGCATTTAGATATGCTGATATATTGCACCTTGTTATTGTCAAAATTAATTTTATATGCAATACTGAATGCTAGATAAACTGTATTCTTGGTAACTTTCTTTATAATTATATGAATAGAAAACATTAGAAAGCGCATACAATAAAGATACTTATTTTAAAAAGCTGCATCTACTCTTTGAATTTTGAACGAAAATATCTGCAAAATCTGAGGGAATTCTCAGGGAACTTTTTTACAAAATTTTAGTGGACACCCTGGTTATATCTTACATTATATTTTTCTTCAAAATTAATCGGATGCTTGTTAAAAATCTTTTTCAAAGAGAGTATCTAGCTGTACTATAATAAAAGGTTAGCGAGTTTATACCCTCGTAGAAACGTTATACAGAAACAATAGCGTCCTATCGACGCCGGCGTTATTTAAATGGACGATCGTCGAGCGGATAAATCTGCGTCGATTTGGCACCCTCGAGTGGATCTAGAAGGTAACGGGACCAGATGGACTAACTACCCCCCGGAGACGGAGCGAGGGGGGCAAAGGTCCGAGGCCGGAAGCAACCTCCCCCCTTGGTCTCTGTCGACCCTCGGAAAATTCGATCCCAAAGTCACTTTAAATTTGTGTCTATCGCCTCGTCGATCTCTGACGGACACCGTCGTCGGATAAATAAATCCGCGTAACGTGTCATGAAATCGGGCTAAATTTAAAGCGCGTATTGCGAGAGTAACGAACGAAAATTCGCAGTTACAGACAGCAGAAAGGGTTTCCTTAACCCTTCCGTCAATGCATAATTTTTCACCTTTCCATCAATGTACGGATATCCGGGTACCAACTGCGTGTTTTCGCACACATTGCACTGTGACAATTTTTTTATAACAGCTTCTGGGCATCGAATATTCTTTCCCGTTATAAAAATATAACCTAATCTCCTGAAAGGGAGGTTTCGGGCGGAGAAAAGTTCCGACACATTTTTAACATTTTAAAGTTGCTGTCGGGTACCCGTTCGTTGACAGAAGGGTTAATTTAAATTCGATCGATCGCGCCGGCGGTTTTATCCGGCTGCTGCGACGTTTCGAAGAGAGCGTCCGCAAAAGCGCATACGTTCACGGGGGGGGAAGGGGGGTTATCGTACGCGGTGATCGATGTTATCTAATCTGAGAGCTATTCCCTGTCGTGGGGAAGAGTCCCTTCGAAAGGACTGCGCACCGGCTGCGCGACATCGTGTCACATTGTGTCACCACTCGGCCGGATTATCGTCTCCGCCATCTCGCTCGGCTCTCCGCGCTCAGCAAAATCTCCGATACGAAACCCCTCGTTCGCGATCGAGAAGATCGGAAGAGATTCGAGAAGTATCCGAGAATTTCCGGGATTAGATTAGGTTAGATTAATTAAATTTTAATTCAGGTTATTAAATTTTCTGCGTTGTGTTCCGTAACGACAAAGAAGGGGGGGGGGGGCATTAAATGGGGGGCAGACGCAGGTACTCTCATATGATCGTGAATAGAATCGCGAGCCACAAATCGCGGCGTGTTTGATTTATCGCGATTAAGAAAAGCCGCTCACGTGGTCATTATTGAGGCACGATTTGCGTTTGACGACGAACATCGAAGGGAACAACCGCGTCGATGAAACGGCAAACTTAATCGTATCGCGATTGATCGTGACGAAATTATCGCGCGATTTGATTGCACGCACTTTCATTGTTTCACACTCGACTTACGGCAAAACTCGAACCGCAAGAAATCAATGTCATTCTCAGAATACGATTAAGATAGAGTATCTTTGAGATAACGATATATGATTATACTCGGCTCTTTTGTCCGATATTTATTTTCCTTCTTCTTTCAGTCCCATAAAATATGACTGATTAAGTAGCCTTTATTACCGCGTGAAAACAAGAAGATTGAAGGATTAATTAAAAGTAACAGTTTAATCGATTCAGCGCGCTCTTCTCTTCCGACGCGGCTCTTATCGGCGCGGTAGAGAAACACATGCTTTATTAATTGGCGGAAACGTAATTACATTAGAATGCATTATTTGCTCGACAGACGTTGTATGCGGCGATTACAGTTATCTATAACGACGTCGCTCCTTCGAGTTTTTTTGTGCAGCCGCTAAAGATACCGCGCTATATGCGTGTTAATCTCTCTGGTCGTTCGCTCGTACAATGTAAAGCTGCACCTTTCCGATGAGCAAAAAAAAAAGAAAGAAAAAAAATATTATTTAGCCGCATTTAACCGAACACGGTCGCCTCTCGTACGGTAATCGGGCAAAACAGCTTGTTAAGTGGCTATCGGTCGCCCGATAATTTCTGACGAATAGCCGCGCTAATGCTCAAGTCGTGTTTCCCACGCGTCGCGTTAACATAAATGTCTTACAGCTGTGCTCAGCTCTGAACCGTAGGGCGCCTTAGTAAGGTTCGCGGATAAGGTTTCGAGCTACTCGGTAGCGTGCACGATGTGCGTTCGGGAATGACTTTTCTTCGGCGAGAGAAACTTATCGAATGCCGCTTTTTATTCACAGCTCTTTGGAATTTTCAACGTTATTCCAATTAACTTCTACCTTTGGCGTGTATTTTTTTTTTTTTTTTTCTATGAAATCTATGGTATCTTTGCACTTATTTAGATTCCTAGATCGCGAGAATAAATTAATAGAACGATTTTTGTGCAGCGTCTAAAATGTTATCGGGCTGAAGATAATTTTGCTGCAACAGTTATGTCACTAAATCTTAATCACAGCAGCTTTCGGGTCGACAGTCAAAAGGCTAGAGATTTAAATGGCGCAATCGTGCGACGGATTCTAATAGAGTCGTCGAAATAATCGAATTAATTACGATCACCTTCGAAGTTTAATCGCGAGTAACGGAGAGACTCGCGAGAAAGAGATAAAGAGAGAGAGAGAGAGAGAGTTAGCGCTCTGGGCTCGTTCCGAGGGATACGTAAAGTGTCCCAAAGTCGAAGAAAGTCGTAAAGCTACGTGACGCAAGGAAGGCGTTTCGGGGAGCCGAGGGGATCTATTGATCTTCGGCTCGCGTGAGCTCAGCGCCGCTCGCCGGCCGTGCCATACAACTAATGTCTTCATCTCTCCCTCTCGCCACCCCCGCCCCCAACCCCCAACCCCCCAACCCCCCCCAAACCCTCCCCGCAACCCCTCGAGTGCCCCCGGTCGCGCCGTGCGGCCTCACGCTAGCCCTAAATCGTCGTTCATGCCACGAGCGTTCACGCGAGCAAAGGGTTGTCGTCCTCAATGAATCAGGACACCCGGGAGGGTCGTTGGTCCTTCGTTCCTGAGACAGGAGTCTTCCTGTAATTTCGGAACTTAATGCATCCGCCCTTCGTGTCTCGCTTCTGATAGCGCCGTGCGAGGGCGGCGCCGTGATTTAAGTAGCTTCGCGGGGAAATTTCGCGTCGTACAAGAGGAAGAGAGATCCCCGGGTGGGATCTTTAGATTTACGGGACGTGTAACGCGGCGAGCACCTGTTACAATTGAGAATCTACCGGGGAAACAACATCATCGTGGTTTCATCAACGTCAATTAGCGCTTAACCGGTGGTTAAGTTAATTCGCCTTCTTTCGGAAAAGGATGAGTTAAATTGCGGTTAAAATCGATCGACGTTCGGATGAGATACAAGCGTCCCGATTTCGTTTTCTTGTGGGATATGAAATAGTTATCGGCTGCTCAATTTTCTCTTTTCTAATGCGCAGGAGTTAACACTGATTTAGTACAAAGTACTAAATAAACGTCGCTGCCTTTCAACTCTGGACGATTATCGCTGTTCCAGGTGTGGTTTCAAAATCGAAGGGCAAAATGGCGGAAGAAGGAACACACGAAGAAGGGCCCCGGAAGGCCGGCGCATAATGCTCATCCTCAGAGTTGTAGCGGCGAACCTATTCCACCCGAAGAGCTAAGACGGAAGGAGCGCGAGAGGCGACAGAAAAAGTTGCTGAAGGCTCTCGAGAGACAACAGCGGAAGCTCGCTGCTAAAGTAAGGGAGAGAGAGTTCGCAAAAATATATTCTTCGGGAATTTTAAAATTATATAATCTTTTCTAAAAAGGAATGCTGCATTCGCTTATCAGAATCTCTGTATAACGGTTGCACAACAGCGATTAGAAATGTGCGAAATAAATAGAAATTATAATACATTTTCATATAAGGGAAGTATGCCTAATATCGGATCAATTTTTAAAACCTCATATTTGGACAAGATTTTGTTTAGAAAATTAAAATTAAATAAATCACGTGGTCTACACGGACTTCTAACTGTAATAAATGAACAAAACAACTTTCGATAATATAATTCATTTTTTTTCTCAAGTGGAAATGTAAAAAATGGTAATTTCCGATATTGGGTATACTATATTTCTAATATCATACATCTGATTTTTAACTTTTTAAAGGCTAAATTATTGATAAAAAAACATTAATTTTAATTTATCAAAATTGCTTATTTAATTATCAATACATATAGAAAAAATCCAATTAAAAAACCTTTCAGAAAAACGTCAGTCTCATAAAAATTGCACACAAATTTGGTAAATTATAATTCAAACACAAAATACACATGAATTACAAAATAATTCAAAATTTAAAATTATAATGACAGATTACATTTTAAACTGAAGTTACATATTTTTAAATATCAATATCAGTAGGTGTACGATATTAGGCAAGTATTCATGAAAGAAATATAGTTGTTTGAACGAAAATACAAAAGTCTACAACTTAATTTTTATTAATGAAATTAAAAGACTGTAACCTACAGACTGCATATACGAGTATGTTAAGAATACCTTTACATATCTTTTCAAAACATCTGCTTAAACACACGTATGCAAAAATTTTTTTAGATAACCAAAACTGAAATAATTTACACCGACAAACTGACTATTTCGTTCACTTTCACAACTAGACTAACGTTATGTTCCTTTAATCTTACTAATAATTTAATATCCAAGAAGAGACAATGCATAATTTATAGACATTTCAAAATGTTGCAAGTTTATACAAAAGATCGCATTATCACTCTTTATATGTCTGCATTTGGCATAAACTAATGCGGATAGAGAGAACTACGTTTTACTACAAAATTAAACTACAAATTCAGGATGAAAACAGGCTAATAAGAACCAGGCGAGAAAATTAGGCGCAACAACCTTGTTTACAAATTCTTGTCTATTTAATTTGAACGTTTCGGTCCTTCCTTTGGAGTACTAACGTGCAGAGGTATGCTGTCTAGGTCAGATCTACTGAAGATGGTCCAAAGGAAGGACCGGAACGTTCAAATTAAATAGAAGAGAAGAATTTAAAAACAAGTTTGTTGCGCCTAATTCCTGCGCCTGGCTCTTATTAGCCCGTTTTCCACCCTGAATTTGTATTTACACATCAGTGCCTTTCCGTTTCATTATAAATTAAAGTAGCCGACACAGTTATGCAACTAAAATATCCATAATCGACCCTTTCGCTCCTTAATTTCAGGGCATAACGGTGGACCTGTCGACTTTGCGCGCCGAATGGGAATCCCGTAGCGAGGCGGCGTCCGGTCGCGGCACCTCGAGCGGTCCTCTGAGCAGCTCGTTCGGTCAGCTGGGCCTGAATAACGAGAGCGGCATCTCCGGATCCGGGAACGACGCCAACGAGGAGATCGACGTGGTCGGCGGTTTGGACTCCTGCAGCGAGAGCGGAAGCGAGCGGGTGGACTCCGCGGCCGACGGTTCCGTGGACGGCGAGTGCTATCCTACGCTCAGCAGTAGCGCGAACGAGAGTTCCGGCGAGAATCCGCGGAAGAATCCTCAGAATCCGCCGATGGAGCATCTGAACCACCAGCCCGGTATTCATCATTGGGGTCTCAGTCTGCTGGAGCGACGACGCGAGCTCGTGGGAGTCGTCGGCGCGGGACGTCAACAGTCGATCGGCGGCACCGGCGTCACCAGGAACAACCTGATCAGGCAGGCCGCGAACGAGGAGGAGGTCCAGAGCGGCAGCATTGATCTCTCGGTGAAGGGCAGGGAGGAGAGAAAGAGGCTGAACCCGTTCTCCATCGACAGCCTGTTGGGGAACAACAACCGGACTTCGAGCGCGGCGTCGGAGCGCAGGCCGTTGACGCCGACGTCGCCGACGTCGCCCATCTCGTCGGCCTGCACGTCGCCCTCCACGACGTAGTGAACAAGGCGTGAAGCAGATGGGACCTAGTTTCCTCGCCGAGAGAGCCGGTGAGCCGGACTATATACGGTTGACGCGCGCGAGTAGTCGAGGGTTGGCGAAGTGTAACCTGGTTGTTCCTCTTCCGCGCGGGAATTATGGGCGACGGTTGAAAGAGTGCGTTCATCGGATGAACCGGCGAAATGGTGGGACTCTTGTTCTCTCCCGTCCCGTCGAGATGCATAATTGCGCGGGGAGGACCGATCGTTGTGTGATAAGGGTCGAACCGGGCAAGTAATATTCCCCGTTCGCATTTTTATCGGAATGTTTTTTCGCTTTGATCGAAATCTCTCGATAGATTCATCATGCATTTATTCTCGCGTGTAAGAACGTTCTCCACGTTCCACGTCGTGAATGTGCGTCTAGATTCTCGATATCCCGAGATCCTTTCGTGTTCGGAGGAAATTAGAGGGAATGGGAAAAAAAAAAATCTATGGATAGAGCGCCAATTTTAGAGAGATCCGAAAATCAAGTCGCGATTTTTCTCTTTGACTGCAGAGGGATTCGAGGGATCTAAAGATCGCATCTCATCGACGTGGATCGACAAGACTTATATCACTTTGACATATCGAATGCATGCGTGACCGTCGTAGATCGAGTGCGTTTGATTTCGTCCATTGTGTTTTCTTTCAAGAAAAAAAGAATGAAAAAATGTGCAATAAACGCGGACGAGCTCGCCTTAGCTAGGCGGGTTGTCTGTTTTTGAGGTGAGAGAGAGAGAAAGGGCAAGAGTGCGAGTGCGTACGCGTGTATTTAATGTAAATAGGGAGAAAAGTGTCTTTTTATTTAATTTAAATAGTCGATACCCCAGTGTTCGTCGATCGCGGATATTATTTAAAGCAATAGGGCAGGGGTTCTCAACTCTTTACTTACTTACGATTATTGGTGTGATTTTAATTTCTCCATAGCGGGAATAGACTAGGCAAAGTATAAATAAATTTTTTTCCAGCAATTTATTTGAAGTAATAAAACGTATACCCCTGCGATATCAATCAATTTTGTGGACAACACGGGAATAAGTGAAAGGTAAAAGTTTGAGAACCTCTGCGGTAGAAATTTGCCTGGCATTGTATATAGATTTAAAAGATCCTAGAGGCGGGCGTGATTACAGCGCGGTACAAAGAATTTTGCTCCCGCGACCCCCGTAAGACAAGGTCGTCCCACGAGCTCAGTTTATAGTTAGGGGTGATAAGAGTTGCCATACGAGATGATCCGGGATATGCGAAAAAACCAGTACCTATCATATATCCATTAAAAATATATTAATTTATTCTCCAGACCACGCGCCGGCGTTCTCAGTCATTGCGTCCCTTCGTCATGTCGTCCCATCCTTCTTTTCCTTTTCTCCACTGTGCATCCGGAAGAAAGGGGACACGAGACCAGGATTAACCCGCCGACACGCACGGAGGATGTCAAGTAAGTGTAGAATTAAATTAAGTAAAATGTTCTCTGTAAAGATCATTTTCTCTCTCACAAGAGACAATTTTTCACATCGATCAACATTTAATTTATTAATCAATTCGGTTTAGGTTCGGTTAGGTTTAATTAATCTAACTGGATCGGTATGATGGACAATCGAATACAGAGAGAGAGTTTAAGTTTCTCGGGCGAAAACACAGGACGCTTTAAAAGCGTCAGAGGAGAGAAAATATTGCAATTTTTTAGCAATTTATTTCTCCCGCGTTCGGACGTAGATCAATTCCGAATTTACCTAAAAGAGTACGACCCGGGGTTTGTGTGCAACATACGGACGACGTTTATGTAAATCCGCGTGAGAGCGCGATTTATGCTCGAGTACGGGACGCTCTCTCGCTGAAAGTCCGAGAGCTTTTGTTCGTTTAAACATCGCGATGCGGAGGGGAAGGAAAGAATAATAACGATGTATACGACAATGCGGGCCGCTGTCGGCGTCGCGTGGCGAACAATGAGCCGCGCATAAATCATAGACGCGATGTAACATCGCTTCCGCTGTTATATTGCAGTTGCGCGACGCTATTTATATTCGGCGCTGTTAAAAATAACGTGGCCGCCGATTTCGAAATCTTCTCGAGCGAACCTCGTACTTTTTTTTTTCTCGGCAAAATTTTCAGTTTACTCGAATTTTCAATGAGGCGCAGCCTCCTTGCACGAGAAACGTGTATTATAAAAGATACACGACAGTAAAAGTGCTCGCTTCTCCTTTAAAAACTATCAATTAAACGGGTTTACATATTCGAGACAAAATTTATATTTATAATTTTATTATATTTACATTTATTTATTTATTATATTTATTTATTATATTTATTTTTATTGATACTTATATTTAATAGACATAAATCTACATATTTCATATGTTTCTAGCTTTATTAATTGTATGCTAACATCAACGCATATTCATTTTCTATAATTAAATAAAAATATTCCATTGATGCGTTTGCAACTTTAGGAATAATATTTAATGTTATCATCTCGATTATTAAAAAAAAGGCTAAGGATTATTTTGAAAAAAGGACACAATATTTCGCAATAATACATTTGTCAATAATATATTAAACAATTAAAACAAGTTTAATATTAATTTGATATTGCTTATAGAATATTTTTAAAGAAGTTTCAAAACACAATGAACTGAAATAATGACTTTTAATATAAAATAGATATGATTTCATTCATAGTTCAATTTATCAACATTTATATCATTCAATTTATCATTTCTTACATTTATATTTATTTATTATATTTATGTATCCTGACACATGCATCTCGATACATATGTATGTGTATATTCGATTTCTAATATTTTTAACGCGTAAAAATTATGAACAGAATTCCTTCTCGAGTCTCGTCGCGAATTGCAAGATCGCTTAAAGCGGGCTTAAATGTAAATGCGATAGATTCGCGGGGACGCGCTTGGAGAGAGAAAGCTCCGAAATGGCATATTGCCGCTTTAGCGAATAGAAATCGGTGAACGTCGCGAGATGTGCGGGGGGTGGAGGGGGGGTGAAAGGGGGATGAGAGAAAGAGGTAATATGCGCGTCGCGCGAAGACAATAAAGCGCGCGTCGCCGCTCGCGATTTATGTTACGAGCATTTACGCGCCTCCACAAAGGGCCCATTGTGCGCGATCGCGACGTGGCGCGGTTAATATTATTAGCCGCTCCACACGGAGGAGCCCGTGCTTAAACGGCTGATGCTTTCTGCCCTCGCCTGAGGACTCTATTACTGGCCGATCCTCTCGTGCCTCTTCTTCCTTATCCATTGTGTCGTCGCGCACGAAAGATTTCCCCCCTTTGGTCCAGCAGCGAAGTTCAAAGCAGCTTCCTGATCGCCGAAGAAAAATGGTAACGTCCTGATATATATATATATTGTGCTGCGTACAATCTATTGTCAGTCAACTATAACATGGTGTCTACTCCCTGGAAAAATCGGGGATTGTCAGGGATTTTTTTTTTTACCTTGAAAAATCCGGAAATTCTTATGGAATTTTATTGAGACTCGGGGAATTTTTTCAAAAATTTTTGCTTATATCTTTAGCGTTTAGATATAGTGACATATTGCATTTTGTTATTATCAAAATTAATTTTACAAATAACAAATTAATATTAAATGCTAGACAAACTGCATTCTTGGTAACTTTCTTTGTAATCGTATATGAATAGAGAACATTAGAAAGCGCATAAAGCAATAAAGAAACTAATTTTAAGAAGCTGCATCTGCAAATTTTCTTATTCCATCTGGAATTTTAAACGAAAATACCTGGGAAAGATCAGGGAACTTTTTTACAAGATTTGAGTAGACGCCCTGTATAATGAACGACGATTAAACTCCAAGTAACTATTTCTTGCTAATGAAACAAGTAATATATACGGTCGATACGTTTATATACATGTAAGAGGAATCGCGTTATATTAAGACGTTGAAATTCGAGATTGATTCGAGGAGCAGACACGTCACTTGGCGCTCGGGAATCACGCGAAAATGATTCGTTAACGCTCTCCCGCGCGATGATTCCCGAGGAGGACACGGGCGTAAATTATCCCGGGATCGCGATTAGAGGATCGACCAGCCACCTGCCGGATTCACGCACACGGAGAATAGCCAGGTATTAATAATCCGACGATTTACGACTTTACGAGATCCCCGATCGGCCGTTCTCCTTCATTAGGAGGATGCTTTCGTTGTCGATCGGATGTAATGTGTATCGCTGCCCGACTAATAACGCGAGAGAAAGATGAAGACGAGCAGAATATCTTGAGCATCTTATTTACTGACTTTAATGCAATTCAATTTCTCGCCTTGTCAGAAATTACGGAAATTTATCAGTCTTTTGACGGATTGCTAAATTTTGCGCGTTCTTCGTTCAAGTCCTCGCAATTCTTGGATCCGCGTATTCCTGAAACGCGGAAAATGTTGAAGTATAGGGAATATTTAAAAGATTCTTCTCTTGTTAATATTTCACGATTTAATCTTTATGAAGGATCATTCCCAGGTATTCGGCGAGATTAAAATGCTGCTTGGATAGATAAATGAATATATTGTGAAGATTATATACAAAGGGGAAGAAAATGTTATGGTAGATCGTAGTAGATTTTCTTTTTTTTTTTAATTGAGTGCTTACAATCTAAAACCGAATTGGGATAAATAAATCTAAAATTTAAATGTATTTAAAAGAAATTAAATTTAATTATTTTTTAAATTTCATCTATATATTTTTATAGTATCAACATTTTTTACAGAAGGACTTAATTAAAGCGGGCAGGTCGATTGTGTAGAATTAATATTTATAAAAAGATAATTCCAATATATATGTAAATTATATATGAATTAGCTGATAAGAAAAAGGAGAGAGAGAAAAATGTTGCGAGGGAAAAGAGGGAATATATATAAGATTTCTCGAAGCTTTAATACCAATCTTTCGTTTTTAAATTTCGATTATAAATTTCGATGAAGCTTGTCGAAAACGCGACGAAAGAAATTAGATTCATTCGGTATCATTTTGTACGAGAAGCGTGATCCGTCCGTATTTAAATACGCGGCAACTCTGCCAAGATTCCGTGTCGCAATCAAAATGCAGCGAGGTCGAAAATAAAGAGATCTATTTATCTCGCTCTGAGAATTCGCGGAAAGGACGAGCGAGATTATGACTGTATACAGTCCCTTTCGCCGAGGTGTAACTCGATCGAGTGTTCTCGATCCAATAGATCAGGCGGCAGATTCCTTGCCGGTTATTACAAGAGGTCGGAGGTTGATCGCTCGCATAAACCATTTAGCTCTGATCACCTATCGATACCGATATTTCCCAGAGGTATCGGCTATCTTCCCGCTCGATCTTCGTCCGACAAGGCTTCTCTCTCCTTGTCTAGATGAGCCTTACTCACTCCGCACCAGATTAAATATCTGAGTCTGGTCCCCCTTCTCTCCTTCTCTTTCTCTCTCTAGCCTCTCTTCCACTAATTCCTCTCTCGTCTTCTTTCCGACGTGTCTACGTATTCGTGCATTCCTCTCGTTCACGATAAGCGGCCTCGATAATTTCCTGTAAATTAATATTTCGCGCCTGTGTGTGCTATATTTTAGCCTGGACCAAAAAGAAGTGCCGAAGAGATAGCGCAACTTTTATATATTCGGTTAAAGTTTAAGACCCAAGATAGGATCGTACGCGTGATTTAATAAAAATCATTTTTTTTTATTGCATTTTTTATAATATTCAAACTAATCGCAGAGAATTTAGCAAACGCTGCAGATTCTCGATATCCAAGCTTGTGAGAAAAGTATAGAGAAGGAGAGATTCTCTATTAAAGATATCTCTATGTATATGTGTGTGTGTGTAAAGCACTTTAGTCGTTTCAATTAATGAAATTTGGTTTAGATATTCTACTAGAGAACACTATCTGCATTTTTAACCCTTCTGTCAATGCATAATTTTTCACCTTTTCATCAATGTATGGGTACCAACTGCACATTCGTTTTCGACACATTGCACTGCGACAATTTTTTTTATAGCAGCTGCTCTGGGCATCGAATATTCTTTCCCTTTATAAAAATATAACTTATCCTAATCTTCTAAAAAGGAGCTTTCCGAATACAAAGGCCCTTTGTATTTTTTTTTTTTTTTTTTTTTTTTTAGGGGGATAAAGAAAAGTTCCAGCACATTTTTAACATTTAAAGTTGCTTCGGGTACCCGTTCATTGACAAAAGGGTTAAAGGAGTAATTCCGAAATTGTTTTCTGCAGCGTAGAAAGCCTTCGAATTGAGACAGCTCGAGCTCGTCGGGCTCGCGGCCAGGCTCGTCCCATAAAATACCGGGGACTTGGCCCGGCGATCGCCATTATGCATGTACATAAATCGGTGCGCGGAGCGAGTACGTAGCTCGTCGTGTACGGGAATACGGCTCTCTACCCACGTATTAAGTCGTTTCTCGAGTTTCGATGCTGTGTACGAGGGACGAGCGCTGCTCTCTCTCTCTCTCATTTCCACGAAACGACATGCGACGGGATGCTGCGCGGACGAGCTCGCGAAAAATCGACGAACGGGAGTTTTGCGAGCGTTTTATCAAACCGACACCGACATCAGAATTACGTACGTAATTTCAGCGGGGGATTCGCGCGCGAAAAAAAAAAAAAAAAAGAAAATCTCTTCGCGTAATCTCTCTTATCGATTTTTGAATATTAATTAAGTAGAATTTCTCGCGCCTTGTGACTTTGATGACTTTAACGTTTATTACGCCGGACAAGTGTGATTAATTCTCGAGTATCGATCGATCGCGGCGTATATACTCTGTCCTTTTTTTTTTTTTTTTTTTTTTCCTTTCGCGTCTTCGGTGAGCGGCGAGCGCAATCCCGCCGGATATTGAAAAGCATCCATCTACGGCGGAACCGGAGGCGGATCGGGACTTGGCAGGAGATCGAAGATGCGAGATAAGGAATTAATAGCCGCTTTTGGCAACGGGCCCGGGTCTAACTGGCGGGAACAAATTTTATTACCAAATTTTCCTCCGCCTGTACGCGCCAAGATGGTAGATATCGTTCGCCAGCCGTGAACTGAGGCCGTTCGCGAGGACCCCCCGGCTTGTATATGTATGTACATATACTCTCGTTCGTGGGATCGAGATATCTCGCGCTGCCTCACGGGCGGTCGCCACGCTTGTTGGATTCACTTTTCTGCCAAAATCGATTCTCGATCCGTCCGACCGCTCTCGCTCTCGGGCCGGAATTTCAGGAACCTCCATGAAGCCGCCGCGAATTTGGAGACGCGGGTTTCGAGACGATTCGACGGCCAGTGAATCTGATTTTTTTTTCTCGTTGCTTCGGCAAATTTGTCTCGTCGAAATTTAGAAGCAAAAGATTGGTATTGAATAGCGATGAAATTAAGTATTTTACAACTTATTTTTTTCTATAATATTCTCTCTTCCCTTTTCGTATATTAACTAATTTATATATAATTTATACATTGATAAATCATCTTTTAAATATTAACACTGCGCGATCGATCTGACTGCTTTAATTAGGCTTCTCTGTATGAAACATTTTCACAATCTAAAAAAAAAGGATAGAGATGAAACTTGAGAGAATAATTTCTAAAATAAAATTGATACCATAATCTTTTCCAGCCAATTTCTTTAATTCACATTATATTCATTTATCTATCAAAGCAATATTTTAATTTTTCGAAACACCTCTGAATTTTTTATAAAACTATAAAATAATTATATTAATTATGAAAATGGATGGATGAAAAATTTACTTCTTTTCTCGATATTATTAGGAATGGAAATTCATGTATGAGCCGAAAACAAGGCAAATGAATATTTTGTAAATTTCTGTAACTTCTTACGAATTATCTTACATTGTAAAATGTTTTCCTTGTCGGCTAATTCATACAATTTCCACGAAGCGTCACGCTGGAAGGCGCAATCATCCCGTAGGATCGGCAATTTCGCCCGACACCTGCTAATGCACGAATGTGTCAGCAGCGACGAGCGGTCAAAGAATGAAATTGAGTATTATGCTAATGCGAATGGTTGTGCAAAGCTCTTCGCAATGTTGCATGCGATATAGGGACGCGCGCGTCATGCCGGAGCGCTAAATCTCTTTCCGTTATTACGAGAAAAAACCGGTCCGCGAGAAAGGATGCCGCGCGCGCAAAAATATCGCCATTTACAGGGAATGTCCTCGAACGAGCGGCCGGATTATCCGCCGGCTACTATTTTATCAAGCACCTGCCGACGCAGCTTTTCTACACATTTTGCCGATATGCAAGGGAACACCAATTAGGCGGTATATTGAACGAATTTTCTTTCAACTTCTGTTCTTTCACTTCTTACGTCACATATTTCTTTCTTGGAAGGGTCCTGACGAAAGGTCTCTACGATCGAGAAGACGTATTCTCGGAAAAACATGGAGAGCTGTAAATCCCCAACGAAGCGTGCAAATTTGCTTGTTTCAATCAATAAGTTATTTATCACCAAGTATGCGTTGGCGTATAAAATGATGTAATGTAATTAATGGTCGCTTGTTCGACGCGGCAAAACGAACGTTTGATTGACTGGTCAAAATTGGATCTGGTAAAATTATTCTACGCAACGCGCGCGAGAGAAGCAATCTTTGTTTGCATGAAAAATCGATACCACGTGCGTGCGTGTTTTACATAAAAGATTTTGAATAAAATTGGACATAAACTTTCGCAAGATCTTCAAACGCTCCGTTGTGGAATATAATTTTTTGAGAAAATTTGTGGAAAAATTTATTCGTCCGCGATTCAAGTCTTCAGTTTTTCCAAGCCTCTCGACAACCTTCATCAACGAAAATAATTATTGGGCCTGTTTTCCTCATTTTTCTCTCTCTCTCTCTCTCTCTCTTTTGACGCAGCAATCGACTCTCTTCGCGGCAATATCGCGATAAGTATCTCGACTCCGCGAAACACGAGGAACGATATCCGCGTGATGGTGGTGGTGGTGCATTGATGGCGGCCAGCCAGAAGTAAATCTAAGGTTTACGAGGCAGTACCGCCTCTTACTAGCACCTCCTCGAGCACTGCACCCCGGAGTTTCACGGGGCACCGCGAGAGCGCGAGCCCCTCATAATTCTCATAATAAATCGCCTCCAACAACTGACGCCCGCTCCACATATACAAAGGGATCACCGACCAAAAGGAAGAGCGAAGGGTTAGAATGGGAGAAAGGAGGTGGGATGATAGGGGGAGGGGGCGGGAAAGGGTTCGCAGCAACCTGGGGAGGTCGACCCAGATCGGCGAGACCGCCGCTGTTGCGAGAAAGGCGTTACTCTTGGCATCTCCGAGCGAGGTCCCCGAACGAACCTTCACGGAGGATTATTCATCTCGCGCGAGATGTGTTTAGATCTCCGGACCTTTAATCCATCCACTTGTACGAGCTTGTTATTCGAGTACGCTCCGATTCTCTTTTCGGCACCCTTTGAGACTCCCTTCGAGCCCTCATTTTTCCGGAGAATGTAATATGATATAACGCTCGTGTCTCGAATTTTTTTTTTTTTTTTTTTTTCCCTTTTCAGCGTAAATCAAGCCGCGATTACTCTCTCTCGCGAGAGAGAGTAATCTCTCGTCGCGCTCGTTAAAGAACGGGGAGATATAATCCCGGGAATGAGCGGGGTTCTCGGGCGCCTTACAGAGTTACGAGGGGAACGACGGGGGGACCACGTGTCTTCGAATATTCCCCGGCATTAGTTACATTGTAGCAGGGTATCCGCTCCTTCGTGTGTCCCGCGACCCGACCCGTATATGGCGTGCACCAGGGGCCCCGAAGAGCGCGTGGTCACACACAGACCCGCCCGATAATATAGTTATTACCAACGGGGGGCCCCGCGGCCACAAGAAAGCGACGAACCCCGCATTAAAAACCAATTTTTAGTCCCGAAAAAACCTCCGCTCTCCGTCGTAATAACAGGCCTGATAATCTATAGTAGGTTTTCTATCCCGAGCCTTGGGGACCGACCTGCCAGGGCCCCCGTCCGCATCCCCCCCCGCCCGCCCCCCCTCTAACCCCCCCTATCTCCTTGCTCCGCGTTCTCCTAACCCGGTCGGGATAATCGAGCAAATTGATGCCTCCTTCCTTCCTCTCTCCCTCCCGCTTCCCCTTCCCCCCCCCAATCTTCCCTCCACGCCTCGTTTCCACTACGATGACTTTTTTCAATTAAAATGGTCCACGATGTAACCGACAGCTGTCGAACGGAGTCTACGACGTAATCATCTTGGGTCTTCGATTTATCAATCGGTTGGGTTTGACGCGTCTTGTTTTCAAGTCGGTCTTCTCGAGCAGAACGAGCACTGCTCGTGAAAATTAAACGGGACAATTTATAAGTTGTTGATACGTAATGGCTAATAATTAGTTTACTCAATATTTTTTGACTGAGAAGATGCTTAACGATAAAAGTCGTATTTAATATAAATAATATTTTATAATTATATTTTTAATTTAAATAATACTTTATTAATAATATTTTATTACGCAAATAATATTTTAAGATAATTAAGATAATTTTTTGATAACATTTTAGGAAAAAGATTTAAAATAATAATATATAATATGAAAAATATATATTTTTTTTTCTTATCCGTAACTACTGCAGCTGAACGCATTGATTATAAGTTTGAGGACGAGAAATTATTTTAAAGTAATAATTATAACTCTCTCTAATCAGGGAGACAAAATATAAATAGGTGCTCGGCTCTAACAGAATATTCGCGCAATTATCCCGCGCGTAGAATACAAATATCTTATTTCTATTAGGCATATATATCATAAGTATCCTACCAAAATGAGCGGCCAATTACGCGCGTCGTGTATCGTCAAAAGCTGTTCCGCCACTTTATTATAGGTTTGCCAACTTTGAGCCACAACCTCGACTCCTTCCGGTCTTCGACTTTTATACGAAAGATCAAAATTGTAGCACACATCCGCCGTTTTATAATACTTCGCGATATATACATAATAAGAGAAATCTTTATATATCGCACAGATATATAAAATCGTCCGACAAGGAACATCCGCGGAGTGTCGCTTCCGGATTTTGATGAAACATGAAAATGATACTTGATAGCGATGGGATTAAGTATCTTATAAGGATAGGTTCGAGTTTGTTTGCATTTCGAAATAGATTCGATTACTTCGCAAGTACAATATTATGAAATATTACACGGAAAAAAAAGAGGTGTCAAATCAAAACTTATATACTCAACTTAACGCGTTCATTGTTTCCTATATACGCAACAATCTATAATCTTCTTATAAGAATTTTATAATCTTAAATTTCAACAACATTACAGTCTTATTGCAATATTATAATTGTCACTTGAAGAATACAATATAATTATCTTGACAATAAAACATCTTCTTTTAACATTTTAAAAAAGTTGTATTAAGAAGATGAAAAGTTGTATTAAGAAGATGAAAGTGTTGTTTTGATTATAAATTTTAATTATAAATTATAATCTTCGATTTGAAAATGTTATTTTTGATCCAACATTTTTTTAGCTCTCTTTCAGAATAAGGTATAGTTAAATAGAAATTATTTAATTTTACTCTAAGAAAATTATAATCTTCGATTTGAAAATATTTTATTTTCTATCCAACATTTTTTCCTTTCCATTCAAGAAAATTATTCTTAAATAATAAGAATATATTTTTCTTGGTTGAACTATATAAAATGGCTTTATTCAAGCAAATTTTCTTTGTTTAACGCAATATAATCTCATTTCAAGATTTCCACGTTGAAACTAAAGATATTTTCAAAATAAGAATTTGTCTTTTTTCTGTGTATTTCTTATAAGAATTTTCAAGTACATATTGAACTCTCGATCCCATCCCTGATACTCGATCACAACGTAAACTACGTGGGATTTAACCGTATGGGACAGAACGAGATCCCTCGAGCTCCGGAAACCGGGATTTGCGTTGCGTCTTGAGCTCTATTCGATTCTAGTAACAATCGTCGGGTTGCGTCACTACACCATTTACGGAAGAGGACACGGACCGAGCCCGAGTCCTCAGTAAATTTCTATTAACGGCGCGGCGTTCGAAACAATCGGCCATTAAATTGAACGATCCCGCGGTAGATAATAACTGGTAATAATCGGCCGGAGCCACCGGTTAGTTTCGACGCTGCTGGGACCCTCTGCCTCGCCACGGCAAGCCGAAACAAGCCGAGCATCGGTAATGAGAGGCCAATTAGAACACCCCGCCGATGGAATTACCCCCGGACGGTTCCGAAATTCAAACTGGCTGCCGTGAGCCGTGTTCCTCGTAATGGCCGCGAGGCACGCGAGAGAGCGAGAGATCGCGTGAGAGGACGTCCAAGTGCGATGCCCGGATACCGAAGGATCCAAACGGTCTTCCGTTCTCTCTGTCCTTGCGACTACAACACGAACGTTGTCCGTTCCATCTGTCGAAATAACCGCGTCTCGTTAGTCATTCGATGATGATTTGCGTCGCGAATAGCTTTCGTAAGAATAGAGATGACGGTGTTAATAGGCGAACCTTGAACGAGCTGGAGGATGCGTTATTGCATATAAAAGGAGATCGCGCGGCCGAGAAATAAAGTTTCGAACGAGAGGAAGGGAAGGCAGAAAGAGTCGAGAGATCGCACGTAATTATATATAATTGAACCTCGACCTATTCCAAAGATCAATGGACTCGTCGGGTAAGTTTGTAAGACTACTACTGGAGGAATAACATATATATATATATATATATATATATATATATATATATATTCGACAAAGTAGAATAACCGAAACACAGGAGGCCGCGAGAGAAGACGTCTTATTACGATACAACCTGCTAGAAAAGTCACCATCGCCCACATAAAAGCCAGCTCCACGATGTAACGAAGGAGAGGAAGGGGGAAAAAAAAGAAAGAAAACAGGGAGGAGCTGCTCGTTACTCGTCGCGCTCAATTTGCAGTCGCGTATAATTAACCGGAGTATGAAAAACGGTCCGCCACGTGCTACCACGTCGCTCTTTCTCTCTCTCTCTCTTTCTCTCTCCGCCAAGATTTATAGTTATTAATTTTATAATAGACTCATCAAGCGAAGAGGAGCTGCGCGCGTCCGGCAGCTTAAGCGAGCACGTTTAACCGAAAATGAAGCAAAGCGACGCGGTCGCTGAACCGCCGAAACCTGAACAATCTACATTTTTAATTAGCGAAATAACTCACGCGACTCTCCGCAACGGAACGCGCGATTAATCGCAATTAACCAAATTGATTTTCCTGCCGGCGTAGAAGGTGGCTGCCGATTCCTCGCGAACGGCGACTCCGTTCGCGTTGTCCTCCCTATTAAAGGGTTAGTCAAGATTTCATTACTTCATTAATCACGCGGACCCCGTCACGACCATCGCGTCCATCTTTTTTTTTTTTTTTTGCCAAATTAATCAGACGCCCGCGAAACTTATGCATACTCAAATCGACCGCCATCGATTCACTTCGCGCGAGGAGCTCCTCGTATCTTATCTGTCACACGCGGGTTAACGCGATCGATCATGCGAGCGAATATTGATCGTCTGTCCGTGCAATTAATTTCGTAAGGAATTCACCGGCGAATCCGAGTGCGGAGGAATTAATTTCGGAATTAATTACGATAAACCGTACGTTATAATTCTTATTACATATTTTTTCGGAGATTATTGTCGAGACTTGGACCGCTGAAAAAAAAAAAAAAAGTAAAATCGATCGTAAAGTGGCGATAAATTTGAGTATCGCGCATAATTCATTAATAATCTTAGATATACGATTTATTCAACGCCGCGTGCACAAGATAAGCAACTTCAATTGTATCGCAGTGACTCATGCCGTCCATTGTCCGAATATACAGGATTAATAACGTCATTGTTATTCCGAAGCGGAATGATTACAACTTTTAATCAAATCGCATTTTCACACCGCAGGAGTGTTTTTTTACGATATCCGATTCTCGGCTCGCGAAGAATCCCGGGATTCGGGGGGGGGAGGAAGCGGCGATTGTATCCCTCTCCGAATTCCAACGAGGCGTTGGTTTGTGCAAAAAAAAAAAAAAAGAGAAAGAAAAAACACGCGCTTTTGCAACATTTCGGTAGGTGATTTACGTTTTAATCTAGCGTTAACGACTCGGCGTAGACAGGCGAGACTAATGACGAGACCAAGACCAATCGCGCGTCTATGAAGCGCGGCTTACAAAAGATACTCCCCGAGGTCCATTACAGTTGACAAAGCGAATATTCCTGATCTATTATCGCCGGAAATTCAGTCCCAAGTCGAAGGTATGGCTACGCTAGAATAATACCGTTTTTTTCCCCGACTTCTCTTCTTGCCTTTCAATAATTCTTATTTATTTATTTTTTTTTTTTTTTATAAACGCACACATATTTCAAGACAATTTTAATACGAGAGATGTAAATTTCCTCACAAGTTTGGTGTCGGTTAATATTTTCATCTCCAAGAGTCTCTGAAAATTTCTTCACATCTCTCGAATGTAAAGAATGAGTTGCATTTCCGGTTAAGCCGGCAATGTCGGATCTTGGCGTTTCTCATTGTGCAACGCGAGATTAAAAATCAAAGATCGAGATGTATCGAGTAAGCGGCGCCATATTTACGAGTCTCTCTCTCTCTCTCTCTCTCTTTCTTTCTCTCTCACTCGGCTCACTATAATATTTTTCGCGCAGCGAAAATATAGCGATATCGTCCGTACGAATTCGCATTGCTCGCAAAGAGATACGACCGGGTGTATCGAAATGCGATCTCCGCGTTTAATTACGAATCCTTCTGGGAACGATCAGGAAACATATCCCGATATATAGCATCCCCCAACCCTCTCCCTTCCGTTCCGCGAGGCGCGCTTTCGGATGCGAGCGCGAGGGCATTAAATCCACGAGTCTGGTTATGTTTTGAGCGGCGCGTTCGGAGAAAAGGTTTATCGTCTTCTCGCACGAAATATCGTCCTCGGAGACACCCCCTTAGCTCCGCTCTTAATTTAAGGATTCACTTAATCGAACGCTTATATTCCGCAACGAGACCCCTTCGCGTAAATCGAGAGGACGTTCAAGTACTATACTATATAAGTGTCGTAATAATATTTTCACTGTAATCTAAAGTTATTGCGATAATTAAAATATGCAACTCTGTGCGCGCGCGCACAGAGACATGCAGAAATTCGAGAACATATGGTTTGTATCAGCGATGGGATTAAGTGTCTTACAAGTAGGACACGAATTTGTTTGCATGGTTTCGAATTCTCTATCATTACATCGAAAAAAAAAAAAACTGTATTTTCAGACTAGAAAAAACTGTACTTTCAGAACCCTAACGAGATAGGTACCTTCTATAAGTAAACAAGAGCAGTACTTTCAAGGTGTACATTCGAACCTTGATCAGGTATGTTTGAATCTTTTATGAGTACTTATGAGAAATTGTGGGGGTAGATAAAGGGGGTGTGTAAATGGGGATGAGGAGGGTGCGTGCGCGAGTGTGTGAATGTGTAGCAAGTATTATAAATAGATTTTTTTATCTTGGAGTCGAGTATTACTTGTAAAAAAAAAATACTTGATTATTGAATTCGACTCGGATTTTTAAGTACGCATTGAACTTGATTCCATCCCTAGTTTGTACGATGGTGCGTATCATCAGGTAGATGTGTGTTGTACGCGTGTGCTACACGCATTCCTCGCATACCTTATTTGCGACACGTTGTCTGTTTTAAGAAGCGTCAAGGTACTCGTGGTAGAGAATCTTGAAAGATCCATCGGATGGAATATTATGACGCTCTTCAAAGGACGGTAGCTGCCGCCGCGCGCTTTAATCTCGCGTTAACGACTTCATGTAACCGGCCGCGAGACTAATGATAAGGGCGAGTCTCGGAGTCGTATCTATCAAACAAACAATAAAGAGAGTAGAGAGAGAGAGAGAGAGAGAGAGAGAGGGGGTGAAAGAAACAGAGTATCCTTGGCATTCGCCATTTTTTCGATGGCCGTGCGGGAAAAGGTGTGAACTCCTTAAGCTGCCGAGGTGTCGGCTCGTCAGCAGTCAGGAAGGTGTTGGGCCGCGATCATTTATTATCTCGAGATTGAATTTCTCCTCGGCTCGGCCAGCGCCTCGGTTTAATTAAAATATCGTTATGGGTAGGCGGGGATTCCTGCCGCCGTCATCTCGCCTCGCCTCGTCTCGTCTCGTCTCGCAACCTCGTCCAAACCGACCTCGCTTCACTCCCAACCTCCTTCTCTCTCTCTCTCTCTCTCTCTCTCTCTCTCTTTCTCTCTCTCTCGTCTCCTTCTCTTTTCGAAAGCGTTCGCGATAACCAACCAGGGGGAATGCGGTCCCAGGGAAATATGCTTCCGTTGACCGTCTCCTCGACGCAGAATTATTTTTGCGCCGGCTTCCAATTTATCAACATTCTTCCGCTCGTGCATTTCTTTTCGTCAATTTCTTCAGCTGAGATTGCGTATAGCTATTACGTAAGCGAATTCGGGCAATGATTAATGGTGTTTTGAATGAAATTTCTCCTATAGGGAGCGTGACACGTGTCCTTAATCGTGTGCTATTCGTTTATCGTGAATGTCCGAGTATCGATTCTTCTGTTAATAACATAATTTACTTTCGAGAAGAGCGAAAAAAAAAATAATAGGTTTTAAAAACCTCTCTAGGTTATTGATAATAATCGTGCGGTTTATTAAGTCTTTTTTTTTTTTTTCCTAGAAAATTATTTCTTAAGAATCGACTTTATTTAATGAGTGACGAAACGACAGAATCTCGAAGAGGAAAATTGATGCTCGATTGACGTAATCACGATTAGGTCAATTCAAAATTCAATTGTCGCTGGATGTCATTGGATTAAGGATGGCGGACCGATTTGTAAACCTGGTTAAGTGAGGAATCGATCGACTAAACACGACATCGACTCGCTTCTTCTCAATTTCCTTAAAAGCGACCGGTTGACAGATTACACACAGCTGCGAAGGAAGCAGCAGAGCGGATCGGCGGCGTTTATCCGCCTCGCGATCAAAAAGTGATCAATACGGGCCGATCCTGGCTGACCCGAGCGATAACGAGGTATTAACGATCGGAGCCGAACCAGTTCGAAGGGAAGGTGGTTGTTCACGGACGAGGCTCACGTTTAGCCGATCGGTCGAGGCCATCCCGTCCGATCTCCCTCTCCCTCTCCCTCTCTCTCTCTCTCTCACTCTTTCCTTTTCTTTCTCTCGTCTCCTCTTTCTTTCTCTCTCCCGTTCACTCTCCGGCGAGCCTTTTGTCTCGGATCGTCTCGGGGTTTTCGATTATCGTCCGGTACCGGGCACCGTAACGATCGCCTAACTCAGTGGGCCCGCCCCCAACAAACGGCGGACTCCACCTCCGAAAGACCCGGGGCCCCACTTTTTGCATTTAAATTAATTTGCGCCGATTAATTTTTAATTAAAGCCGAGCCCGGACCCGGCCAGGCGCGAAACGCTCGCGTCAAACGTGTACCCGCGCGCGGCGGACCGATCGAATAATATTCTCCTCGTCCGCTTTCCGGTGAGAGCCGCCTTATACACGAAGCGGCCCGGATGATTTTTTGGCGGTGCCGCGATTGGACGTGCGCGAATTTATGATACGGGGAGATTTGGAGTCCAGGGGGATTCCAGGGAAGAGCCGCGAGAGAGCTGCACGCGATTCGATTCGCCGTTTAAATAATTGAATCGGTTATTTGGAGAATAACATACGTGTAAAAGTTAAGGGACAGCGGGTGCGATGGTAGAGTCTAGAGTCTATTTATAATCCTTTGAACCTCTCGCCATCGTATTTAATATCAGCTCAGATATTTATGATAATTCTTTTTTCGAGGGGTAGAATAATGGTTGATTTATCATCGTGATTGGGGAGATAAAGAAACTATATATTGTATATTATATATATTATATCTTTCTCTAGCCCGTTGAAATTTAAATTTGTGTTTAATATATACGTTTTTCTTGTTCAAAGAAAATTGAAGAATGTACAGATCCTTGTTGCACGCAACAAGCCCATTACATACTTATTAAGAACGGAAACGCGTCGCAAGTTTGTGCAACCTTCGCGCTGAGCTGTGGCTGCGGATCTGCGTGAATATTTCAATTCAAGCAGAAAAAACATTGTAGAGTTTTTTTATTCCCCTCGGAAAGTGTCCGATTTATCGGACGTGTGAGAGAGATCCTGAATTAATATATCTAAATATCCGGAGAATAAATCATTCGGACACTTCTCTCGCCAATTATTCGACGCTCGACTTTTTCCCTTAATATTTTACATACTCTGTTTGAGAAATTAATTTGTCACACCTATACGCAAATATACAGGATGAAGATTAATTAATAGCGTATCGCGTGCTTTCGAAAAAAATAAAAGCAACGATTCCACGCGCGCGGTAACGATTTTCGATAAATCACCGAAACCCTCATATTATACGACGAGTGAAAATCCGCGAGATGCTGCGTCTTTCCTTCTCTCTTTCTTCTCTCTTTGTCTTACGTCCAATTTTCTCCTGCGAGGATACTTCGCTGAATCCCCCCAAGAAAGACAGCGCGGCGTTCATAAAACGGCCGTAAAACACTAAACGGCTGTAAAGCCGCTGCCCCAAAACGCGTTGTGGTTGCTGCTGCTGCTGTTGTTGTTGTTGTTGAGCAACGTGTTCCTTCGCAATCCGGCCGGATAGAGACACGCACCTCCGACATTAAATCACTCCGCAACCACGCCCTATCCTGTCTCCCTTTCCTGTCCTTTTACCTCTTCTCCGTTCGCGGATCCTTCGAGACGCGTTTTCTCGCAACGAAACTCTCGCAACGTACGATGAAATTATCGACGCTAACACGAATTTGTCGGACAGATCTTTCGAATCTTCAGCCGTCCTTGCGCAAGTATCGTTCTTGAATATTGAAATCTTTGCATAGCCGATTAATTCGGATAAAGTGACAGTTTTATTCTGTAATAAGGGAACCGAGCACAATATCGCGTACACCTTCTTAATACGTGTATCTCTCTACTGGTAAATGCTGCACTCTCTTGGAAACTGTCTTAATTGCTTCTCCTTTGTGCAATATAACGTTAGTCTAGTTGTGGAAGTTTACGAAGTAGTCAGTTTGTCGCTGTAAATTATTTCAGTTTTAGTTATGTGAAAAATTTTTTGTGTACGTGTGTTTAACCAGGTGTTTTAAATGAAAAGGTATGTAAAGATATTTTTTTCTTAACACATATGCAATCTAGATTATAGTCTTTTAATTTCATTAATAAAAGTTAAATTGTAGACTTTTGTATTCTTGTTCGTATCCACTTTAAAAAAGTGGATTATATTATCGAAGAAGTTTTGTTTATTTATTACAGTTAGAAGTCCGTGTAAATCACGTGATTTATTTAATTTTTATTTTCTAAACAAAATCTTGTCCAAATATGAGGTTTTAAAAATGGATCCGATATTAGGCACACTTCCCTTATCGTTCTTGAATATTAAAATTTTTGCATAGTCGATTATTTCAGATAAAGTGACGGTTTTGTTATCTAATAAACGAAATCGCATTCATTTTCGCGCCTTTATTAGTGGAAGAAAGCAGAATGTATCGCAATAACTGTATTGTACTCATATCAGCTTTGCAAACCGATCTATCGTCGCTTGACAAATATAAAACTCAGCTGATATTGAATCTGAAATTCCGCTAGCGCGAATCCATGCGCTTCGATCCTTCTTCTTAAATCCCGATTAAATCCCCGCCCCTCTCCACAAACGGTAATTACAAGACGACTTCCGGCAGAATCCGCGAGGCTACTCGCGCCGGCAATTTCCGGCCGATGATTCCACGACGCAATGATTATCGCCTAAGTGTTATCATCTCGATCGATGAGCTACCGCACGATAATCATTCGCCGAATCGAAAGAGAACATTACGATTTAGATTTCTCAAAGCGGAACATGTGATCGATATATGCGGGGCGATTGATTTTCTTTCTTTCTACGCTCGGTGTTTGTATTGCGAATTGAAACACGTGTTAACTTAAAATGACGGAAATAACTTTGTGCCCCTGAAACAGCGGAGGCAATTATAATTATGTACTTAGGCGACGGTGGTTGCGCGTTGTATTTATATAATTAGCGGATAATAGTAACCTGTTGTGGCCGCGAATGCATAATAAAGGGGACTCATGTAGAAACGAGAGTATGTAGTATGCTGCATACATTCAGGACGCTAAATGAATATCCGTTAAATTGATAAAGACAAGACCAGTTTTTTAGAAGATTCATGCCAATCGCGAGTGTTCATCTTCCCGATTGCGGTATACGACGAATAATTTGAAGACGAAAGAAAATTTCTCGACATCTTTTTTTTTGACATTTTTATTATTGTCGGAATTCTAAGATCTCTTCAGACATGTAGATTCTCTCGAGTTTCCCTCCCGAATCTCGCGAATCTTCCTATTCGATTCTCGAAGCGTTCGCCTTGTCAGCACCATCTCAGGTGATGCTTATACACCCGAAATTCCCAGATAGGTCTAGAGAGTCTAGCGAATATCTCGTTTTGGATAGAGAGACCCTCGCCTTGACGGCCGGAATAACAGGTTATTCCGTAAGTCGAATGGGAGAGTCGGATAAACAGTTATATACCTGTCACGCTGGGCGACTCAACGTCGATTATTTTATGTCACGGGCTTCCTTCGTTACTCGATACCCCGTGATCGATAGATATTTTATAGCCATAGTAAGACGACTTATTAGCGCTAATCACGCGCGTTTCCTCTCAAGAACATCGCTCGGCACCGTTATTCGCAAATCCATATTGCTATCGAGACGGCGAATCTATCGGAACCGAACCCTAACCGCCGCCATTTTTCATTTCTTTATAAAGAATTAATTATAATAAATCGAGAAAAAGGGCTCTGATATATAAATACAAATTCAGGATGGAAACGGGCTAATAAGAGCCAGGCGCAACAAACTTGTTATTAACTACTTCTCTATTTAATAAACCGAACTCTAATTCATTTAGTTTTCGATTTCCTTGTTTGGACCATCTTCAGCAGCTCGATTAACAGAAAAAATTCGGGTGTCTTGTACGTCCTGACCTCCCGTGATATACAAAACAGTAGACTGATTTGTAGGACCGAGACGTTCAAACCAAATAGAGAAGTAGTTAATAACAAGTTTGTTCCGCCTAATCTCTGCGCCTGGCTCTTCTTAGCCTGTTTCCATCCCGAAAGAATTAATTAGTCTCTTTCGCGTCACACGCTAAGCAACGTCGAGGCTAATCGAGCCGCGACACTCGAGATTCCGCGATCAGGACCGACGCACGCTTATCGAGAGTCGCGCAAAGCTAAAGCAGCAAAAGGGAGTCGTGTTCAATGACTCATCCGCTTTCCAGCGTGGGCGCGCCTCTCCTCCAGGTGCGCGATCCACGATTTCTCCCTCTCTCCCCCCCCCCTCTCTCTCTCTCTTCTCTCCCTTTCTCTCCTCTCTTCCGACGATATCGGACCGATGAAGACGTTCGTAAAACGAATGCGCGCCCCGTGTCTCGGTTCTCACACCTCGGCGCGGCGCGCGGTCAAAGGCCCGCGGGGGGTAAAACCTGGTCGGACCGTCGGGGCTAATTGATACGTAAGATTACGTTCCCCGACCCCTGTCGTCGTCCCCTCCTCGCCCGCCCCCTCCTCGTCGGGATGATTGGTTGTCAGACCAGGGACCGGTCACTAAATTCCTCGAGTTCGGCTCGTTTCTGAGATTCCGAGCCGCGCCGGCAACGCGCCAGCTTTTTTAAATAACACCCTCCGGCGGCCGTCATATGGAAAGCACTCCGCGAAGAGCGAGCGAGGATTTCGCGAATTTGTTGGGTCGGCGAACCGATCGTTCGTGTGTCGTCCCGGCGATATTCTCGATCGCGAATGATTTAACCATCCGCGCGCGAAATAATCCGATAAGTAGCGCGCGCGCGCGCTGCCGTTTAATAACAGGTATCATGTAAATTCCCTACTATTAGTAGCGGAGAATTGCTCCTCCATTCACACATATATTCGCGTATACATTCCATTTCGAGCGAAAGTTTCAGACTTTACTTCGCGTCCTTGAAAGGAGCATAGATCATCGAGATGTTTCAAGTTCTTTCAGCAGAGATTATATAACGATCGACGTTGAGATAAGGGAAGTGTGTCTAATAAATCATTTTTAAAGCCTCATATTTGGACAAGATTCTTAGAGAATAAAAATTGAATGAATCACGTGGTTTACACCAACTTCTAACTGTAATAAATAAACAAAACTTTTTCGATAATATAACCCATTTTTTTTTAAGTGGAAGTGTAAAATATGGTAATTTCCGATATGTTCCTAATATCGTACATCTTATTTTTAACTTTTTAAAGGCTAGATTATTGAAAAAAACATTAATTTTAATTCAATAAAATTGTTTATTTAATTATCAATAACATATAGAAAAAATCCAAGTGAAAAACCTTTTAGAAAAACGTCAGTCTCATAAAAATTGCACACAAATTTGGTAAATTACAAAATAATACAAAATTTAAAATCATAATGACAGATTACATTTTAAAAACTGTAGTTACATATTTTTAAATATCAATATCAGTGGATGTACAATATTAGGCAAGTATTTATGAAAGAAATATGGCTGTCCGAACGAGAATACAAAAGTCTACAATTTTTATTAATGAAATTAAAAGACTATAATCTATAGATTGCATAAATATTAAGAAAGAAATACTTTCACATACCTATTCGTTCAAAACATTTGCTTAAACACACGTAAGCAAAAATTTGTTTAGATAACCAAAACTGAAATAATTTATACTGCACAAAGCAGAAGCAATTAAGACAGTTTCCAAGAGAGTGTAGCATTTAATAGAGAAATACAAGTGTATACGATATTAGAAAGATGTACAATATTGGACTGAGTTTCCTTAATTGTTACTCCTCTTGTGCTTTAGTTTAAAGAAGCGGCGATTATTTCACGATACTTTTAATTTTAAAACCAACGTAATTGTTCGAATAATATTGACCGACGTATGCATTACGCGCGTTGATTAGACTCCAATCAATTCCATAGAAACGAGACTGGCCGACAAATAAACTGGCACCTTTCTTTCTTCTTTCTGTTTTCTCTCGCACCTCGAATCGATGATTCGATGATTCGATATCGGATGACGCGACTGGGTGAATTAAGCCTCACGGACCTCCCGTGGCTCCCAGCTCTTCCAGAGGAGTGTTAAGTAATACATTACGTGAGCAACACCTGGAACCGCGACCGCACAAAGGCCGCCTCCCCTTTCGGCCGAGATGATCGTGACTCGTTAACACCCTCCGACGCAACCACCGACGTTCCGACTTCACCCCCGACAGAGATCGCCTGGCGAGATTAAGGACCCGTCGTTCTCCTCCGCACGTTCTTTTAATAGGTCCAGCGAAACTGATTCGCTCGGATTAAATGCCGCGGCTTCTTATCGAAAAAAATTACTCTTCCCGACATTTATATATACCGCGTTCCCAATGAGAGATAAGCATTTATTATCTCTTAACCGCTTTACAACTCTATTCATTATCCCCTCCTCGTTATTGAAAAATACTCCACATATTTGATGCTATCGCGGAATAACTCCGTTTGCCTCTGATTAAAAAAATAAAAGGCTACGTAATAACCTTTCTAATCATAAATTTCTAATCAAAGACAAACGTTCCCCTTGACAATCGCATGTATTCGAAAAATTTTCTCCCGAAATAGCTGAAGAGATACGCTCGGAGATTATTCAAAAGGCGTGACAAATAACCAGGAAAATCTGCGGAAAATCTGCGCGGGATGAAGGGGGGGAAGGAGGAGGGGAAGGATCAATCGGTCGAAAAATCACGCGATGAGAGTGAATTCAAGCACGTTCGCACCTTGGCTTGATTAGCGGCTCTTGGTGCTCTTCAGGGTCGTACAGGACTCCGGAGCCGGACAGACCCTGCGAGCGATCCGTCCATTGCGCCGCTAGAAACGGGGGGCGAGGGGGGAGCCAGAAGGGGGAACGATCTGTGTGTGTGTGTGTGTGTGTGTGCGGTACGATGCGGCGGAGAGGGAGCGAAAAGTGTCGGGCAATACTTTTCAGGTCGTCCGTCGCGCGGCTTGACGTCTTAATGCACGTCGAGAATAATCTCACCGCCAATTTATTACACTCTTTCTCATTTCTTTTCCGGACCTTTCGCCCCGCGTCCGCGGCGCACCTACTGGACCCTTCCTTTTGTACCCTCTCCGACGGGAAAGAAAAAGAGACAGAGAGAGAGAGAGAGAGAGAAAGAGAGAGGCCCTTCTCCGTTCACGCTTCGCGCTGCTCATCTCGCTCCGCGTCTCTCTCTCTCTTTCTTTGCGGCCGAGAACCGCTTGCGCGCGGCACCGCTCGCATCTAATAGAATACATAATTTAAATTTTTGAGTTATATACGTGGGGAGGAAGGGAGAGAAAGAGAGAGAAAGCGAGAGAGACAGAGAGAGACGTGTTCGGAGAGAAGGAAGCGCGGGTCGGCAGAGGACAGACGCGCCGCGCGATAAATTTATGAACTTTATGGGGATTTGGAAAGCTGCCGAGAGAAAGAGAGAGAGAGTAAGAGAGGGGGGGGCGGGGGGGAGGGATTATGGTACGCCGATCTTGATCTGTGCCGTATGGATCCTCTTTGGTACATTCAGGATAATCCTGCTGATTGCGATCATTTATATGGCTGACGTAATTAGAAGATAAAAGAACCAGGATCGATGCTCAAAATCGGCGAGATAATATTCTGATTAATAGAAAATAGATCAAAGTTTGAAGAGCGGTTTTTTTTTTGGAACCATTTAACGTAAAAAAAAAGAAAAGAAAAGAATCGTTTTGTGCAAATGTTGCTTCGCACGATTAAATGTCAATCTGTTTGTGAATTATAAAATCTCGAAGATGTCCTCTCGTTGTTCAACTCTCGGCGTCGTTCTAATTTCGATTGTCAGCGGGATCCGACAAAAGTGTGAAGAAATCATTCGGGGACCCGGTGGTCCCCGAATGACGAAAGACTCGGTAAATCTTACGCTCGTATAATAATTTAATAACGAACACGTATACAGGTATGCGGCGACCCACACCTTATTTAGGCGACGGTTAGGATGCCTCTTATGTTCATAAATAATCGTCCTCGGATTAAGAAGATGCGGCACTCGTGGAATTTTTTAGCTCCGGAAACTCGGCCCCGCTTTGAGGACCCGACTCGAGAATGGATCCTCCGTAATGAAGCCGCATCCGTGCTCGAATAACCAGCTAGCTACCTTTTTAGCGTCTTCGAGAACCCTCGGCTCTTTCTATCCACGCGCGTTATATAATTTTCGAATGGCTATATTAAGGAAAAATAATTGAATTGGGCGAGTCCGACAAAGCTTGGCGCGCCCTTAAGAAATTTAATTCCAGAATAGGCAAATAAACTACATGCTCTCCTTCCCTTTTAATCTCGAAACAGAGGTATCAAATATTTCGATCAATTCGAGAGGATACAAGAATAATTATCACAATCAAATATTTCGAATAATTTCTCCATGTTCGCAGAAATTCTGGGATAACGTGTACATTTAATGATACAACTTTTCGAATTTTATAAAGACCTTGTCATCGGCTTAGACGCGATTCGAGCGCGTCATATAAAGCGACTCTTCGGCGCGTGATCTTTATTGTGACAATAATTTAATTTCGAGCCGCGCGCGGACTTCTGGCTTTGCTCGTAAATACGACGATTATCGTTTGCGCTTATTAAATCCATCCGGGGCCCGGTCTCTTCCTCCCCCCCCCTCCCCCACCCTCCGTACCCGTCGGGGCCCGCGTACCCATCTTTCCCCCCCCCCTTACTGTAGCCCACTCGACGCGGCGGTTCTCCAATCAGCGACGCGGACACGCTCGCGGACCCCCTTTACCCCCTTAGGCCGCGCCGATGCTAATTTCACGGGGCTCGCGAAGCCTATTGCCTCGGCAGCAACGTAGCAGCAACGTGGCAGCAACGCGGCTCGTTCCCCCCTCGCGGCGGCTTCACTGATGATGACGAGATGATCACTTAATTTGGCCAACAGCTGCCGCGCTCCTTCTTCCCCTTCCTCATCTCTCGTTCCCGCTCCACCTCCTTCTTCCCCCCTGCGCCTCTTTCTTCTTCTTCTTCTTCTTCTTCTTCTTCTTTCTTTTATCTCTTCTTACTCGCTCATTCTTTTATCCGGCTCGTCTCGACCGAACCTGAAGGGACGGCTCTTGAAAGAGACACTCGTAGCGACGAAAAAATATCGCGGCGAGTTTGTTGCGGTGCTTTACGCGCCGGCGATAATTAAACTCATTGCCGAGCAATTAGCTCGTGGAAAGGTGTACCGGAAGTGCGAGCATTGTCGGATAATGGCTGCCGCGTCTCTCCTCTTTACTCTGTTTGGGTATTTTTTTCATGCACTACTTGGGTAGTTAAATATATCGAGTACTATTTTCCGGCGAAAAAGAGATGGCGAGAAATCATTTAAAGCAAAGTCACCAAAAAAATTTTTTTCAGGTTTTTCTCCTTTCCAGCGATATATATACTTCCCGTAATATTTCCGCGCGATTATTATATTTATTATATTTCTTGATACACACATTTCTTCCTTCGCGTAAGGATTCGAATAACTTAGGGGCGCTTCTCTCTCTGCGAACGAGCGGTTATCGGCGACGGTGTTCGCGATTTATATTCGCTGTCGACGCCGGTCGTTCGTCTCCGCGTAAGTTTCGCCCAGTTTTTTTTTTTTTTTTTTTTTTTTCCCGCGACGTTGGCGGTTAGGCGATACGTTTACCGGCGGAAACCTGGCGTTGAAACAATGAACCGACCAACCGGCGTGCTCCCTGCAAATCTCCAGACTTAGCGTCCCCATTGTCACCCCCCTCTCTCTCTCTCTCTCTCTCTCTCTCTCCCTCCTTTCCACCCTCCCGGGCGGCCCTTTACCGTTTTCCTCCCCCGCGCTCTCTCATCCCTCTACCCCTCGCGGGGGCGGGGAGGGGGGTGCGAAGGGCGCTTCGCGGATTTAGACGGCCCCGTCGTCATGGCAACTCCGGATGGCGAACGCCGGCCTCTCGAACTCTTGTTTCCGCGCGCACGAACCGGAACGCGCGTTTCCGCGAACCGCAAACGGCCGATACGAGCGATCGTTTCCGCCAGCCGCGCCAAATCCCCCGTAAAAAGTTTGCTCCGCACTTCGCGTCGGTCATTGAATACAGATTAAAGTGCCAATTGCGCAACGCGACGGCTCCCGATCTCGACGTATCTCGCCGAGAGGAGAATGAGAGATGGATGCCTCGCGTCTCCAGAAAGTTAAAGCCGTGAAAGCAAACCGGGGTTTGGGGGGGGAATCAAGAGCGAAATGAGAATTTTCCTTTTCAAGTCACCGATGAAATTAATTAGACTCTGGTGCAGCGAGTCGAGAATTTGACAGAATTGTGATGACGATCTGATTAAATGATATATACCAACCTTTTTTAGCTTTAAGATCCGCATATAAAGTTCTAACAATAGATCTTACATTTTTCGATCATTGTAACTTTGAATCATCGCATCTATTTTTTCCTTCTTCTTTACAATCTCCGGATTTTAGATTTGATTAAATTTTCGTCTTTAAAAATTCTTAGATTTTTTACATCCATTTTTGAAACTGAAGTCTAGATTTTTTGCTTTCTGCATCTTTGGATTCTGCAATATTTTTAAATCCTCATATTTTATTTCATTCATTATAGTTTACTTTAGAATCTCTTATTTATTTAGTATTTTTTCCTTGAACTCTAATTATCGTTTCACGAATTTTTTATCCAAGGGAATTTAAAACTAATCTCTTTAATTCAAATCGCAATATGGAAAAGTTTTGTCTGTCAAAAGAGAGAAAAAAGAAATAAGAATCCCTACCATTGAATTTTGTCATCGGTCTCGCGACACCGGCGTATTTCATCCAGCGACGCCGACGTCGTATATTTCAGCCAGCGGCTGTGTCTGGATTTATCGTTTTAATTTCTGACGGGATTGAAGCGGGAAGAAAGAATAAAGATATCACGGGTACCCGAGGGATCCTTTTCCGCGGAGAACGCGAAACAAAGTGGTAGAGACGAGGTACACACATTCATCACGAGTTATTAACCGAGGTAACAAAGGACCGATGAAAAAGAGACTAGGAGATAGAATCAGCTGATCATTACATTCGATTGTAAGCCCCTCGCTTCATCATTTCCGATATCATTAGTATCATCATCGAGACAATCATTGTTATTTTTCGAGCAATTATATATTGGAAATCATATTATACGCTACTTATCTAACACTGTACTTATTTAATCTATGACAGTACTTGACGATTGATCAAAGAAGCTTTAAGCGAAGGAGAGGAGCTATACAATCTGCGATACTCTATATACTTTTTGTACGACGTTGGCTGTGACGATGAGCTCTCATTGATGAAGATTGCTAAAAACGTTCTATGATTATCAGCGCTCTTGCAATCTGTGCGTATTTTTGAGTCGAAGCGCGAGATGCGAGTTCTTATCAAGGAGGGGGGTTGGGAGAAGCGTATTATGTATTAAATTATGATCAGCCGGAGGCGTCCCGGCGATATCCCGATACAACGAAGGGATGGCAAGGGATGGCGGAGATACGGGACGACTCCGTCGCGAAATTAACCCCCGAGATCACCGGCGCTTCCGAGGGATAATTTCATTTGGCAGCGAGCCGCCGGATTCTGACCGCGGGCTGTCTGGCCGCCATTTTCCCTCTCGCTCTCCGTGTACAGAGTTTTTCCCTTTTTATCTATCGCGAGATTTATTCTCGCAGCAATTTCTTTCCCGCCTCCCATCCCGCTCGGAACATATAGCTGATGAAACGAAATGCAAATTTCGACGCCAATTTGTCGGGCAATTCTTCGATTTCGTCGAGAGGTCTGGGATTCCTTTCCGGAGAAAGGGCGTCAAACTTTTCCCGGAAGAGCTTACGAGCGAGCTTTCACGATCGTGATAAACTCCCAAAAGCCGGACGGGACAGCGACGATGTTACGGGTCAAGTCGAGGGACGAGGGTGCGGGAAAAAAAATAAGGTCCGCGAGGAGACGATCGAGAGAACGGCGTGAAAACGTCTCCATTTGCGGAACGGAGCTCGATTTTTTCGAAGTCCATCTTTCGAGCTTTATCCTCGAGGGTTATTCACCCTCGGATATCTCACCCTCGTCTGTGACTTTCGCACGGGAAAACTTCGAACTACTCTGATTGTCGAATAGGCGGAAAGCTTCGCTTGTCTCGTCGATCGATTTTGGAAAAAAAAAGATTGCGAAGAGAGGGGAGTCATCAATTTTCTTCAGATTTTTAACACCTGACATTGTTTCGACGAGTCGTGAAGCAAAATGCTAATAATTAAGCTCGTACATTATGCTCCGTTATTATATTTGTACTCCACTCACATTTTTTGGGGACAAGTATATGCGGTCCATTTCTGTTTATTAGATGTATAAAAAGTGTTGAAAGTTTTCGCGTCGTAGAAAATAGAGGAGGAAAGTTTCGGAGAAAAGTTAAATCTCACAAAAGATTGCCGAGAGATTTTTCTTTCGACGGAGATTTCTTTAATTAATGTACCACTTCGCTTCACGCGTTTCTTCTGAATGTATATCCATCGGGACCCGGAAAATTTCATTTCATTTTATCGTCATATTTTGCGTCATCGTTATATAAAATGAGACATAAATAAAATGAAATAAATTATATAGCGATGAATGTTGTGTAATGTTATAATGGAACGAAATCTTGGCACACATCTCTCGCTCTCTTTTTCTCTCTCTCTCTCTCTCTCTCTCTCTCTCTCTCTCTCTCTCTTGCGAGCGTGCAATAACGATCCCTTTCCCGGGGGTAGCTACCCTCTCTCGTACCTGTAACATCAATTAAAATTCTCGTGGTCGATGCGCCGCTGTTTCGCGCGATCGTCCGACGTTTTTAATTGGATTAGAGTGAGACGGCTAGAGCCGGCCGAGGGGAAGGTGGAGGCTCGTTTCGAGGGTGCGAGATTGCAGGAAGGGGTCGGGACGGGATATTTCAGAGTGGGGCGATGGTGGGTTTGGCGGCGGGTAACTCAGGTAAAATGACAGAGATGAGCGACTCCGTTCCCTTTTCCAGCCGATTCCAGCCGAATTCGCCGGGAGAGAAGCATCCCCGGGAAAATGAGGGAATCAACTTTTCCATTGCGGCTTAATTTGTTTCCATTGAAAATGTCACGTCGCGTATGCAAAGTATCCCCTCTTCTTGCGAACAATCTAACCGAACCTTAACATTGTTTTGCAAATTTAAACGTTCGCGTTTTATACGCACGCGCGTAAATATTTTCGTGAAATAAATTATCAATCTGTCGGTAAGATAAAAGCGTCTCGCGCGTAGGAAACATCGAGATATTTCGTCCTGGGATATTTTTAATCGATTATTGTTGCGCTTCTCTCTCGCTTCGGATTTGAGAATCTCGTGAAGATCGCGATAAACGAGCGATCCGCTCCGTGCGTCGCATCTGCATTCGCAACACGCCGCATTAATTATGTATTCAATAAATTTTAAACGCATTGAAATGAATTCAAATTGCAGATTAATATTAAACGGCGTGCGCTAATTGGCCGGCCAATTATGCGGCGTTAATTAAACATTAGATGCGGCGGCCGCTAATTCGTGCACGGTGCGACTTGCGCGATCTGCAGATCTCCCTTCGACTTTAGAGAGGAAATTCATATTAAAGCGGTGTCATCTGTCGAGGATGTAGTAACATATGTAACCTGTTGTAATACCATCGGCTGAGTTTCTCTCCGTATATCGACTGTGTGAATTCGTGGGAAACGCAAAATATTCCCCGAATGAAACTCTCTCAATGGTAAGTTTCTTACAATATACCGACGTTTTATTGATTAATCGATTAATTTATATTTTTGACAGAAAATTCTAATTAAATAATTTAATTAATATCACTACGCCGATATATAAAATAATATTCGCTAAGTTTATGCACATTGTGATGAATTAATAATAATTACTGCAAGGCAGTTAAATCTCTCGACATTTATTTTTCAATCTTGCAGCGAGTATTAATATATGTATAGTAATAAATGGGAAGAGAGAAGGAGAATGTTATTTTATAGAAAAGGAATATATTTTATTACACTCAACTACGATCGTTACAATATATTAATGCATGTATTTATGCGGGCGCACATAAAACATCTTTTATCTGTCGAGTTATCGTCTTACATATAAAGAAGAAACGCAAAGATCGAATTGAAAATACGAGACCTTCCAGCAAGTAGCGTTAACAACAAAACCAACATATTTATCTCTGATATGTCCTCGATTAGTGATACAATTGTAAGGCGCGTAGAAATCGCCGAAAGAAATCAGAGAAAATCTTCAATTGAAAACTACTCGATTTCGCCATTAATCAATATACCTTCTTTCTTGTTATTATTTAAAAAAAAGAGGAAAAAAATGTCGAGTATTCGCCCGAGTATCTCTCTCGTGAGTATTTTGATTATATCGACCACCAAATGTATTATAACGTATTGACTATGTTAATATCCCACTCTCTTAAAGAATCAGTGAAGATGTCACTGATTAAAGCAGTGACAATATTTCACCGAAGATCAGTGAGTATTTCACTGATTTTTAATGACACTTTGTTCCTTTATTTTATGTTTCATTGATTATGGCAGTGAGGTTTCGTATGGCTAGTATTTAAATTTAGAATTATATGCATTGCACACTTCTTTACTCTCAAGATGTAATAAAATCACCCAAAAAAAAAAAAAAAATGAAGAAGACTCTTAGACAAATTCAAATATTTTTTTTAACAAAATACATTGCTATTTATCTCATATTATAATATAAGACGCATTTTATAAAATATCACTGATTGAACCAGCTACTAACGCTAACTGATACTTTCAGTGAGAACATTTCACCGTTTGCAGTGCTATATACTTATAACTAAAACCATAGCTTATCAATGATAATACACTGATTCCATTTAAGAGAGCACCTTACACAGCTTTGTTCGATTGGTTATGCAGCTGAGACGCGATTACGTGTCGAGTTAAAGTTAAATCTTAACAGCGAGTGACAGAGACATTATTTTTACTCCTTCAATATGTAAAATGATAAGAGCAATTTCGATCTCGTTTATTTTTACTTCTCTCATTCGACTCGCGTGGTGTATGTGTGTGTGTGTGTGTGTTATCCACAATGTTATTGGCGGAAAGTTACATTTGAATCTCCACGCGAATTACATTTAAAAATTTTTTGCCCTTGAAATTAATTGTATCTCGAGACGCGTGGCATAATCGTAATACTCTTTGATTTCCTTTGAAGTCCACCGCAGGAATCTGCAAACGAGAACGCGTTTTCTTCATTGTTTCATACACATTGTTGTAAGCGCACAATTAGCAGAGCTACGTTCCGCTGGTAGAAAATCTCTCTCTTCCTTCCTTCAGTTTTCTCGCGCGCTCAATCTGTATCCTCCAACCCATCTGGAATAGTAGTCCAAGTTTGAGCTACAGTGGGGTCTCCTCTTCTTGGAGTTATTTCGGGGTCGGAGGCGGGGGTGGTGGTCATACAGCACTTCCGGTGTAGAAGCTCGTCTTGCCGGTCAGCCCGGATGCTCGCTTCTTCCTCTCGCATTCCATCGTGCTGAAGGTGTTCTGGGCGATCTGCGACTTGCGCTTCGGGTTCTGCAGGGTCATGCTGCGCTGACTGGAATTGGAACTGGAGCTGGTACCGGGTTCCGATACCTTGAGGATCCCCGAGTGTATCGTCCCGAAATTTTGATATATGTACTGCGACTGAATGGCCGACACGGACGTGTTCTGATTCTTCAGGGTGATGGGAACGGTCTGGCCAGCCAGACTGTTGAATCTGGTGTCGTAACCGAACGGGGTGTCCAGCAAGGACTCGTTCTTGTCGACGTAGCCGCTCAGTCTGGAATCGAGGAGACCCTCCTTGTCAGCGAAGCCGCTCAGTCTTGAATCTACGATGTCCTGATTCTCGGCGCCTCGCGTGGAGAAGTCGGTGGTGTACCGCTGTTCCTGATGACCCGACTCCTTGTTATCCGTGAAGGCGATCATGTTCTGCCTGGAGTCGGACAGGATTCGAGTGTCGATAAAGCCCTCCTTGTCGGTGAAGCCGCTCAGTCGGGAATCCACAACGTTCCCCTCGGTCTTGTCGAAGTTATACCTCGGATCGATGCCCTTGTTATCCGGATAGGCTGGCAAGACGTGGGACAGATCTGCCTTATCGACGTAACTGATGGCCTGCGGATTCGAGCCTGCGCAGATGTCGGGCGCCGACTTGCAGAGCAACGACGTTCCCTCTTCGGCTATTTTTTGAGGCGCTAGGGCACACAAGCGCGAAGTTACTTTTTTGCTCCAGATATGCGAAAGAGTAGCGCGCATTATTATTGTACAGGGTATCCCGCAGTCTCAAAAAAAAATTTTTTTTTTTTTTTGCTTTTTTTTGCTTTCAAGATCATCGGGATTTCAAGGTCGGATCTCAAGATCTTGGATCATGCTCGGACCGCGGTAGGAGGTATATCTCCGATATCTCTACGCGATATCCCTCGATCTTTTACGATCACGTAAACGTTATTACGATACGTGCCGTCGCACGCGGGACACCCTCTCTAGTTGAATAAATTCACCCACTTTTGGTCGGCTGACCGAAGGGTCGTGTCTGCGGAGGTCCCGGCGATTTCTGATGCGCCCGCACGAGATATTCCGAGCTGAGGCCTCTCTGCTCCCTCAGTTTCCTCTCAGCGCCCGGCACCATGACTCTCACCTAAAAGAGAGAGAGAGAAAAAAAAAAGAAAAACAAAAGGTATGAATACTACCCTCGAGCGGGATTGCGAGGTGTACGCGGCGATGAAGCTGGGAATCCACTTGTTTCAAGTTCACTTGTTCAAGTGGATTCGCAGCTAAATTCCCGCGACCGCAAATTTAATCGACAACTTCACCATCTCCTCGACCGTGGAAAAGCGCGCCATGTAGCCGGACATTGTTAAAACGGCCGCCACTTCCGCGAGCATCAGCGCTAATCCGGAGAGCTGAAGGCACCAGCCGTAGTGGTACTGAGGTAGACCGTTGTCGTCCATTTGCATGCCGGCAGTAGACGGCAAGCTGTACTTTCCCGGCAGCTCCAGTGACGCGTCCGATAAGGCTGATGCGAGAACTATCAGTCCGCCGCCCAAAGAAAGTCCTGAAACACATCCATTATGCATTTCATCGTCTTTGCGATTTGTTTAGGAAATAATAGTTGTTGCGAAAAGTTTAATCTTCCATTTTTTGCTTCCTCATAGAGGAAGCTTAGTTTTCGTGAAAAAAATTTTTTTTTCATATTTTCATGCCAATGTGTTCAGAATGTTCTAAAACGTCGAAAAATCACATTTTTAAAAAATGTCCGTATGTATGTGTGTATGTGTGTATGTGCACCAAAAGGACGTGGTCGCTCTAACTTCCGTAAATTTTGAGATATCGAGCTAAAATTTTTTACATGAATAGAGTATCATTAAGGGTTGATTGGTATTGAATTTGGCTAGAATCGGTGAAGGGGTTTATTTTTTATAAAATTTCGAATTTTCCAAAAAAGAGCGTGGTTGCTCTAACTTCCGCAAATTTTGAGATATCGATCTAAATTTTTTTACATGAATAGAGTATCATTAAAGGATGGTTGGTATTGAATTTGGCTAGAATCGGTAAAGGGGTTTATTTTTTAAAAATTTCGAATTTTTTCAAAAAAGAGCGTAATTGCTCTAACTTCCGCAAACTTTGAGATATAGGGTTAAATATTTTTACACGAATAGGGTATCAATAAAGGATGGTTGGTATTGAATTTGGTTTGAATCGGTTAAGGGGTTCATATTTTATAAAATTTTGAATTTTTTGAGAGATGTCTGTGTACGCTCTAACTTCCTAAAATTTTAAGATATCGGGCTAAATATTTTTATATGAATAGAATTTCATAATATAATTTCTAAATTTTTCGTGATGGTTATATAAAAATAAAAATTGTGCAAATTAGAAATTTGCACATTGCTTCCTCACCATTTTAATTCGCTCATAAAGCTTCCTCTATGAGGAAGCCAACAATCTATTATATACTAATAATTTTAATTTAATTTAAAAACTAGCTTCCTCTAAGGAGGAACTTTGTAAGCGAATTAAAATGGTAAGGAAGCAATGTGCAAATTTCTAATTTGCACAATTTTTTTAAATATTTTTGGAAAAGTTGATCAATCTAATCTCGCATCGGTTTAACCCTACTGTCAATGTACGGATACCCGAAGCAACTTTAAATGTTAAAAATGTGTCGGAACTTTTCTCCATCCGAAACAAAATACAAAGGGCCTTTGTATTCGGAAACCTCCTAAAATATAACGGGAAAGAATGTTCGATGCCCAGCAGCTGTTATAAAGAAATTGTCGCGGTGTGTCGAAAACACATAGTTGGTACCATTACATTGATGGAAAGGTAAAAAATTATACATTGACAGAAGGGTTAATCGATTAATTTTTGTATTTTTTAAATTCAAATTTAAAGAGAAACAAAGTTTATTGGTTCATTGAATAGAATAAGTTCCAGTAGAACTACGAGTAGCTCCAATTATATGCTATTTGTTTGTCCGTAAATTAAATAAGAAGAAGTATATTAAACATTTGTACATTTTTTATAAGGAGGTTTCTAATAATTTTGCATTAAATTACGTTTAATAAAACGTTTAAACATTTGTACATTTTTTATAAGGAGGTTTCTAATAATTTTGCATTAAATTACGTTTAGAAGACAGCATCTTAGTTACAATATTATTGAGGATATTAAAATCGCGTTAACCAGTAAGTAAGAACGTAACTGCAGGACATATTCGTGGAGTCGAAGCTACATGAGAATAATAGTCTGCGTCGCGCCATGCGCATCTCGGAATGTCCGCAGTTAAGAATGCAATAACGGAGCGGCTTACTCCCATAAGGGAGTGTCATCGGACTCGGAATTGAATCAGCCATATGAGCTCCGACTGCTTCCGCTTTACAATTGTATAAAAACCTTTTTTTTTTTAGATTAAATTAAGACCAAATCGCGAAATCTAATGGGAGTCTAAGTATACGCATGTTACATTTATAGAAATCAATTGCAAATCAATACAAATCAATATAAATATATATGTTGATTTATATTGAGTTGCAATTGATTATATATATATTTATATTGATTTATATTGAGTTGCAATTAATTTTTACGAATGGATTATATTTCCATGAAAATATAATAAATAAATAAATAAATAAATAAATATATTGTATTTATTATATTTTCATGGAAATATAAATAAATAAATATAAATATATGGGCGATTCTCCACGTCAAATCGGACAAAAATCGATTTTTTTGACTTGGTATTTTTTAAATCGAATGAAACTTTTTTCACGTGAAATATACATAAAATAAGGAGATATGTATTTTTGTATTTGTCCGAAATATTTTTTTTGCAGAAGTAATACACAACAAAATTTTGACAAGTTATATACAACAAAGTTGTCAACTTCAAAAACATTTACCTTACTTCCATATTAATATCTCTGGTTATATTTGTCGTAGAGAAATTTTCAAAAATGCATTTTAAAGCTAAGAAGACAACCTTTTTTATAAAAATAGTTTAGTTACAAGAAATTGCTAATTGCAATTGTTATAAATAATTGAAATGTTTAACAATTTTTTTCATCAAAAAGTACACTTTTTAAAATTCTTGAAATAATGCTATTTCATTCTCTGTTTCATTCTGAAAGTGTACATATTTTTTATTTTATGGAGAATCGATGGATTCTATTTCTTATATATTTTTAATAAATGAAGCGCTGCGCCGTGCCGCGTCACTGGCTCGATCAAGTAGTATGCTGCGCGCTATGGCGCGCCGATTTCTGCGGAAGAATCGGCGCGCTATAGCGCGCAGCATACTACTTGGTCGAATCAGTAACGCAACACAGCGCAGCGCCTCATTTATTAAAAATATATAAAAAATAGAATCTATCAATTCTCCATAAAATAAAAATATGTACACTTTCAGAATGATGTTAAGAATGGAATAGTATTATTTCAAAAAATTTTAAAAAGTGTACTTTTTGGTGAAAAAAATTATTAAACATTTCAATTATTTATAACAATTGTAATTAGCAGTTTCTTGTAACTTAAACTATTTTTATGAAAAAGATTGTCTCCTTAGCTTTAAAATGCAGTTTTGAAAATTTCTCTACGACAAATATGATCAGAGATATTAATTTTTAAAATTGACAACTTCTTCATTTTTTACGAAAATTTTGTTGTTTATAACTTCTACAAAAAAAATATTTCGAACAAATACAAAAATACGTATTATACGTATAAAAATACGTATGGAATTGCCCATATACATATATGTATATATGTATTTATTTATATTTCCATAAAAATATTTCGAACCGCGAGAAAGATCGGAGATGGTGACTGCCGATTACAGAGATAACTCTTCTTTTGGAGCGCGGCAACCGGATATCGCTCCCGATTCGATAAGCTATAAAGATTTCATTCCGGTCGCCGTCGTCATGGGAATCTCTCGCATTTGTCGAGAGAAACGACGTCGCTCATATTGCGAAGCGGCCGCGGTTTACGGAAGATACGGACGATCGAGTTATAATAAAAACGGGATTGGCAGACGCGGGAGACAGCTTATGAGAGGGGAAGCAATTGTCTCTTTCGATCTCCGCTTCTTGCCGCGCGATCCCGTGGATACTAAATCCGTTCCTCTTCCGACAGAACAATTGTCGATGACAAAATAATAATCTCGCGCTTCGGGGACCTCGAAAGGCGTTTTAGAGCGATTCGCGGACTTTGATCGGAAAAACTTTTGCAATGTACAGAGCAAATGAGCACTCTCATTACGAGCGACTTATAATAATTTAGAGTGAACTTTACAGAGATTACATATAGATTTATTCTATCGTTATATACTCTCTCTCTCTCTCTCTCTCTCTCTCTCTCTCTCTCTCTCTCTCTCTCTCTCTCTCGAGAGAGAGAGAGAGAGAGAGAGAGAGAGAGAGAGAGAGAGAGAGAGAGAGAGAGAGAGAGAGAGAGAGAGAGAGAGAGAGAGAGAGAGAGAGAGAGAGAGAGAGAGAGAGAGAGAGAGAGAGAGAGAGAGAGAGAGAGTATACCTTTTTACATTTCTCGAGAAATCTCTCTGTGAAACGCTTTAGATGCATATTCCCGTTGCAAAGAGGGGTGAATTTAACGCGATAATGCCTCATTGCAGATTACATAAACAAAAAATTTGCAAAATTTGTCCACGAGTTAATGAGAAGGATGCGTGTGCATTTCGCCACGGCATATTGTACGCGTTTGTCTTTGCGCGAATATAAAGGATTAATTTTGTTATAGCAGTCGCTAATTTCCCCCGGTGTTTATGTGTGTGTGTGTGTGTGTGTGTGTGTGTGTGCGCGCGCCCCTCTGGGTGTATGCTTCTGTACTCGAATAATATCCGACTATACGCGAGCGAATGTTACGTATATACACCGGCGGGTAACTTCCCAGTTTCTGTCCTTGTTTCCACGTTCGTCGACTAAATTGCAATTACTGTTAATTAATTGAGCAAAGGTTTGCATAGCTGTCGGTGGACAAAGCAAGGCGTGACTTGCACCAACGAAGAAATTTTAGACCACGTCGATTATAATCCCGCGAAACTGCAGAAATAAAACGAGGAGGTCGCTGACAAATCCAAAGAGCAAAGAGAGAGGAAACCGTGTTATTGTGTGCGTGTTATTTTATAAAATTAACAAGACATAAATTAATTCGAATTCCAGTCCAGTCACTCTTTACCATCTTATTCCTTTAATTTCGGTAGAATTCTCGTTTTACTTCTGATAAAAAAGCGCGTAAACTTTCCCCTAAAAATTGAATTTAGATTTCTCACACTCGCATAATACTGATCGTTCCCATCTAATTTGAGTTCTCTACGTCAACGTGATTAATATAAAAAAAGTCTCTTAAAAAAAAAAAAAATATACGTCGACATCCCGCTAGACATTTATTAAGATAGATTGTAAAGAGGGAGGCCAATGTAATTTATTATGTATTATTACAGAATCAACACATATATACGTCTCCACGTGTCTGAGAACTTGGTTTATACCTTATCCAGGTCACGTGGCATTTCCTTCGCGATCCCTTCGTTGATTTGCGGACTCTCGTCCCTCGCCGAGCATCGAGAAAGCCGGTTCATCAACAGTAATTACAATCCGCTCGTCAAACGGGGGCCGAAAGTTGCCGGGTCATTGCATTCTCTTTCATCCCTCCCCCCATCCCACTTCAACCCCCCGGAAGGGGGTTCGACGCACGCGCACCTTGCGCTCGGTCCTTTGAAAGTGCCTTGGATCAGAGTTGACAAACTTGATTCGTCTTATTGGAGCTCTTGCCTTTCACGTAGGGATCGGGATAGTTCACCGTTCGCAGCACGCGATCCTCGGCTAATCAAACTACAATCCGGCTACGAGGCCGGACATTCCGCCGGAAGTGGCCGGGGATTTCCCGACCTCGTTTCTTGTCGGCAAGTCTGACGGATGGTGCCTTGAACGCGATGCATTCCGGAGATATTGGCAGCCGTTCGCGTTGTGCTTAAGAGGCATTTCACTACCATTACTTCGACATCAACCGGTCGTCGTATCAATATAGCTTTTTCTACCAATGGGTACGTTCACGTAGAAAAAAACGCTAGGATGAAAATTGCATTTTCGGAGTAGAAAAAGAGCGATTCGATAATATTTCACTTGAAAGCAAGTTTCGTATTTGCTTCCTCTTTTACTCAATAATCTATATTTAACAAAAACCTTTGTTTGCATGGTTTTCGAACTCTCTATGATTATATCGAAAAAGAAGAACGAGTACTTTCAAGTAGACTCGAACGAGGTAGCAAGTATCGTAAATAGATTTTTTTTTATCAATCGACATTGTTATAAACCGTAAATAATTTCAGCGTTTATACAATAACTCTAATAATAACGGCGAAAATCACGATAACGACGACAATAGCGATAACGAAGCGAGTACTGTATGAATAAAAAAAAGAAAAAAAAAATTCACAAAAATTGACGCACGCGAGAGACGCCGCGTATTTCGTCGGTTCCGGAACGAGAGCGTCTATGTACATACGTACATATACATACGTATATCCGCTGCGGACACGCGTGCCGTCCGTACACGGGCACCGTGATATGTTGCCAGTGGGTCAAGTTATTTAATCCCGCCGGTATAAACCATAGCCGGCACGTCCGAAATTTATGCACCGGAGCCGCGCCAGAATGCACCACGCTGCGCGGACGGACCCGAAATATTTGCCCGCGCGTCCTCCCGGAAGACCGTTCTCTCCCCTTCCTCCCGCCCCCTTCTTCCGGTTACAGCAAACTCGTTACGTAGCGAATCCGATAGCGAAGACAACGTGCGATTCCCTCTCCGAGTCGTCGCAATCTCTTTCGCGATTTACGGAATTCGATATGTATTCCGATCGTACTTTTCTTCATTTTTCCTTTTTTTTCCCGTTTTCTTTTTTTTTTTTTCTTTGACAACGTCCAATAAATTTCCACCCCACGCGCTCTATACCGATCTACCAGTTTATATAAACAATTGCAATCGGTAATTTTTTTTTTTCCGGTATCGTTCGCTTGTATATTAGACAGATTTTTCGGGAATCCTTTGTGAACGGAGTAGCTCTATAAAATTTTACCATTAATTGCAATTATTCAATAAAGTATTTAAGAAAGTGACTACTTTTTTAGGTTTCAGTTTCTCTTTTCGATTAGCTTGAAGCAAACTTTATTTTAACTCGATAGATTTCAACTAGAAGCTTAGCTCACTAAATAAAGGTTTGAAAAGTTTGCGCGGACGTGTCTTGGACATGAATCTTGCACATTTTTCTCCCCTTCGAAATTCTCTTTCTCATAATTTTTACGCCTTTGCGCTTGAAATTCTATTTTACGTACGCATAATTATTCTTCTTTCTTCACTTCCCTCTGTCTCTCGCCGTCTACGTTCTATCTCCGTCTATCTTTGAAACGCATGATGAATTAATTAAAATCGGATCCGACAGGATTTTTCAACGGGAAGCCGCGGGGGGAGTTTCGCTGCGATTCGGAATTAATTAAAAAAATAAGAACAACAACAACAACAAACAGCGGGGCTTGTCAGCTCGTTCGTTCGTTCGTTCGTTCGTTCGTCTGTCGGTGCATTCCTCGTCTCGTTCCTTAACGCGCATGCTCTCAAATCCAGGGAAACGTGCATTCCTACAGAATACGGGGATCGCGCTTGTCATCGCTGTCGCGGGAATTGGATCGGTCATCCGATATCGCAGACGGTATTCTCGAAATTCGAACGTCCTGTATTAATATTAAATTCCGTCGGAATTCGCGTTTGGCCGCGTAAATTACACGCCCGAACGCACGATTCGATCAAGCTACCTATCCTTTTTTTTCTTTTCATCTAACTTTGCTCCTAATTTTTTTTTTTTTCACTTTTTCTTATTTTTCCTCTCGAAATTCAATGACCTCTCAGACTCGGTTGCTCGTGACCTAAATCGTCACGTATTATTCTTTTATCGCAGATTTTTGCCGTGTATGAAACTTAAGCAGGAATCGCGAATAGAGAGGATATATGTTAAAGATATCGCTTAACGTATATAATAAACAGAGCATCATATATAAATGGATATATAAGTATCTGTATATAGGAAGTATATAGATATATAATATGCATAAAAAAAAAGGGAAAGAAAATCCTGGCATTTTTAATAACCGCGCTGTTCGTGATATTTCGCTTTATTAAAAAAAACCGCCTCTCTCTTTCTCTCGCAACGAGATAAAATGTTAATATAAAACTTTCAGCCTCTATTTTGTAAATATTATATTTCGCTGATTAACGATCCCCGGATATTTCAGGAATTCGTGACGCACTCGATGTATCGAAATATCGCGTGATGCATCGATCGAGGTCGTATTACGGCGATTAAATCTAACGCGATATCCAATCGTATATTGCTTTTGACATTGTCGGAAAACGATTAATTTTATAATTCCACGCTGAATAAAATCTGCCGGGGGATGAGGGATAAAGGGGGGGGGGAGGGGGTCGGAGGGTGGAGGAGGCTTGGTTTGTGCTTTGTTCGTAAATAAAAGCGTATTAGCGAACCGTGGCCCCCGTAATTCATAAAAATGATTAATGCCACGATGCGAGATGCTCGCGAAATATGCGAAATAATGCGCGAAAATAATGTCGCTCTCCCTGTGTTTACGCGAATTTTCATAACGCCGGTATGTATCGACGTTATCGCGCATATCTTTCCCGAACACGATGCGTTATTAATGCCGGGTATTAAAAGTGGAGCACACATACGCGCGTACACGCGCACACAATACAACACGTGCAGTAGGTAGAATTTAATTTAACGTCTGAGCACGAATGCCCTTCTCATCCCTTTCTCTCTATATTAAATCTAACAATGTAGAAATTTCACAATTTGTATATCGCGACGCGTAGCATCGCAACTATTATCGATCGAATTAGTCCACTGTAAAAAAAAACAGACTCTATTATCGCGTACAACGGCAAAATTTCAATTAAATTTCAATTAAATTTCGAAGCCAAACCTCTGTGACATCCTCCGAGAATTCCATTTAATTATCGTTGTGACATAAAAAGCCGCATTGGGTTTAGTATAAAAAACAGGGTGTCTATTTCCTGGAAAAACCGGGAAAGCCGGGGATGTTCAGGGATTTTTTTTTATCTTGAAAAATCCGGGAATTCTCATGAAATTTTGAGACTCAGGGAATTTTTTCAAAAATTGTGTCTTTGATAATTTTATTGACGATCTCTCTTTTTAGTATCAAGGTCTTATGTAAGTTTAGAAAATTGTTCATTTCTTTTAATAATATTTAAATAAATTAGTACTCCTTAAGACGTTTATAATAAATTATTTTTTGTTTTATATTTTTATTTTATATTTTTGCATATATCTTTAGCGTTTAGGTATAGTGATATATTGCACTTTGTTATTGTCAAATTAATTTTACGATTAATATTAAATGCTAGAAAAATTGCATTCTTGGTAACTTCCTTTGTAATCGTATGAATAGAAAACATTAGAAAGCGCATACAATAAAGAAACTTATTTTAAAAAGCTGCATCTACAACTTTTCTTATTTTAGCTGGTAGTTTAAACGAAAATACCTGGAAGCTCAAGGAATTCTCAAGGAATTATTTTACAAGATTTTAGTAGACTTGAAAACACCCTGAAAAAATTGTTCAGTAATTTTCAAAAATTATCACCGCATGTTCCATTTATTCCAAATATTTCCCACGTGTCGATCGAATATTCCGATTCCGGAACAGGTAATATCAACGTATTGTATTGAAAGTGTCGATGGAGGATCAAGCATCAGGCAGTCAGCGGCGCTGAATTATTCAAGAAACGTTAAACGAACGACGGGCACGCAAACAAGTTCGCACAGTACGTCATAGTATGATTCGTATCCGATCGCGTAGTGCAATTGGACGCATCCGGTCGCGCGATCGACCATTAGACCATCGTACAAATCCACCCGTCGATAGTCCGATTTTATCTCGCTAAGTAATTCGCGGGGGAGCTCTAAATAAATTGGGATACACCGGAGAGTCGCGATGCATCATATCCCGGTATCGGATTCTCTTTTTTCCTCCGATGCGCGATCGCGTGTCAAAAGGCCGCAAAAGTCAATCGCGCGCGATTTAACTCTTCCCAGTTTTTAGCCTTCGGGATGCGAAATTGCTAAAAACGAAAGCTTGAAAACGAATTGCTTAAAAAAAAATTTCACACAACCGCAATTTGGAGAAAAATGTAAATTTATTGTATATAGAGGATTGTACAAGCAGCATTTATTTTCTCCATTTTTCAAGATTTATGATCAAATTGTAAGATCAAGTTTGTTGGAGTAAATTAGATTTCTAGATTTCCTCTTTTAATTTCAAAATTAAGATAAAGAGAGAGAGCGCGCACTTTAGATTGACTATAAAAGATATCAAAATTCTTTATATTAAAAAAAAATGGATAATTTCCTGAACACATTTTAAGCTATATAAAATTATTTTTAGATATATCTATATACTTAAAAAAATATCGAACATATAAGAATGGTGTCAGAATCTTGAAACGTTCCAGAAAAATTTAAAAACTTTTTTAAGGAATTTTTAATTGTAGTAGCTTTGAAATATCAAACGACACCATTTTTTGTGCAATTACGTTCGTAAACAAGAATATCTCTGGAATAAAGAAAATTCGCAGAAAACTCTCCCTCGAAGACACACACTATATCCGGGTTTCTCGAATGCTCCTCCGAAAAGTCCGAGATTCGTCGCTTTTCTTGTGGAGTGGCGTCGAGCACGTACTAAGAAGTACATCCCGCGTGATAATAATGACGTCGTTAGGCGACTCGAGTCCCTCATCTTACAATAACCCGTAGAGAATGCAGAAACAGAGTCGCGATATACGCGGTCCTTTAGAATCCGCGAATCTCCGAGCAGGAGATGCTTCCGGATTTTAACGAAGGGATTAGCGCCGAATCGCGTCACTCTCTCGGTTATGTAGCTTATATCATCTCGTCTCTCTTGGCGACGAGATGATCGCTCGCGGGTGGTTAACTTCCGCGACGACGATTGACGACGAGTGTCAAAAGCGAATTGCGTAATCTTTCCCGTGAGCCCCGGCGTTACGTCGTCACAATGCCATCGGTAATGACTTGCGCACAATTTACCGGGGACACGGAACAGGCGACGCGAGAAACCAAACGATCGATTCACCCGGTAGCGTCTTAGAACAGCCGACGACGTGGCGCATATTTGTGCTCGCTCGGGCGTGAACGAGCATTGTTGCACGTTGAACGCAATAACAAGCTGCATTAGAGTATCTCCCGGTATCGTCCTCGTTCCATCTCCAAAGAGCGTACGATAATGTCTTCTATATATAATGCATCTCCCCGTCTTCTATGCGCCGAGGCTGCTGTTTCGCCAGATATCGCAGTTACTGCATTGTATCCTTTGTTCTCTTATTTTGTCGATTTTTGCTTCCTCATAGAGGAAGCTTAGTTTTCGTGAAAAAATTGTTTTTTCATTTTTTCATGCCAATGTGTTCAGAATGTTCTAAAACGTCGAAAAATCATATTTTTAAAAAATGTCCGTATGTATGTGTGTATGTGTGTATGTGCACCAAAAGGACGTGGTCGCTCTAACTTCCGTAAATTTTGAGATATCGAGCTAAAATTTTTTACATTAATAGAGTATCATTAAGGGTTGATTGGTATTGAATTTGGCTAGAATCGGTGAAGGGGTTTATTTTTTATAAAATTTCGAATTTTCCAAAAAAGAGCGTGGTTGCTCTAACTTCCGCAAATTTTGAGATATCGATCTAAATCTTTTTACATGAATAGAGTATCATTAAAGGATGGTTGGTATTGAATTTGGCTAGAATCGGTAAAGGGGTTTATTTTTTATAAAATTTCGAATTTTTTCAAAAAAGAGCGTAATTGCTCTAACTTCCGCAAACTTTGAGATATAGGGTTAAATATTTTTACATGAATAGGGTATCAATAAAGGATGGTTGGTATTGAATTTGGTTTGAATCGGTTAAGGGGTTCATATTTTATAAAATTTTGAATTTTTTGAGAGATGTCTGTGTACGCTCTAACTTCCTAAAATTTTAAGATATCGGGCTAAATATTTTTATATGAATAGAATTTCATAATATAATTTCTAAATTTTTTGTGATGGTTATATAAAAATAAAAATTGTGCAAATTAGAAATTTGCACATTGCTTCCTCACCATTTTAATTCGCTCATAAAACTTCCTCTATGAGGAAGCCAATAATCTATTATATACTAATAATTTTAATTTAATTTAAAAACTAGCTTCCTCTAAGGAGGAACTTTGTGAGCGAATTAAAATGGTGAGGAAGCAATGTGCAAATTTCTAATTTGCACAATTTTTTTTCTAAATATTATTCAATTTTTCGCGCATTTATTTTGTAATTCTTGGCGACGCGTCAAATGAACTTGACACATGATGACTTGCGACAATCTACTACTTTAAGGATTGGGATGCGTCTTTGTTCTTAAGAATGAAAGAGGATATCGAGATATTTTACAAAAATCTAAAAAAAAAACGCGCATACACTTTGTTTTATTTTCCTCTTTTATCGGAATATTAAGAGTAAAATAATTGAAAAGAGTCGAATATATATTTATAAAAATTGGATATATATTTAAAAAAAAGCCATCAAAAACAAGGCAGCCAGTCATATTTTCGAGAGCAAATGAACGAGATCAAAGAACTCGGAGGCTGCGACGATTCCGGGATATCCCGCATGCATGCAGGTGCAATTTTGAGCTGTACACTGGTAATTAGGCAACCGCAATTAATCACACGCGCATCAAATATTTGCACGAGCGCGGATGGGGGAAAAGGGGGAGAAACCGCGCTTTATATACAAACGTACTGCAATTTATCATGTTTCGCTCTCATGCTGGATTACGTCGTCGGTTTGATGAACTTTTTCTACGTAGTGAGAAACATCGCGAAAACACGAAAACATCCTGTCGTATGCCAGGGAAAATCTTCGAACGTATCTGTTATTATGCAAATTGAGACGTGCTATTAATTAATCATAATTAATCATAATCTGTATTATCATTATTAAATGTATTATTTTATTAAACTGTTTTATACTGTTTTGAGATATTAAGTGTACTAAAAATTTTGACTATGCGCCATTTCTTTAATTTTAAATACAAAAACTTTGATACATTTGAACCATAGATCAATCGTCAAGTAATAATTTCTGTACAATGAGATACATACATAATTCATATCTCAAATCTAAAAAAAAATATTGTTAATGAAATAATACATTTGAAAATAATGTGATAATATACACATCACAATTAATAAATTAATTAATTCGCGCAATAACGTACAGATACGTTTGAAGGATTTCCCAGGACATTTTTGTGTTTTTGCATCGTTTCTCTCGCCCGTTGAAAAAGTTCATTAAACTGAGGACGTAATTCGGCATGATAATGCAAATTCACGTATCAAATTGCGTTAACAAACCGAGCTTGTTAGCGATAAATGTTATCTCAATAAGGAGCGCGTACTTATTACCGCTGTTTAGAGGGCGTTCTTCCGGCAATCGCGATTCACGATGTGTGTTGCGCGTGTTTATTTGCGACTCGCATCGTATGTTCTCATCAATCGCAAACGTGCGATTCCCAATTGCCTCCGAAAAAGCCGCGGGCGATCGGCGCGCATCCCATATGCGCCTCATTAATTCGCTCCGCGACATCTCATTTACACCTCCTGTAGCGCTTCCTTTCCGTGTACGTTCCCGTTAAATCTAGTGATGGGATCAAGTTGAATGTGTGCTTAAAAATCCGAGTCAAATCCTATCAAGTTTCATTTTCTAGGATTCGAATAGTATTCATCAGAAATAATATTTCATATTATTTTTTCGATGTAACCAGAGAGAGAGAGAGAGTTCGAAACCATGCAAACAAATTCGAACTTGTATACTTAATCCCATCGCTAGTTAAATCCCGCACGACGTAATAATTTCGAATCGCACCCGCAACGCCGCGAATACGTGCTTTATACGCGCTTTTTGCGTAAAAGGTAGATTTCTTGCAAACTGCTCGAAAGAAGTATAAGTCACGCCTCTCAACAAATAGGAAATATCTCGCGACGAAATCTCAAGTAGAAAATTTGTCGAGATAATTTTGAACGTTTCATTTAAATAGAGAGAATCACTTTTGCAGAAAATATACGCAAAGAAAATATGCGCACAGAACATTTATTCAGATAATTTTATCTTTATCCAAGGATAAGATGGTCTGTAGCTTTGAAATTAAATATTTCTCGTGGCAAAATAAATTTTAAAATTTATTCGGGATACTTAAGATTTTAATTCTCGTTTTACAGAAAGAAAAAGTCACCGGGGATAAGATTTATAATCTAATCTTTCATTTAGATGAAGCAATCATTCCTTCCTCACAAATCCGTAATTAAAATTTAAAAAGTTTTTAATAACGAAAAACGCGTACTAAAATTAAAGAATATATTTGCAGTGATGACGCCCAATCTTTATTATAATCAGGTGGAGCAACGCTTTCGAGGTATCGTATATTTTGTTTCGTCGCGGCTGCGAGAAGTTACGTTATTATTGAGGCAAACAGAAAGCGGCCATGTCTCACACCGCGCGAGCCCCTTAATTTAATTATGGTCATTACCAAGCAGAGCGGCCAACTTCGCGCGAGTTATTACAAGCTTACAACTTGCATTGTAAATTATTAACGTCTCTCCGGGCGTAGCTGGATCGCCAATACGATGGCTTAAAATAATTCGGCGCTTGATACAATGGCGCGGTTGCATTCCTTGAATAGAGCCGCTTCTCCCTATTAAGGTAGCCGCGCTGGTAAGGGCGAGGGCGGCGCAATTTGAATAAGTTCGAAAAGGACGCAGTTTGCCCGGCGGGCTTCTGGGAAGGGAAGGAAGAGAGGAAGAGAGAGAGAGGAGAGAGGAGGGTGGGTGGGTGGGTTTATTCAAATTGAACGCGACAGAGGCGAAATGTCTGACGTGCCCGCGGGTTGTCAACTTTCCATTTTAAGTTCGCTGACGTATTGAGTCGAAGTTCGCAACCGCGTAGTACTTCCGGAACTAGCCCACCGTCCCCGAGAGAGAAAGAGAGATGGACCGATCCGTTCCGACAGGTAAAATATTGTTCCGTTATTCCGTGCCGCATTGATTCTAGATATTGCAGTGGGTTGTGTGCCCTCAAACACAGACACGCGGCTGGAAAATATAAATAACAGCGACGGAAGTGCGCAGAGATCAGTGAATAACGGTGAAATATTATTAATGGCGCGAACTATATCGCTATTCCTTTTTTTTTCCGAATTTTACTTTTAAATTAATCGGTTCGATAAACGCCTAATCTCCAGATTTCGAGATGAATTGAAGATACGTATTATTCGTATAAGATGTATTTAATTCGTATTAAATAAAAAAATTTTTTTAGTAAATTCCAACTTCCAATGTTAGTAACAAACCTTTTTTTTTTTGTAATCGAAAATTACATCGAATTACTGTTAAGGAAATATCATTCGTTAAAGAGTCTGTTTAAAGATCTTATTTTCGTGCAAGAATTATGAAAGGTTTTCCAGCGAGATAGCGACGAGACACCATGTTTATGATTAATGAAATATTTCTTGCGGAATTGTGAGAAACAGTTTAGAGATGAAATCGTTAATTAACCCGATAGTTTGAATTTTTAATCTCAAACTTCTCGCGTCTTCGTGTCTGAAAGATTGCGGGCTGGCTTTTCCACGACACAATGCAGCCGGGAAATTTAGTTACGCGGCGCGACGGTTTTCCCTCGCGGCTCTTATAATAAAGCTTAATCTCCGTTCTACGCTACGGCGTTTTAATGAACGCGCCGCCTCAAAGCGTTTATGAGATATATGAATGATTTTTCTATTTAATCCTCCTGTGTTTTCGTGCGCGTGTTGTGTGGCGCATGTGACGTCGCGTCGCGTCGCGATTTCTGCCGAGAGAGAAGTGCGGATTGACATTTATTAAAAACATAGATTATGCACATTAAGGGGGCTTGGAGAACATTTCGCAACCCTCTTTGCGCATTTAACCACGCTAAGCTAAGAGAGGACGCGAATAAAAAAAATTGTATTATCTCCCGCTAAAAGCTTCCGCAACTTTTTACAATGTGGCGCTCTTCGTTTTTCCTATCTTTTTTTTTTGCAGAGAAAAAAAAAGGAAACTTTTCAACATTTTTCGGTACCCTCTCAAAGAAATGTCTTAGACGCAAAGCAGGAATTTGTGAACGCGACATTGGCGACTAGAATTATAATTGTTATTATTATTATTATTATCATTATTATCGAACACGGATTCCTGCAAAGAGTTAAGTAATGAAGTCACGCGTTGTCGTCTGCTTTGGAACTTTGAGTGCCACTTACGGAGTCTTTCTTGCAAATTGCGACATGACAGGAATAATAACGACAATTACGAAGTAATCTGAGAGCGGCGACTTGCCGGAGACAAGTCAGTGATATAGTTGGGACTTGATTTCTCGCAAAGTCACAACCAGTGATCTCTTGTACTTTCCCGTCATATCCTTTTGTTCTCTCTCTCTCTCTCTCTCTCTCTCTCTCTCTCTCTCTCTCTCTCTCTCTCTCTCTCTCTCTCTCTCTCTCTCTCTCTCTCTCTCTCTCTCTCTCTCTCTCTCTCTCTCTCTCCTCTCTCTCTCTCTCTCTCTCTCTCTCTCTCTCTCTCTCTCTCTCTCTCTCTCTCTCTCTCTCTCTCTCTCTCTCTCTCTCTCTCTCTCTCTCTCTCTCTCTCTCTCTCTCTCTCTCTCTCTCTCTCTCTCTCTCTCTCTCTCTCTCCTCTCTCTCTCTCTCTCTCTCTCTCTCTCTCTCTCTCTTTCTCATGTGTACGATATTTCATAATTTTCGACACATTTCAATTTTAAGAGTAAAAATAAATTGTAATTAAAATATCGGGATATTTTTCTTAATTATTCAACTTTTTTTTAAATTACATGCTACCTTTTTAATATTTGTAATTCATAATGCTAGATAATATTAAGATATCCAATGTTAATTATAAAAAGGAATACACAATAATTAATTTCGATTGACCTGACTGGCAAAGATTTTTATTAATTTCACCATTTTTATTAATTTCACATTGTGTGAAATTAATAAAAATCTTTGCCAGTCAGGTCAATCGAAATTAATTATTGTGTATTCATTTAATACTGGCGACTCCTATGAAATTTATTCCTGTATAAAAAGGAACTTTCAATGCTGTGAAAAAAATTAATTTTTCAAGATTTTCTAATAGGTAGCCTAATTCAAGTATTAATATCTCCCGACACGATCTCACGACTTCCTCTTCGAAATAAAAGCGGTGAATCAATCTGGCTAAGGCTAAGGATTCCGAGGGAATTCCGTGTCGGAATTTCGGGAATCGACGCGGCGTAAGCCTTCGAAAATCCGGTTGAGGTCGAGACCAACGTCCGGTGCAATATAAATCAGAGCCCGACGAAGAGAGCGCGTGCCTCACAGCACTTGTCTTCCCATCGGTATCTCTCGCGTCGATCTTTCCTTTCTTCCGTTTCCCGCCCCTTCTGTCTCCCGGGTACGTAATTACGGGTCTTAAGGGTGCAGAGCTTACGAGCCCTTTTACCATCGTGCGGCTGCCGATCTCGCCGTCCAACAAAAAGAGAGCATGCGCAATAAAAAAAAAAGAAAAACGTTTAAAGGGTCGGGAAAGCTTCCCGCTGCTTAAAGCGGGATTCTCTCGCGGATGGTTGCTCGTAAAAGCACGATGGCCGAGGAGAGGGAGGCGAACGATGAAAGGGTTTATCACTTTCCAAAGGTCCGGTCGCGGGGATAACAGAGGGAGCGAAAGACGAGGATTCGTATATATATCGAGAGTTTTTATATATAATATTTTATTTGCAAATTATACATCGAAAAAATGCGATATTAGTTTGTCTACAATTTTTCGCGACAAACGCGAAACTTTTTTTTCAAAAAGAAATAAGTACTCCTCTCTGAGAGAATTAGAGCTGCAATTTTTATGTACGAGCGAGATATATGGAAAAACGTCTCTTTCTCTCTCTCTCTCTCTCTCTCTCGTTCTTTTTTCACTTTATTTTTGCCCTTAATCTCTCTCTATATATATATACTCCTATCTTCCGCGTTCGCGTCTTTTCTGAAATCCAGAATGTTACAATTCGACGAAATTCGCAGTCGAAATCATTTTTCCCGCAGTCGCGAACAACGCGAAGTTGTTCCGCGAGTCGTGCAACGTGTTTCCGTTTAGAATGGTGAGGAGAGGGTGAGCAAACAGGACGAGAATAATCGTCCTTGCCGTTCGTAACACAGAGGGGGGGGGGCGAGAGGGGTGGAAAGACGCGGCGCGGCTTCTCACCCTCAGCTCGAAACAATCGCAACTATGCCCCAACAATTTATAATTCCGCGTTGTGCCATTCCTCCACCGTTCCCTCTCGGTGAGGGATTGCTCCCCCCCCCCTCCACCCCCCTTTTCCACCCCGCCATCCCTCCTACTTCCGCGCCGCGCGCACAGTTAAATGTTATTACTTCAGTCGTTGCAGATAATTTCCCTCGTTTGTTCGCCGGAGCGGATTCAGCTTCGCTCTGCTAGGCCCTAGACTTTACGAGAGGCGAAGCCGTCGATTTGAATTCGCGCGAAAAGCTTACGGGGGTATGCGACGCCATTGGCAGAAATAACGCCGGCTTTTGCGAGGGGGGGGGGGGGGAGTCGAGTAGTTAATTATTTCCTTACTTTCATCGACACGAGAGATAATGGAAGAGGAAAGCGAGGAATTTTTTTAACGCTCACGTTTCGCTACATGATGAAATAGTATACCGCGTGTTAATTTCATGCATATCTCGACTATGCCTCCGTGAAATCGGAACTCTATTACGGTTCACCTGGGCCTTGGAAATTACATTTTCGTCCCCGTTCGATGGAAATATTCGAAAAAAAATATTTTATATACTATATATATATATATAAAATATTAATTGCTTCTTTTTTGAATATATCTCGATTCAAAATTAAATTTGGAAAATTAAATTCACGTTCGATGTAATAAAACTTTCGGTCGAGAGAAACCGCGCACAGTGGTACGTTTTTCAGCAACCGGCGCGGAGCGCAAAAGAGAGAGAGAGAGAGAGAAAAGGGGAGGATAGTTCTCCGCTTTTTAGTCGCCGACATTTTTGTCCCCTTCCCCTTCACCCCCATCGGGCGGGGTTGCGTGCATCGGTGACTGCTGGCCTTGCACTAGCGCTCTTTTCTCCGCGGTAAGCACTCCCGGTAATGCGCTTCTTGGTGCATTAACCTGAACCAGGCAGCACGCACATACACGTACGTACGTCAAAAACCTTTTGTGTATCCCTCCTACCTCCCCCCCACCCCCTCCCCCTTGGTCCTTCCCCCGGTGCGCAAAACGTGAGCGCCTGGTTTAACGCAAACCACCCTCCGGGGAGAAGAAATGAGCTTCCTTTCTCTCCCCCTGGCTATATCTTACGCAATCTCCTTCGCAATCGTTCTTTATACGTGGCTTTTTCGCCCCCAGCTGTATTACGATCACCTGAATTGGCGACGCAAATTTTTCCGCCGATTTTGTTCCCTTGAAAACAACGCATTATGCGTCTTTCTCGCAAATGTTTGACGATATATTTGCGACATATTTGATTTCCTTTTTATATCACAAGTATCACAATCTCATTTTTATTAATTCTAATAAAAATATAAAAGCTATCTCTAGATTACGCAGCGTATGAAGAGAGACTTAAAAGAATATGATACAGAGAGTTTGTAAGAAAAATTTAAAAATTACAAATCAACCGATTTTTATGGAAATCGCTGACTAAAAAGGAAGTAGATACATATATTGAATTAAAAGCTGCGTTTGCCAAAAGGTGTCGCACAACTATGCAAAATTCAAAGAATTCGTGATTGAATTTGCAATTAACTTTTTTCTCATATCTTTATTCCACTCTCATGTCCTTTTGAACTTTCCCGCTCGCGATTCCGAGAGAAGATTCTCGAAAGTGCGAGGAGCAAGTCAGAGTAAATGCGAGGCAGGCGGCAGGTAGAAACCTTGAAGAAGAACGAGAGAAGAACGTGAAACGAAAGCGGATGTCGCGGTCGAGGGGGACGAAATCGTTAAAAGGAATGCGCAGTCGAGCGAAAGAGGCCTCAAGAGAGATTGGCAGTGGAAGGGAGAGGGTTGGTCGACCAGTTGAAATAATGTAGAGAAAGCTCTAAAAAGCTTCGCCAGAAATCCAGGAAGACACCAGCCACCCTATTCCATTTCCAGTTCTGTCGGTTTTCTTCTCCCTCCGCGAGGAAAGAAAAACTTCCCCTCTTGACCTCGGTTTCGACTTTACATCAACAATATTAATTTTTACAAATGCTGCGTATTAATCGTTCCTTTAAACGAATTCAGATAGAATTTTGTTCAGTGAAAATTTGACGGCAGGTTATTATAAGCAAATTATTTATTGATATATTCAATATTAAATATGTCGAATATTTTATATAATTTGCTTTTATTGTAATAAAATTGTGACTGTGGATTGAATTATATGTTTGAAAGATTTTTAAATAATTAATTAAAATAGAAAGTATTAATATAATATATGAACGAGAAATTAGATTTGAAATAAACTTACGGGAAAGCACAATTAAAGTAAAGATTTCTAAACATTTATATAAGAATAATTAATTATGTAAGAAGAGCTGATTGTTGATATTCAGTAATAACATATTATAGAATTATTCTGATTGATTCTGATTCTAATTGTGATATGCATACTTTGAATCAGGAATCTTCTTATCGCAAATGTTTAATATTTGCGATGTCGTGTGTGTTTTAAGAGATTAAATCGTGGCATAAATTTGCAGAGTGATACCGAGCGATATCGCTAACAGCAGCTTTGAATCCGTCCTTGGGTTTGTGTTTTAAGATAATTGCTCTTTTCTTCTCCATTTTTCTATAAATAGCTTATCTAAAATTATAAGCCTTTCAGAAATATGTTTCTCTTTGACTTGCACGTATTAGTATTTCTTTTTCGGTTTAGAAAAACGTGTATACAAATTTCTTTTTAGAGAGAGAGAGTCAAAGTTATAGTAATAATTTTTTTTTGAAAGAGATAAACAATTTGATAAAAAACATATTCCCTCATTTTTAATCTGGTGTAGTTATATAATGTATATACAGGCATTTTAATTTCCTGTTAAACTCTGTGCAAAGAATTATAAGTGCAGTGTGCATTATGCGTGAATTAAAGATCGAAAAATTATATATAATATCTTAAGTTCACTTTAAATGATTTATAATTTGCAATAAAATTCGGGACAAAATTCTATTTATAATTTTACGTATCGTATAATACAGAAAGTATTTAAACAAGTAAAATACATACATATGTAAGATATGTATTAGAATACACATACTAGTTTATATACTAGGATATAAAATTATAAATAGAATTTTATCTTAAATTTTGTCACGATATATAAGATCGTCTTAAAGGGCGTTATTCAAATTCAGTGTGCCTAGAATTTGGTTTAGTTTAGATAATTTTTTATCGTATGGTATCGCAAGGAAGCTAGCGGTGAGGAAACGCGCGATAATAAACCACATGTATTAATACACATGTGTTAATACACGTGTGTTAATACAGATGAAGGTCGGTATCATAATTCTTATTTCGACGGATTATTGTAGACAGTTGCTTCTTATATCGCGCGATATTAACACGCCTGATTTCGACCTCATAACGCGTTAAAAAATTCTTGTTTTGAAAATATTTTTTTTGCATTAAACTGTTTGTGATTTTTTTTCTCACGTCGCTTGTCGATACGCTATACTACTTATCTCAAAATGAGACGAATCCGTGCGATTAATTTCGTCGCTTTTTGCGCACTCGTGCTGTTTGTTGATAATAACGGTGTAATGGTGGAAGGTTATTCCAAAGTTTTACATGGGCTGAGGCAACTTAAGAACCTTCGACATGGAATTCTCCCAGGTAAAGTTCTAGAATGAACGTTCCAATTGCTTTACACCACACAGTTAGATTTCGCGATCTTTATGTTATTTAAATAACTTTTATCTTTCGATATCTAACAAATATAATGTATCAACGATATAATAATTTGTATGTATTGTATATATATACATATGTTAATTTATATATTTTATTTTATTACAAAAATGAACAAATTATATACCTATAATACCTGTAACGTCTAAATTTATTATTTAGTGCTACATAAAGATATCGAACGAATCTGTTTGTTCACGACATTGTATGCTTATAGGTACACTTTGGTGCGGCCGGGGAAATATCGCTCGCAATGATTCCGAATTGGGTGTTTACAGCAAGCTGGACGCATGTTGCAGAACGCACGATCGTTGCGAGGATTACATAAAACCTAAAGCTACAAAATACGGACTGCACAACAAATACATTTGCAGAAGGTACCGCGATACATCAATTTATGACGTCACGTTACGATCGCTAAGCGCGCGAACTCACTCTTGACTTTTTCGCAGCTCGTTATGCGAGTGCGATTTGGAATTTTACGACTGTTTGAAACAAGTGCACGGCCTGTACGCGTCCGCCGTGGGAAGGATATATTTCAAAAAATGCAAGCAGTGCTTTCGTACCTACTACGATTATCAGGAATGCATGAAAGAGTAAGTGCAATGAGACGATATGTGTAGTGATGGGATTAAGTATCTTACAAGGTTCGAATTTGTTTGCACGGTTTCGAACTCTCTATGATTACATCGAAAAAAAAACGATGTATATGAAATATTATTTCTTATGAGTATTATTCGAATCCTAAAAAATGAAACTTGATTATTGGATTCGACTCGGATTTTTAAGTACGTATTGAACTTGATCCCATCACTAGAGAAAAGTTCCGACACATTTTTAACATTTAAGTTGCTTCACCCGGGTAACCCGTTGACAGAAGGGTTAAACGAGAATAATAGGGTGATAGAATGTTCTCTGATCAATTATCGCAATTCAACGTGAGACGATAATGTCGACGAGTTTGCGCGTACCGTTACATTCGCGCTCTATTAACGAGAGATATCGTATTCGCTTAATTGTTATCCATCAATTAGCTCGCGAGCTGAAAAGTGAGCCGACGTTGAAATTATTTATTTTGACGTCGATTGATTCTCTATCAGACATTAATTAATTACATCGTTCATTAGGGATCTCGATATAACTGAGGAGACGGATCGTGAGGGCCGTCGCGTTTTCTGCGCCAAGTTTGACCAAAATCCAAAATGGGGACGACGGCACAACGCCACTTCGCCGAGATCGATCTACGCCGACGAACTTTTAACCTGGCCTGATGACGGAGCCGTTTCACAATCCTATTTCGCGAACGATAGAAAATATTTCGTCGACGAAGACGAAGCTCTGACGAAGACAGCTATCGAAGATAATTAAAAATGCATTTCGTTGCCGTACTTTATCCTCGCCCAGTTTCGCCAAAATTATCGAGAACAGATAACGAGTTGTGATCTTTTTCGGAGGATTATTTAAAAATTCAATACGAGGTATTGAAACATCAAGATAAATGATATCAAAAAATATGGTAGAGTAAAATATATTTGCCAGATATACACCTTTGATGTATAATTTTATATTTAATAAGAATTTATACTTAAAAAAGATCTCTGTTTAATATAAACATTTAATTTATATTAAATAGAAAATTTTTGAATATTTAATGCTTCCTTTCTGATATTTTGTAATAAAATTTTCCGCTTCTCTCGCAAATTTTTCACTTGTAAAAGCGCGGGGGGGTCACGAGCTGCCGCCTAAATTGCACTGAGAGACACACTAGAGAGAATCGTGCCCCCCCTGAGTACGATTCCGAAGTCCGCTCCGAAATTGCTTCGTCCTCGATACGACGGCCGTTCGTGAGGGGGTTACTTGAAAATCCGTCGAGAATTTTATCGCGAGGCTGTAGACGCGGGCGGTCGAATGAGCGAAGCTATCTCCATTCCGCGATTTTTGTTTCTCTCTTTACTATACCCTTTTGCAGCTTGGGAATTGTGTTACCCCCTCGCCGCCCCCTCCCCCTTCTCTCTCACGCGGAAAGAATGTTCAATTATGCAAAAGTGCGCGCGCGAAAGTTTCGCCGCGGGAGCGCTTGTTCAACGAGGGGTGTTTCTGAATTAATATTGACGAGGAGGGATGGGGAGGGAGAGGGTGGCTAATGCAAATCAACAACAGTCGGCGCGTTGTTAAAAAAAATTGTCCCTTGCATACACTTTATTGCTGTTTGCACATCCAACGTCGTCAGTTTGACAATCTCTCAATTCAAGCAACGTGTCGGAGAAAGAGATATTTTAACTTTATACGTTGTGTGCTTTTGGAACAATCGTAGGAATTTTTATACACGCGGCGTGTGTATATGTGTGCGTTAGTTTCTAGACTTACCCGCGCGTTTCTCTCTTACGTTACTTAGGCGAATAAAATATTACGAAGATAAATTATGTATTCTGATAAAGTGGTCAACAATATAAGTCAAGCTATATACGCGGATGGTAGAAAATTCTACCCTGATTTTACATATACGCGAGAAATGTTTTATTCCTGTCAAATTAACCGGAAAGGTTAGGCTTTTGTTTTCGGAGATCAATCTCCGGTTTCGTTCGTAACAGTCTTATATTTCGCGATATTCTCGCGCGAGCTAGCTTCTTTCATTAAAGGACTCGCTTTTTATATTTCTCGACGCTTTATTAAAAAGCCTTTAGGAATATTGCCGCGACTTGAACCTCGCTCGTTTGAAATCTCCCTTAAGTGCCTTGTATTATAGAGTCTTCCTGAGGAAAATGGCAATTGCTAATAAAAAATGTACGAGCAATTTTCCTCCATTCGTCACGAGCGAGGCGAAAAATATGAAAGCGCCTAATATTTTTGCGCGATTTTCACTGCTAGTTTGCACAGGATTTCTAATTGGAGCTTCATTAACTTGATTTGTAACGGGTGATGCCAACAGAATTTTAATTGGAGTCTTTTGATGGATTTTTTTTCCTCGGTTCTTTTAATTCCTATCGACGGGAAGCACAATAAAGTAATGTTACATCATAGTATCCTTTATACAGGGCGTCCAATAAATTGTCGGCGTGAATAATTTCTCGTAAAAAGACAAGTAAAAAATATGGAATAAATTTCATTAATATTGTTTCCGAAAAAAAACTACCTCTTCCTCTCTGTCTCCCTTTGCCACCCTCTGCTTCCCTCTCTTTCCTCGGATAAATATGTATGAGTGAATAAAAAAAATACATAAAATATTATATCATATTAAAATATTATATATATATGCATAATTAATAATATATTTTTGATATCTTGGAAGAGGAGTTATAAGGGAATATTTGCTACATCTTGAAAGGGTGTTTTCCGCTCGGCTTCCCCGGAAGAAAAGCGTCGTCCACATGACGCCACTATTTTCTCATATATGCGACGCCACCCTTCATCCATGTCGTCGACAAAACCGCGGGTGGTTTTTATTAAAATGTTGAACCTTCTTCCATTCCTCTCTCTCTCTCTCTCATCCACCGTTGAAGAAATCAATTCGACTCTCGGGCGATATTACCTGCCTTTTCTCATCCCCTTCAATTCCTACGCCTCTCTTATGCCGAATTTCGATTTCGTTTGAATCATGCGCGCATATCGACTTACCTGCCTTGCCGGATTATCCGCGAGAAAAAGGCAGGAAGATCGGGGGGGAAGGAAGGGGAGGGAAGAGCGGAATCGACATTCTGGAAAGGGTTGGAAATGGGAAGGCATCGCGTTTTCGTCGTCGACACGTTTAGATCGCTGTGCATCCCCCGATTTCGTAATCCGCAGGGATCCCGCGGGAGGGCACATAGATCATTTTTACCCCTTTGCTGCGCGAACGTGGCGCATTCGTCGCGCGAATTGAGACATCGCCTCCGAGAAATCAAGTTGTCGGGAAAGTAGAGAGGCAACACGTGAAGCTTCCGAATACGTATTCCTGTATAATAATATCGCTGAACATAGATCGACGAACGTAATGCGTGAAAACAAATGTGCGGTAAATATTAGATATATATAATACATATTTTGATATACGTAATATAATATTTTAATATATTATTTTAATAATTTTAATTAATATTTTTAATATAATATTTTAGGTATTTAATATAATTTCTTATGACTGAGATTCTAATTTAATTCACTAGAGCTTTACGTTGCCAAAGACAATTAAGATCTGTTCGAATAACATTCTTTGAATTTTCGCCTCTTTTTTCACTTTTTAGATCATTGATTACTGTTTGACCATTTTGCATCTCCAATTGCGTACTCGATACGAGCGAAAGAGTTAAAAGTAACGAGAGTAGAAAAAAAAAGAGAAAGCGGTGGTAAAGGATTGTTTTCCTTTGTTCGTCGAAGATAGGTGGTTCGGTTTCACCGATCACGTTGAGTTGATTGATCCTCAACTGTGTATCAAGTACACTTTCGCCAGTGGGAAGCCAACAATCTTCGTGAAGAATCGTGCGACTCGTGCGATATAAATGGTGTGTTCGTCTATCAGATCACACGAGCTTTAAGAATGCTTTCTTGCTACACGGACAATGCACGCGCGAATCGAAAGCTCACTCATCTTTACTTGACCGTTTATACGACGCGATAGAGCGCGAAAAATCGCAAAGAAAAAGGAGCTTTCTCTCAGGCTTGCGTGCAGCGAAGCTCTAAGAGTCTGAGATGTTTGATCCAAGAATTGTCGAACTGTTTGTCGGAATAGAATTCCCATCGTAAATCGATAGAAATTCTTTTTTTTTTTTAAATTTTTTTTAAATTGACAAATATTTAATCTACGATAAAGTATACGGTGTCTCTCTCACATTCTCAAACAGAGCAAAAAAAATGGCGAAAACATTGGAAAGTTTATGCGTAACGCGTTTTAAAATAACCTATTTTCATAATTATAATACTTTAATTAATTTTAAATCAGTTTTCAAGGTTTCATAAAAAATCCCGACGCGTCAAAAGAGTTAATTTTAGAGGAGTTGCTTTATCTGCTCTGTAGCGTCGGTAACTTTGATCGTGTTAATTATATCTCGAATTAAAGAACTAATTAAAATAACAGTGTTATAACACACAGCTGCTGGAATGTTTTTATGCAAAATTATGAGGAAAGAAGTCGATAAAGAAATTTAAAGATATAAATTGTGATGGTTGAGAGAATTTCGTAGTTTATTTACCGCTTAGGAGAAAGAGTCCGCAGGCCACGAGAGTCCTGTGATCGGAATAACAATGGCCGATTAGAGCTGACACTGTTGCGGCGAGGATCAGGATCGCGGCGGCGACTTGGAACGGCGCGGATATCCTGGAACAATAAACGACACTGGTTTTAGATAGTCGCTTTAAAGGAGAGATGAGAGAGAGAGAGAAAGAGAGAGAGAGAGAGTGAGAGTGTCGTCGGTGCAGCCGCAACATTGCGCACTATTTTTAAATATTCTCCTACGGATGCGCGTTTCTCACGGTTTACGAGGAAAAGCGATATAACGACCCTCTCTCTTTCGTTATTGCAACCCCGCTTCTGGAATCGATGGCAATTTATAGCAGGCCTTATTAGGGTACTGAAGTGTGACTTTACATCTTACTCTTCTCGCGCGCGTTAAGCAACGAATAAAGATCGCAATCCTGGGAAGAATCGATAGAACGCAATTTTTCTAAAAAAAGAGTAGCTCGAACTATGATTGAAAACCAAAGATATCTAACTCGAATTTGTTGTTTAACAGCTGATAGGATAGCGAATATGAAGTATATTTTTCACCCTTGAAAGTTCAGCGAAGATATCTTTTATAACGAAATTCCCGTCACACTCAGCCCTTAATCTATCTCGACTCACCCCTCCAACGTAGTCGCGACCCTCAACCAGCCTGCGCCCTCTCAGTGGAACGCGAATCGTTAACATCGCGAAGGATTGTCGTTTGCAGGCGAAGGGTGGCTACCCGCGACGTGGTGGCTCTCGAGAGTTTCGAAGCTGCGCCATAATACACGTATTCGCAGCTATCGGGGTAAATGGAGCATGTACCGAATAAGGGTGCGCACCAAAACCTATTTATCGATCCGCTCCGACCGGTTTAAATCTCGATCTCGCGCGACTTTAAAAAGTTTCGCGTTTAAAGAGCACACACACATACACAGAGAGAATTGAACAAATACATATTTGAATAAAAAAATTTTTATTTTATTTATCAATTTTTTTTAAGAAAAAAAATTTCTCTCCCAAATAATTTCCCCTCTATTTTCAATGTGTTCACAAACATATGTTTTTCCTTAAAGTTAACAAACGATATTTTTCATTAGAATATAATTATTCCATTTAATATTAATTTAATATGAAATTTAATATCATTTTATTATAGTGTTATTAAAATACGGGAAAAATTTGTTATACGCATTGCTTGACAATTTATGTACTTCGCAGCTCTACTCATATCTCGCGTGTAAATTATTAAAATTGATTCCAGAAGAATTTTCATTAAGCTTAAACGGCTTTGATAATTTTCCGTGTAAATAATTCCGGATAAATGTGTGCGAGAGATGGCCATTCCTGGACGGTTAGCCGAAATCGAGTCCGTTTCCGGAAGGCGGGTGCGTCTGGGACTCAAGGTTTCCGGGCGTAAAGCTCGAAACTCTCCGCCTGCATGCAACAATGCAATCGCGCGCGTCGTCTCACGATCCTGTCGCCGCGCGGTAATATCGTGGAATCGAATTATGCGGCGTCGGTCTCGCTGCGGGAGATGGGAATTAATAGTTTCGGGACCGGCAAGAGGGAGAGAGATAGGGATAGAGATAGAGGAGAGGAAAAGCTTGCTATACGCGTCGACGCGGGAACAGGCCGACGTTGTTCGCCGATGGGACCGGATACGGATATTGGGCAGGCCTGGCAATAAATCAGCGACGTCACGCGGTAATATACTGCTCGGTCAGTCTGTTTAGTAGGGATGGGATCAAGTTCAATGTGTACTTAAAAATTCGAGTCGAATCCAGTAATCAGGTTTCATTTTCTAGGATTCGGATAATACTCATAAGAAATAATATTTCACATATTGTACTTGCGAAGTAATCGAATCTAGAACAGTTATATTCAAATTATAGATTGAGTAAAGTACTGCAAAATTCGAAATAGTACCTACTTTTAAAGAATCGAATTTTTTGCAAGTGGTTCTCGAACTCTAAGATAGAAAAAATCTATTTATAATACTTGCTACACACTCACACACGCACACTTCTCATCCCAATCCACACACACATATTTATCTACAATTTCTCATAAATACTCATAAAAGATTCGAACATACACAGAAAAAAGACAAATTCTTATATTGAAAATATCTTTAGTTTCAACGTGGAAATCTTGAAATGAGATTATATTGCGTTAAACAAAGAAAATTTGCTTGAATAAAGCCATTTTATATAGTTCAACCAAGAAAAATATATTCTTATTATTTAAGAATAATTTTCTTGAATGGAAAAAAAAAATGTTGGATAGAAAATAAAATATTTTCAAATCGAAGATTATAATTTTCTTAGAGTAAAATTAAATAATTTCTATTTAACTACACCTTATTCTGAAAGAGAGCTAAAAAAATGTTGGATCAAAAATAACATTTTCAAATCGAAGATTATAAAATATAAAAAGAGGTACAATCAAAACAACACTTTCATCTTCTTAATACAACTTTTCATCTTCTTAATACAACTTTTCATCTTCTTAATACAACTTTTTTAAAATGTTAAAAGAAGATGTTTTATTGTCAAGATAATTATATTGTATTCTTCAAGTGACAATTATAATATTGCAATAAGACTGTAATGTTGTTGAAATTTAAGATTATAAAATTCTTATAAGAAGATTATAGATTGTTGCGTATATAGGAAACAATGAACGCGTTAAGTTGAGTATATAAGTTTTGATTTGACACCTATTTTTTTTCCGTGTACTTGATCAAGATTTGACTTGAAAGTACTGCTCTTGTTTTTCGAAGGTTTGAACCTATCTCGTTCGGGTTCGAGTCTACTTGAAAGTACTGTTTCTTTTTCTTTCGATGTAATCATAGAGAGTTTGAAACCATGCAAACAAATTCGAACCTACTTGTATGGTACTTAATCCCATCACTACTGTTTAGCCGTAATAAAGCACATCGCTCCCAAAACGAGCGAAATCAAGAAGTCTCGCAAGGCGCGGCTTTGCGTTTCGGTGAACCTTCTCGATAACGTTGAATCGATAACGTTGCATAGCTCAACTTGGGTCGCGAATCTGTGCATTTTGGAAGGACCGTTTACGCTCGTTCGAGTGTCAGGAAGGACTGAGCTACAAACGTTTTTCCTGAGAGGTACACTGAATTTGAGTGCCAAATTTTCAATTTTTAAAGTGCGGCCAACTGACATTCAAACATTCAAGTCCAAAATTTAAATTGTAACAGTGCAGAGAATTATTTTTTACCAAAGTAGGCGCATATATCCGTCATTAATACTCGCGGTCAGTTTTCCCTTTTCTTGTGTACGTATATCTGCATGGATCAATAACGCTTACAGAGAGTCAAGGCTCTCGGCGCTATCTAGACTCTTGGACTATGAGTCCTGTCAAATATGGATCATACTGTTTTGTATTGGGCTCGAAAGGATTAAAATCTCCGCCGTTAAGACACGAAGCTTGCTTGAAAATACGAGAGAGAGAAGGAGAGAATTTTTCCAGAATTGCAGAATGTCGCGTCGCCGGAAAGCTGCCTCGAGGACGAAGTGGAGAAAAATTTCTTTTCCGTGTGGGCGACAAATATCGTTTCTACCTCGATTCGATAGCAATCGAGGGAAAACAAACGCTCGCTCGAGGGGCCGAGGATAGATTATCCCGTCGAAGGCTCCGCGAACCATTTTTTCTCATCTCTTTCATCCCTTTTTCGTTCTTTACGCCTTAAGCTAACTTTTTTTTTAGATGAGAGCCTCGATAAAACATTAAAAATATTTAATATTTAAACCATTAGGCACATCCATTATTCATACACACGAATCCCCTAAAATTTCGCAACTTTTTTATGTGTGCCTAATTTCGAATTCAATTTCTTGATATTGAAATAGTTATATCGAAATATAGCAATCCATATTATATGTACATACATACATATGTGAAGTATTTCTTTTATTTTTTATCACAGAATTTTTGTTTGTTTTAATACAGATTTGTTTCTTTTTTGTCACACATACAGATACGCGCGAGCTACATGAAAAATATACATCGATACTGCAGACATCGCTGCGAAAAGCGCCAAAAAATTTTTAGATAGAAAAGTATCTGCATAGATACTCTATAAATATCTAATAAGCGCTATAAATATCTTCCTGATAATTAAATGAGCTCTTTTTTCCGAGCAAGCGTATTTTCTATCAAGATACTTCAGACAACATAATTTCAATCCATAAAATAAAAATCTATCCTCATTTATTCTCTCGCTCTAATGTGAAATATATTTTCATTTTTATTCCTCAACATTATACATCAGCTGATTATGAGTGTCAGATGCAGAGACTGTCGCTTACTTTTTTTCTTACCGCGAGTAACGCGTTGATTTATTTTGGATACGGTGCGCTTCATGAAGAAGTATACTCGTCTCCCTAGTGAGGGATGGCGTTCAATGTCAAGCCTAGCTAAGTCAAGCCGGCCGCAAAAGCATCCCTACGTTTACTTCGGACCAATTCGGACAATTTGACGGGCGGCCGGCTGGCGATACGATGCCATTGGTCGGTCTAGAAGGGCCTACCACGGAGTGCGTAATGCCGCATAACCGTTCTGCATTACATAGGATTGGTATGCGAGCGTGTTTCTCTCCTCTCGCCGCGCGCGCGCGCGCGCGCGCACGTCATCCACCCTCCCAAGAGAGAGAGAGAGAGAGAGAGAGAGAGAGAGAGCAGCGGCGATCCGGGTGGCGTGTATTTCGCGGGGTGAATAGCCGGCGCGGTATGTTTCTGGCTCGACGCCAGGCCGGGATAACTATCAGCGCGCTACCACATTAATAGAGTTTTATTGTTATTTATGGCGACGGGGGAGTTTCTCCCCTCTCCTCCCTTCCCTTCCCTTCTTCGCCGTAATAATAACCCGTCGCGAATTAATTGCCGCGTTCGATTTATTTTATTATCGCGCCACTTTAAAAGGTAGCGCCGCTCACTCTCTCATTGCGTTCATTCGATGTCGCGCGTAAATCGCCGCGCGATAACGCTGCGCTTCGCGAGATGGTAATGTCATGAATCATTTCTTCGTTAACCGCCCCCTCCAACCCTCCCCCCTCAGTTTCTCGCACACATTTGTTCATTTTTGCGATACTGACTCACATGCGCGAGTTGCTCTTTCGCATTTCTTGTTATATTTATTCGATCGGGTTGGTTTACATCCAATAGAGAAAGGAAACAATAACAGATGCATCGGTTATTATTCTCACTTATTTTCTAAACAAGATGCAGCACAATTTCCGTGACGCAAAAACACGCTCTATTTTTGTCCTCCTTATACTTTTGCGATCGTCGAGGTGCAGCTTACAATTCTTTAAACAATTGCAATTAAATTGAGAGAGAGAGAGAGAGAGAGAGAGAGTATTTGGGTTACAAATAATTTTTCGCGAAATAATATAGAAGAGAGATGAAGAGAATTTGTTAAAAATAATTTTACGCGAAATAAAAGATAGAGAAAGGCGATGAATACACCAGTGGGAGGTTTATTTTCTAAAGTTCGTGTTACGCTGCTTTAATCGCGCCGACAAACTCGATTCTTTTGCATCACGTTTCTAACTCTAATGTGTATCCCCGTCCAGCTGTGCGTCTCAGAGCTTACAGCATCTTACACTTCGGCATGAAATTTCAGAAGATGCGATGGAGAGCGCTGTCACGCGAGCATCATCACAGCTCGGATTTCGCGAAAGTGCCACTCCGCTTGGCGCGTCTCTCTCTCCCTCTCTCTCTCTCTCTCTCTCTCTCACTTTCTCTCCTTTTCTCTCTCTCTCTCTCTCTCTCTCTCTCTCTCTCTCGCATCGCATCTTCCCCGAATTATTGACCTTTAGCTCATAATACCTCCGCTTTTTGCACCAAGGGCGCTTTCAAAGGAATACTCCATTATACCTTTGAAATCGTCTTTCCAGCCTGAGTATGATAAAGTTCTCGCTCTAGTTTATCACACAAGAATTGTTTGGATCAGATTCCAGCAGCATATCGTATATCTCTTGAAAAGAACTTTCAAGGCAATTTTTCTCGCGTTCATTAAATATAATTTTTTAAATTTATAAACTATTATATAGTTATGGCTCTATCGTTAATTTTTAGGTTTTTTATTTCTGCATTTTTATAGATAAATTATTATTAATATCCGAGGAAATTTTTTTTATAAATTCGAGATATTACATGTATTTTTTTCTCCCCTTTTTACACATATTATTTCAAATATAATATAATACAGATTTAGCAAAATTATAAATTATTATCAATGTGAAACAGGAACCAAAAATATGAAAAATATTTTATTACGAAAGTAATCGTGAAAATAATCCAATCGACCGACTAATATTTTAAGAGAGGCTCCACCATTATACAAAAATTAATTTTGCGGATAATTCTTAGACGCTCAAGAATCCGTAAACACGCTTTTCATTCTCCAATTGACACAATCGTTTTCCGCTGCTTGCATCTCGAGTGCAAATATACGCGCGACATCCGGAATCGCGTTAATTCGGTCGAATAGACGTAGTGGAGCAGTTCCACTAATTAAAGTAAATACGCGCTTTGATCGTGCTGTCTTTCGTCGGGGATCGCAAGAAGCCAATTTAGCAGCAGACTCTCGTCACAATAAATAATTGCGATGCGTCAAAGTAACGATTTTAGTACGCCAGCCTCGTTAACGCGCTGATTATGGCCGCGCTTTGAAGCCGCCCCCGTCGCTTTTCCTGCAGACGCTTCTAATTAAACTAAGTCTTTGATCCCCAAGAGCTTGAAGAAGCCGAAGCGAACGTCAGGCCGTTAGTTCCGCCGGATTATTAATTCGGATGAAATTTCGACTGTTCGTTTAAGACCCGATATTTTACCCTTCTGTCACTGCATCATTTTTCATCTTCTCATCAATTTCATATATGGGTACCCGGGTACCAAATGCGTGTTTTTCGACACATTACGGGCGGAGAAAAGTCCCAACATATTTTTAACATTTAAAGTTGCTACCCGGGTACGTTCATTGACAGAAGGGTTAAGCGCGACGCGCAATTCCGCAATTTACTTTTTCGATATGTCAAAATTTCCAATCTCGAAAAATATCGATGGAAAATGCAGAATTTTATAAAATTTCTCTCCCGACGTAAAGAAGTTGAATAAATTCTGGACACAAATCATCTTTTCTTCTTAATGTGATTCTGATACGACGAATTAATCTGCAATAATTGAAATTTTTCTCAACTTTTTCTTTTTTTTTTTCTTTTGCATAGCTATCCCTTTAAATAAGATGAATATTGAGATCATTAAGGATCGCGCAAATGGATGAGAGAGAGAGAGAAAGACAGGAGAGGGGGCTGATCGTTTGACATGACGAAAAACGAGTATCACGAAGGTCATCTAAAGGCACGTCGGGAAACAGGGGGACCAGTTACCGTTACGAAGATAAATGTTCGTATTCGGAGTAGTAGTTACAACGGGCTCGTTTAATTTAAGCGGCTAAAGACGTCACGTATTTGATAAACGAGAATTCCAAACGTTCGGCCTGGGACGCCCCGTGTAATTCAACCGTGAATTTTGCCCTTATTTCGTACGTCGATCATGACGCTTTTACACGCTGGATTGCTCGTCGATATATTTCATTTACGAACAAGTGGAAACAGGACGAATATGGTCAGACAGAGAGCGCGGAAGCTTGATAATGCATTTATTTTACTACTAGCTGTGCATTTCTTGAACAGAACAATATATTTTTTATTATTATATATATAATATAAATTCTTAACTGAAAAATATATTGTTCTCTTCAAGAGATGCACAGCTAGTAGTTAAATAAATACATTATCAAGCTTTATTCAAGAATTTATACTAATATAAATACTAATTTATAATAATATAAATTTTTTAATATTATTTAAGAATCTTGAATTTATACTCGTGTCGCCAGTGAAATAAAAAATTAAGGGGGTTTATTTTAAAAAACGACCCAACTGGCAAAAAATAGTCTTTATTATAATGATGTCATAGACGACGTTTCGACCTTTGGTTTAGATCCTTTTCAAGTCTTAAATAAAATAAAAACATATACAAAAATTAATTAAATTCGGAAGATAGCAAACAATAATGGAAGAGTGAGATGACAGAAGAAGAAAGGGAAAACGAAAACAGCGCAAACCTTAATTAACACTAACCTTAGATGAAATATTCATATAATAAAAATTAGTGAAAACTCAGCATCGAAATAATAGATGTCAAACAACGTTCCTGTCAAGAGCAATGATACAACACATACTGAGAAAGAGAGCAATGTTTTAAACGACTTTGATGATGTTATCATAAATAGGGTTTAAATTATCTGTGTCTTTTTGTAAGTTGATCGTGTTGTTATGTTTTTTTATGAAAAACATTTCAGCAATTTCTCTTTTTCTCGTGTGCCTTTCACAATGTAAAATATTCGGAGATGTCCAATTAAAGTCGTGCATATATTCAGTTTTATGTTTACTAATTACATTATGGTTACTCGTATGCACTTTAATATTATTGATATGTTTTTATTTTATTTAAGACTTGAAAAGGACCTAAACCAAAGGTCGAAACGTCGTCTATGACATCATTATAATAAAGACTATTTTTTGCCAGTTGGGTCGTTTTTTAAAATAAACCCCCTTAATTATTTAAGAAGTTATATAATATATTTTCCTTTCCTTCTTTGTGGGTTATATTATTACCTTACGCTAGCCGACTAAAAGCAGGAACTGAGATTTGCTAATTAAGGAAAAGTCAACTTTTCCTTCTTAAACTCATTGAAATATATATGTATATTTGTATATATATATATATGTAAATATGTACACAAATTTTCTCTCTCTCTCTCTCCTTCTATATAGTTTTTATGATACTTTTAGTGTTCACACATGGAATTTGAATGAACAATTTGCTCAGCAATCCGAGAGTTAGTCGGATATTTTAATCAGCGCCGACAATGCGTTCAACGTTTAGCTTGACCTCGCCCGCAATTTTTCTCGTATTTTTTTTCCGACGAGCGGAACGCGAGCAGACGCGTGCACAGCAGCTCCGTTTCCGGCACAAGCGTGTGTGCTGGTCGAGCGAGTTACGTCGACGGGGGAGACAATGAAGGGCCGGCAACAATGGGAACGGAGAAAAGGGCGGCAAGATGGCTACCGCGCGGCGTCGACGAGAGAAGAGGGGGGGTAAAAAGGGGGGAGAGAGGGGGGGACGGTCCGTTGTTGCGGGACGGTACGAAAAGAGGACGTCGCGGGATGCAGAATGAGACAAATGATGAGTCCCGGGTGAAAGGGGGGAAGGGAGGGATGAAAGGGGGATGCGAGGGGATACCACCATTTAACATGTAGCTGAATAGCCATCGGGAAGAATGACGAACGGCTTTCCCGAGAACTCTCTGCAGTCTTCCCTCTCAACCCTCCTATCCCCCCCCCGGGGATTTTATCCGTCGCGGCGCGTCAACGCCTCGATCACTAAATTATTTTCGACCGAGAGAGAGAGAGAGAGACGAGTCGAATGCCATTATCATGACGGAGCTTCTGGAGGAAGGATATCCTCGAAATTTACGCTTAAAATCGTGCAGAGATAAATTTGCACCCCTAAAAATTGTTTATTTTTATATAATTTTATATAATTCGATACAATTTTGTATAATTTTATTTTTATATAATTTTATATAATTTTTATATAATTTTATTTCGAGCTCGATAATTTGGTCCCCTTTCTTTGACGTAAAAAGTTTCTAGAGAAATTTGCACGCAAACTAAATAATCTTTAAACGAATCGAAAAATTATTTTCCTTACTTGCGATGAATGAAAATACCAATTTTCAGGATATAATTCTCTTTTCTGAAATAAAATTTTCAAGATTCGCGAAAACATCTCTCGCCGCACAGAGTTGCCACAATTGAAAAATAATCTGTATTAATGCAGCGAGGGAATTAAACGTCCCTGGCTTATAAGATGGACGTGTTCGCGTCGGTAAACCGCCGTTGCATTTGCCAATCTATTTCCCTCGCGATGTCCTTTGTCGTCTCACGGTCCTTTCGCGCATTCTCCTCTTCTTCAATGCAGCCGCTAATTTTTTATCACTTCAAAACGTCAAGGGTTTATTCCCGTCTCAAGCGCAGAGAACGCAAGGGACGATGAAATGGGTAGAAGCGACGAAACTTCAAGATTCTACAATCACTAATTCAATTATACAACCCCCTCGATTCGCCAGGGACAGCTCTGTCGTAGCGCGCGAATCACGCGTTGTTTAATTATTTCCGATAATCATTCTTATCCTCTCTTTCCCCTAATTTAATATACAAGAGATTTAATTTAAATCTCCGGGTTTTTCGTAAAAGGGATTCTCAACCCGTAATTTAAAAACGGCTCTTGACACTTACACGATTGTCGTGCGACGTTAATTGTCATTAGGGATGGGATCAAGTTCAATAATGTACTTAAAAATCAGAGTCTAATCCAATAATAAACTTTCATTTTCTAGGATTCGAATAATACTCATGAGAAATAATACTTCATATATTGTACTTGCGAAGTAATCGAATCTAGAACAGTTATATTTTAGATTGAGGATCTGCAAAGAGTTCGAAATAGTACTTATAAAGAATCGAATCTTTTACAAGTAGTACTCGAACTCTAAGATAAAAATAATCTATTTATAATCGTTAATTGTCATTCTTAAATAAAATATATAAAGTATCGAAAATTAGGTGAATGAAAATTTTTCTCAGGTAATTTTGCTCCCGCTCACGCTTAATATTTGCTAAGACTTGATTCTCTTTATCCTTCGTACGACATCGCGTTCGCCGCGACGTTGTCGTGATGAGCTCAAAGCGAGGGAAAAGAAAAGAACTGGCCTTAAGGGATGAAGGGATTCCGTTTCGACATATTTTGCCTGTGTAATTCAAACTACCCTGCGGCACGAGAACTCGTTTTCTCGCCCCCGGACGAGCGAAACCGGACTTCGCCGGGGGAAAGAGAGAAAACGAGAAAGTTTTCCCGGGGACGAGAGGTTATATCCCTATACTTCTTTTCTTCCCCCGCCGGGGTGATTCCGGCTGAAGGATAAAGGACGATTTTCAGGCACAAAGATTGGAAATCGCCCTCTCGACTGAGTTTATTCCCCGAGCTGAATGGCGGCCGCGACGTTTCTCTCCGAGGGTTATTTCGGAAACCCAAGATTTTTAGAGCTTCATAGATTCTTGGATCCTAGTAGAGCTTATCAAACCTTCCTCCAGAGATCCCGCGTTCTTATCGCGAATCATCTCGGATCCGCGCGGATCGCATCTGTTTAATTTTAAAGACTCCGGGATCTTTTCTATTGACGCTTTGAGTTTATTGAATTTGTGCGTGTGTGTGTGTGTGTGTGTGTGTGTGTGTGTGTGTTAGATTATCTATCCTTTATCGAACATAGTCGAGTCATCACCTTTAGGATGCGCGAAAGAGCTTTCGGCGGTTCGCGATGAATTATTGACGGGTTTGCGGTCGACTTTATGTTTCACGAAGACTAATTTACGATCCACCTTGAACCCTTTTAGTAAGGTTCGTAGTAATAACCTGCCGCATCATCGAAAATGTTGTCGACATGCGCCGACTTCGTAAAATGCTGGAATTTTTACTTCATCGATTTATCTTTAAGTCTTAATAAAGAGCGATTCTTTGATTTTTAATAATAAAAGGAGATGAAAGAAAAATTCTCTCTTTAAAATATAAGTAACTCTTCTGATTTTAAAATCTACAATTTGTGGATTTCAAACTTTCAGAATTTAAAAAATTAAAAAATTGGACTTTGACAAATTGAGTAGAGTCTAAACAGCTTGAAAAGAGCAATCTTAATACTTAAGAGTGTCAAAATTAATATCAATCGCGGTTTGTTGAACGATTTCGAAGAATTTAAAAAAAAACGCAAAGATACTAATAATCGAAAATTTAAAGGACGATTAAAATAAGCCACGGCTTATATTCTCATCCTCAATTGCTTATATTCTCATCCTCGCAATTCCGCTGGGTAAATTATACGGCGTTATTTTTAGGATAAATTCGATAAAACCCGCACAGGCTCGCGGCGTGAAAAACGGTTGGGAGAAAAAAAGATTGTAAAAAATATAGGTCGTGTGCACGCGGAACGATAGCCCGCAGGATTCGAACTAAAATCCCTGATAAATTGTTTGAGGACGCAAGGAGAGGGAAAACAGGAGGTAAGAGAGAGAGAGAGAGAGAGAGAGAGAGAGAGAGAGAGAGAGGGAGAGAGAGGGAAGGCGCCTACGCGTCTCTGCATTTTGCAGGTCGGACATTTTTTTTCCGGCCCCTCGATAGATCCTCGATCTTTCCTCGCGACTCGATAAGGGTTCGAAACGTGCCAGCGAAAATGAGAGTCTTAAAGCTCGTAGCGGCGGCATCATGATGTCCCGATAAATTTCCGAAAATCTTATCTCGCCTCCCGTTCGCAAAACGTATGATGAGTGGCTCCGAAATCTCTTCGACGGATATATTACAATAAATTAATTCTTCCTCTTCTTCTCTCTTACATGCAATTTATGTATCATAAAGAAAAAATAAAAAGAATATTTTAAGAGGGCTCAAATTTTGTAATATAGAAAATTCTAAAAAATTATAATGTAATAATCTGTTAATTAATTAGAAATTAAGAAATGTTATTTTTATATTCTTTTTCTTCTCAGAGAGAGAGAGAGAGAGAGAGAAGATCATCCCAATATTTAATTTTTTCGATTGATAGATAAACGAATATGCATTACTTAATTTGAGCAAGAAAACACGCGTGAAATTCAAATTACAATTCGAGAGCCTGTTGGAAGTCTATAGAGGAACAGACCTCCGCGTTAACGATGTTTTAAATTTGTACACGAACCAATTGTTAATGTGAGATCGATCAATTCGTACCAATGTTAAAGCGCGCCGTAAAACGGCGGTTATGCAGATGCCGGTGCAGAGCGCGGAGATGCAACTGGTCCGATGCATATCGGCGTTGAAGCGTCTGATTGCATCGCGGGCCGATTTTAGGAACGAGCCAAGCTTCTACAACCCGCGCGGCTTGTAATCTACAGCTTGATTTTATCATCAGACGAAACGCTGACAATTTCGAGCCGCGTCACCTGTTGCATCGAAACGATATGCTTCCTCGAGCGCATTATTAGAATCGCAATCGGTTCATCTCTCGCGTATCTTCGCTTCCCGGCTATCGATCCTCGAAGAATCGTGCGTTTCCCGTCTATTATCCGCCTAAAATCGCAATCTTCGTAATCGTGGCTTTTTTTTTTAGCAAAACAACGTTTTCAAAAAATTGCTTTTTCAAGAGAATATTACACGATTATAACAAATAAAGAATATAATTTTTGAGGATGATTCATTTTACATGCAATTTCGACACATACATTGTAAACATTTCAGTCGTAAAAATCGTAAAAATGTAAAATGTAATGATTCCGTTGTGATATTTTAAGAAAGAATTGATTTTCGCAGGGAACATTATTTTACATATTTGATTTCAAGTCCTGTGTGAAATATGTAGAGAGATACATAAATTGCATCAATTACAATTAGCTTGAAAAGATAATTTACACATTCCCGTTTCGGTTGCTTTAATTCGAAAATCCGTTCTTTTTTTTTCTTTTTTGTACAAAAGCATAAATTATTCCGGCCGAGAGTTGCATGCGGTTTGTCACGATCCACCTGAGTCCCGCCGGGAAATTAGTTTTGCAACGGAAACGGCGCAGTCGAGTTATTTATGCGGCCTTTCGAGAAGGACAGCGAAACAGCATCGGGCACACACATGTGTCCCCAATTAAAAAGAATTAATTTACACATTTAACAAGTTACCGCCATTAACGCAAGAGCGTCGTCTGCGAAAAGGATTATTATTTATTGCAAGAAAAAAATTACACAAGGTGCATATTGCACCCAGGGCATAAAGATAATAGAAAACAAAAATTGCACAAGGTGCATATTGCATCCATAGCATAAGGATAATGGAAAACAAAAATTACACAGGGTGTGCATATTGCACCCATGGCATAAGGATAATAGAAGTCGAAAATTACACAAGGTTGCACTCATGGTATAAAGATGATGAAAATCGAAAATTACATAAGGTGCGCCAAGATAACTTTGTTACTAATACTAACTCTATTTCCCGTTAAAAATCCCTTCGGAAATCACTTTTACATTACAGGGCCGAAGCTATCGGAATCTTGCCAAATGTCATTACACATCCATGTAACAAATTGTCATTACGCGCTCTCGAATTTGTTGCGCGTCTCTCTGAATTGAAAAATAATTACCGTGAAATCGATTTCGGTTCACGCACGTCTTTTTTCAAAAATTTGAAATTTCCGTGTGATGTGAAATTAATCCAAACACGCACCTCCTTCTCCAGCCGTCGCCACCCTTCTTCTTGCTCTCGTTTTTCAGACGACAGCCAATCTTTATTCCGATGATGACATTTGCAATTCCGATGCGCGTCAACAGAAATACCTTCAACTGCGGTGCGTTTTTCTCGTTTTTCGAATATTTCAATTAATCCTTTTTAATTGGAGAACACATTATTTTCTTTTGATCGGACACATATGTGTGCTCGATGCGGTACTTCTCGAAAGTCTGCATAAATAACTCTCCTGTATCTGGAATGTACACAGGTGCTACACAGATAATACACAAATCGATCTCGAATTCGAAACCGAACTCTTGTTTAACCTAAGAAACTTTCGGACGGTTTTATATTATGTAATGTTTTTGAAAATCCACGTGCGTGTGTGTTCCGATAATTTTATATATATATGTACCTTAATAATGAAGATTTCAAAATGAGTTTGCAGTCAATTTAGAAAAGATCATTAAAATTTATATTACGATTTAGTTTATATACGTTCATATGTTTGCTATATGAAAGCCTTACAATAATAGAGATATATATTTTATTTATTTTTATTTTTATTTGTATTTTTACTTAATTTTATTTAATTTTAATTATTTTTATTTTATTTTTATTTTTATTTAATTTCAATTTTTATTTAATTTTTATTTTTATTTATTTTATTTTAATAGTTCATTTTCAATATTTTCTAACATTATTCGAAGCATTTTGTAATGTCGATTTATCGATTTGTGTACGACAATAATATTATTATAAATCACGACGAATTACTGCGATAACGCCGTAAGAGAATTCGTGAAGCGGAATGAGTCAGAGAAAGAGAGAGAAAAAGATGAGGCTAAATCGTGTATCACTAATAGCGGGTAAATGTAGCGTGAGTGAAACGAGAGCGTCGATTTGTGTGATGACTAAAATTATCTCGCACATCTTGTGCAGAGCGCGAGGGTCCATATTTATCGCAGGATGATTAACAATCGATTAAAATATATACTGAAGTAAAACCTAAAAATTCGTAAAAACTCAAAGACCTAAAAAAAACGTAATCGCAATAATATATTTTCCATCAAGTTAATTTCTCAGAAACACATGATATAAATCGTATTTTATTATATAAAGTATCTGAAATTAAAGGAAGTTTTAGTTCTTCTTAGGAATAAATAAAACCTCTAAAAAGTTCGTAAAAATATCCTATAAGATAATGCCATTTAAACATTTAAAAAAATTAATATGTTGCTACAGAAAGAGAGAGGAAAAGAGGGAGAGAAAGAGACTTTTCTGAATGATTGAAAGATGTAAAATTTATAAAAACGGTGAATTTAAAATTATATCGAAAAATGCGAGGATTTTCCCGAGAATTTCAACTTTGTCGAAAGTACACAGTTTCTGCATATATAACACGATATATATATGTATATATTGTAAACAGCTTGAAGGCACGGAAAACAGAATATTTCCTTCGCATAAATCGCTGCATAATTGTTAACAACAAATATTGACGATTCCCCTCATACTTTGCAAGTAAATTCGAGGTACTAGCTTGCATGATATCCATCAAGCGTATCATCATCCTATCATGTAGAGAAATCTCGCGGATATTGATCGTGATAAAAATATAAATAAAAATAAAATATAAATATATAAATAAAAAAGTAGATAGGAAGAGAGACCAGAAACACAAATAAAGATCCAAAGAGTAAATCCATTTCATTTTCTTATTTGAGCAAATTAAAATAATTGTTAAAACTTGCTCTCAGACCGCACATTTATACGTACAATTTTGTAAATCATCACGTGCTTCCATCTATTATTTAAAATATTACAAATAATCCAGAGCATACCTATACAATTTTGAATAATAAATAAAGAGAGGATTTAGAGCAGAGATAGAGTAAGCCGTCATTTGTAAAGTTTGTTGTTAAATACGTCATATATGTAAAGTAAACCTTGGGAAATTATATTTCATTCTCGCTCTCCAAGTTTTCCCTCCGTTTATTTTTCATAATTGTATATACGATCCGATAACAATTTTATTATTCGATCGTCACCTTTAATCATCGATCCGGATTAAATATTCCAGTCAAGACATGGCGATGGAAAACACACGCGGCGAACATTCTCCCTGATCTAATTTCGAAGGAAGCCACTTAATTTAAATGTCTGCTCCCCTTCTAGCAGCCCTTCTATCGTTCCTTCGAGGACGGAATGAATTGCTTCTTAAGGAATCGGAATTATGTTTCTCGAAAGTAGTAGAAATCTTTTTCGCTCAAAAATTTCTATTCTTTTCTATTTTTTTTTCCTATTGTTGCCATCTTGATGTTAAGCAAGAGAATACGTCCAAAAAAAATGTCTAAAGAGAAGCTCTAATATTATATAAAATTTCTATAATTCTCTTCTCTTCAGATCGCTAAGATGGAACTGTACATATCTCCGATTGATTTATCGTCGTTTCTCGAATTATTATTATCTCTCGAATAATCATTCTCGGTAGGGATGGAATCAAGTTCAATATGTACTTAAAAATCCGAGTCGAAACCAATAATCAAGTTTCATATTCTAGAATTCGAATAGTACTCGTAAGAAATAATATTTTATATTATTTTCTCAATGTAACCAGAGAGAGTTCGAAGCCATGCAAACAAATTCGCGCGGAATCTACTTGTAAGATACTTAATCCCATCGCTAATCCTCGGTACCTGTCGAGCCTCTCGATCCTCGACGTCTCGCGTTCGCGACGCGATTCCTCGGTACTTATCTACCAACAACGATTTGGCATGATGACAGCGACAGTGTTCCCGGGAAAGTTTTGCGGCCGGAATGAATGAGTTTGCGCCAAGTTCCGGTGGCTCTGACAGATCTTCGCGGCCGAAACTCGGAAACGCGCGGAACTATCAAAGAGCCGGGCGAGAAAGTCCGCGGCAATCGGTCCGCCGTCCCGCACTCTAATGTCATTTAAAATAGAGGCCCCTCCATCCCTCTCTTCACCCCCGTCGCGGCGCAATTCAACGGTGGTGACTCGGCGACGCGTTCGACGCTCGACACTTGGCGCGAAGCGCCCGAGCGATTATTTTCCCGACGAAGGGGAGAGACGGTCGTTCGGTATTCCGCTCGGCAGTCTGCCCTCGTGAAATCTTCGGGCAGGACACCCGGGCGGATACTTCATCTCGCGCGAGGGATTTGCTCTCCAGGAATGCAAAGATTCCTTAGAGCTGTGTTTGTAGCGCAAACGTTCGAGAGACCGAGAAACTCCGACTATTTTTTTTTTTCAAGCTATGTTTCTCGAATCTTTTTTTATACATTTCTCGGATAATTTTCTCTTTCTCCCACTCTCTCTCTCTCTCTCTCTTTCTTTCTCTCTGAAATTTTCTAGAAAACTTTAACGTTTTATTCAATATTTTTCCAAATATCTTTATTATTATTTTCCACTTATATTATCGTAATAAAGATGATCTAATATCAAATACAAAAATTAGCCGAGAAATTTAAATTTCTCAGAAAAGTTTCCCTCTCTCTCTGAAATTTTCTAGAAAACATTTTATTCAATACTTCTCCAAATATCATAATTATTTTCCACTTAAGTCGCGATAAAGATGATCTAATATTAAATACAAAAATTAGCTGACCAAGAGACGCTATACATCGAAAGAGAGAGAGAGAGAGAGAGAGAGAGAGAATCGTCCCTCTCTCTGCAATAATTATTCTCCACATGAAGGAGAAGGGAATACTGCTCCCCTCGACGGCCCTTCAATTACGTCGCGTCGCGCCGGTTAATTCCGCCCGCGGCGAGGGTGGCCGCGTAAACATCGGCCGGGTGAGCGAACGCTCGAATAGAGGGAACATCGCCATCGTAAGGAGAATTTTCGTTAATCAAGCCACATCAGTGGCCTTCCCGGCCGCAACGTTATCGATCGTCTCGATAACTAAATTATCGCTGCGCTCCGTGGATGGTGAGATAGATAGAAGCGCGCGCGCGCGCGCGAGAGAGAGAGAGAGAGAGAGAGAGAGAGAGAAAGTTGGATGTGTGCCCTGCACGTCGCGTTATACAGGACACGTCCCTTTGTATCAGGACGAACCGCGCACGAATGTATACGACGCGATACACCGCCTTCGCTACTGGCTTTTCGGTTCTCTACGACGACGGAATATCGAGCCGATCGACCAAAGTGTTTGCGGCTCTTTACCTCGGATTCGAAATGTCGTTTCCCAAGCGAGATTGGGAACCTTATAAAGTCAGCCTTGTAACCAGCCTAATCCAGACTGACGCCGTATCGAAGCCGTATCCGGTTGTAAAAAGAGGATACGGAGAGATCTTTTTCATTCGCGTTTTTTTTATACCTCGAGAACCTTAAACCTTCTGTCAATGCATCATTTTTCACCTTTTCAACGACATTTTTTTTATAGCAGCTGCTGGGCATCGAACATGCTTTCCCGTTTATATTTTGGGAGGTATCCGAATACAAAGGCTCTTTGTATTTGGTTTCGAGCGGAGAAAAGTTTTGACATACATTTTTGACATTTAAAGTTGCTTCGGGTACCCGGGTACCCGTTCATTGACAGAAGGGTTAAGAGAGTCGTGGCTCTAAAGTACGGATGAAACGTATTGACACGCGAACGCGCATACCGCTTGGCAATTAAATTTGTTCCAACAGAACGGCGACGGATTAAGCAACAGCTCGAAATCGATTCTCTTGCGAGAGCTCCGACGCATAATAACACTGGGCTGTTTAAACTTGGATTCCTGAATCGCGCTTCAAGTTGCGCGATATCGTCCAACTTTCTATCTCATTCACTACGTATCGAAGCGCTCGAACATTGCGGCTCGTTACCGGAAATCCAAGCACCGATGACGTTCAATTCGATGAAAAGGTTAATTCGATTCCGCGGCTCCGAGCATTCAGATGAAAATATCCTATTTAACGAAATGGAGTCGCGAAATGCAAACTCCGGACTTCAAGATTGCGGAAATCACTTTTATTACAACAATTGTATTCGGGCTCTCAATATTTTAACCACATATATATATATATATATATATATGTGCGGTTAAAAAATATATATGAGCAATTCCACGTTAAATCGGACAAGAAATGACCCCGTGTTTTTTAAATCAATCGAAACTTTTATTACGTGAAATATACATAAAATAAGGAGATACGTATTTTTGTATTTGTCCGAAATAGTTTTTTTCGCAGAAGTTATAAACAACAAAATTTCCGTGAAAAATAAAGAAGTTGTCAATTTTAAAAATTAATATCTCTGGTTATATTTGTCGTAGGGAAATTTTCAAAAATGCATTTTAAAGCTAAAAAGACAACCTTTTTAATAAAAATAATTTAAGTTACAAGAAATTGCTAATTACAATTGTTATAAATAATTGAAATGTTTAATCATTTTTTTCACCAAAAAGTACAGTTTTTAAAATTTTTGAAATAATACTATTACATTCTCCATTTCATTCTGAAAGTGTACATATTTTTTGTTTTATGGAGAATCAATAGATTCTATATTTTATATATTTTTAATAAATGAGGCGCCGCGCCGTGCTTGCGTCACTGGCTCGACCAAGTAGTATGCTACGCGCTATGGCGCGCCGATTCTTCCGAAGAAATCGGCGCGGCGCCTCATTCATTAAAAATATATAAAAAATAGAATCTATCGATTCTCCATAAAACAAAAAATATGTACACTTTCAGAATGAAATGGAGAATGAAATAGCATTATTTCAAAATTTTTAAAAAGTGTACTTTTTGGTGAAAACAATTATTAAACATTTCAATTATTTATAATAATTGTAATTAGCAATTTCTTGTAACTTAAACTATTTTTATAAGAAGGTTGTTTCCTTAGCTTTAAAATGCATTTTTGGAAATTTCCCTACGACAAATATAATCGGAGATATTAAAGTTGACAACTTCTTCATTTTTCACGAAAATTTTGTTGTTTATAACTTCTGCAAAAGAAATATTTAGGACAAATACAAAAATACGTATCTTCTTATTTTATGTATATTTCACGTGAAAAAAGTTTCGTTTGATTTAAAAAATACGAAGTTAAAAAAGGTCGATTTTTTTCCGATTTGACGTCGAATTATCTATATATATTTTATATATATTTAAAAAATATATATATTTTTAATTATATATATATTATTCCACATTATTTTATTAAAATATCCTCCAAGATTCCGCATCGGAATAATATCTTACGATGCGTTAAAAGCTTTTTAACGCATCGTAAGATATTATTCGAAAGCTGCAACGATCTCCAGGATTATCCGAAGATTCTAAAGATTTTCGAGAATGTCTGAGATCTTAAGAAAAGAATTCTGCGGAGTTCCCCAGAATGTTGAAAGATTTTTCAGAGATTCGCAAAACAAAATGTCGAAGAAATTTCTGAAATGGTCTTCCGAATCTTTAAAGATCTTCCGAGAACACCTGATAATCTCTGCGAATTATATGCTAATTATATGCTATTTAGGAGAAATTTATACGATCTAAGGACCTCTTTGCAAATCTTCAATATTTTATACGTCCTATTAAGTTCGTCGAAATAGCACCGAGGCTCTTTAATTAAATATGCATCCTTGCGAAATGACCAAACATTTGCGTGGGTTGTTTAAATAACGCTGGATAGCGGAAATTCCATTGCGCGGTGAATTATTTGACCGGTCAATACGATTTTTCTATCTCGCTGCGTCCACCGCTTGTTTGCCCACGAATCAATTTTATCCCCCCAGCCTCGTCCTCTCTCCTACCTCCTCTCCCCCTCCTCCCCATCCCCCGCCAGTCGTTCTTTCGTCGTGTAATCAGCATTTCAAAATCGATACTTGAAGTCACCGGCAAATATTTGTAATTCATACCAGCCGCTCCCTCTCAAACTCTGCCGGAAATGTGATTATGACATAATAATAACAAGGATGCGTAATGCAATGATAATAATAATAATGATAATAAAATGTCTTCTCGCATTATTCACGATGCGAATATCCGTAGGATATTTAAGTTTATCTATGCTGAAGAACGTCACCGGCGAGGAGACGCGTCGCGCATGATTCCAGTCTCGCAAATATTGCACTATAATTAGTCGTTAATTGATATCAAACGCAGCTAACACATTGACGAACGCGCTTCACGTGTCGTCGATCTAATTAAAATACACGTCGTGAGCGCGTATACTCGTGACGTGCATTGCATCGTATAAAAAATAGTGTTTTATTTCCCGAGAGAGTTTCATCGGAAATGCAATGAGATATTTTGTTAATAAATTTTTTACCAATAATTTGGACTGCAAAATATTCAGGCAGAATTTTATTTCTTATTATTCTTTATCGTATTCTTATAAAAGAATAAGAAATATTAAATATTGACTTATATAAATGGTGAATGATAAATTATCAGTGATAAATAATAAATAAAACAAATATATATATTAATAAAATTGATTTATTGCTTATAGTTAAATCGGCGCAAAGATTCTTCCGAGGTGAGAACAATTTTCGAATTTTTGAGACAAATTTAAAAAATCAATAAATTTTTAAAATCGATAGTTAATATATATATATATAATAAAAAAATTTTAAATATTATATATATATATATATATATATATATAATTAAAAAATATATCGAAAAATACATACATCAAAAAAATTTTTAAATATATCTCAGAGACTCGAAAATTATTCTCATCTCGGAAGAATCTTCGCTCCGATTCAACTATAATGAATAAATTAATTTTACTTTACATTTTGCAATTGCACTTCCGCCGCTCTGTTTCGACGCGGATTTCAGGTATGAAATTTTTTGATTGATCGATCGCGCGTTCGATTACCGAATGTAATTAGTTTACACTGTACGCAAAACAGGACGTCGCGTTGAAGCGAGTTTGCCCAACTCGCGTTGCTACGCAAATTTTCCTTACGCGTGCAAAAGGCAGGTACAGGAGCCGCAACGCTAATTAGAAAATTCGCTCCGCTGCGGGAGAGGTTACCGAGCCGGCATAATTAAATTCGAGCCCTTTAAAAGGGAGCCGTCTTGACAACACTCCGCCTCCCTCTTAATAGCGAGTTAACAATGGCGTGATTATAGGAACGCGAACAAGCAGGCGAGCGAGCGAGTCTTACCGTATTTTTGAGACGACCGTGGGCGTGAATTCTAATTGGCGGAAGCCCAACTCCTGCGGCCTCACGTCCTCCAAACTGCTGTATCTCACGTAACTACAAGCCGGCGTATCGAGTTCTGGAACAATGGAAAGAAATTGTGTGAGCCGACTCTCGATAAGAGAAAACTACGAGAGAGTCTGTATATATATATATTTCGCATAGCTACGGCGTGTGATTAATTTCAATAGAATATTTTTAGCAATGGCTTGAAGATTGCTTTTTATCATTTTAGAAAAATTAATAATTATCACAGAGAGAGAGAGAGAGAGAGAGAGAGATATTAAATATTCATACTTGCTGCTTTGCGAAAAATTAGTTTGCGTTAAGAAAAATGACCATTAAAATTAAGGATTATTACTGTTGAGAGAGTGCCTTAAATAATTCATCGTCAGTTTTCTCCTCGATCCTAGACGAAAGTCTTAACTCCTTAAATATTAAAGTAAGTTCAGAAACAATGCATATATTTACTACTGGCTAAAGCTTTTAGACAATCTATATATAATTCGCGACAAAATTCAGAACAGAATTCTAGAATACAGCACATAAAATCATTTTGTGCAAATTCAATTTGGAATTTCGTCACGAATTACAAATCGTCTAAAGCAGACTTAAAAGAATAGCAATGAAATTGTATAATCATACAGTGTATGATTCCATCTTTTTCCAGATCTTAGTTAAGGCGTTAATTAATAATTTTCTATTAATTATCCCTTCATTAATAATTAATTACCAAGGTTTCTCTTTGATAAGAATTTCAAGCTCTAACTTACGCAAAGAAATAAACGGGCCGATCTTTTCGCTCGATAATTTCCCGGGTACGCAAACTTGGGGAAAGGATCGCAACTGCAGAAGCGGGAAAAGTGCCGTACGAGCATACTCCGGTATATAATTTCAAGCTGGCCGGCATTTATACGCGCGAAATTTTTGCTTGCACGAGTTATATATATATAAAAAAAAAAAAAGAAAAAAATTCCTACCTCGACGCGACCGTCGTGGAAAATTTCCGGACGCACGTTTCACCATTTTTGCAAAACGTGTCTTTTTCCTCCCAACGTTCATTCTCGCTTCATTAACTGCGAATCAGCGACGTACCTGCCTACATTAAGAAAAAGAAAAGAATCGCTTTTTCCCTCCCGCGACCATGTAGAGGGAGGATGTCGGGTTATCGGGGGGGAGGAAGGGGGGTGTCGCGCGGGGAGAGGAAGAGGGATAATAGTCTGCGAAAGGGGGGTAGATTGTAAAATCGATGAGACTCCTTCGCGAGCTCGCCAACTTTGTGCGGATCTTTTTATTGTAAAAAAAAAAAAAAAAAAAAAAATCGCCCGTTAATTTTCTCCGCTGATTATCCCTTTCAACCCTAAAAGGTTGTCGAACTAAATTGCTTTAAAATGGAGAGTTATGAAATTGATTCTCTAATTTGTCAAAATTGAAAGAAGAAAAGAAGTCGTAGTTCGAAAATATAGATTTCGACGGTAAGGAAACGGCGCAGCTGCTTCTTCTTTCTCTCGTTAGCGCGTTTCCCGAAGGAAACTATTCGAGCGCGGAATCGGGAGAGAATCGGCGGGATATAAATTTTGACAGAGCGCCAGAATTTTCGGCAGAATACGGCAAGAGATTCCTCGGAAACATTCGAGAAGCTGAGAAAACGATCCGAGAGAAAATAATATCCTCTAAACGTTAATCGAACAATAGCTTCTTTTTTTGATGGCTTTCGCGAGAATAAACAGGATCATTGAATTCCAACGGGATTGTTTGTTCTGCGCTTGCAATGAGCGCGGGCACTTTTCGAAAAGTTAGAAAACAATCGAAGAGAATAAAAGACGAGGGAGAGAGAGAGAGAGAAGGAGAAAGGAGAGATTGTGGGGGCGGTAAACCGCCAAGGTACTCCAATCAGCTTCCCAACTTTAACCGCGCTGCCTTCCGGCTGGCAACTCTCGCTAATGAAAGCCGCGTGCAAACTCACGCAAGAAACCACTGTCCGTGTTGAACTTTAGTCCCGCGCGTACGAAAATGGCGCAATAAATGATAAAGTTTTAGCCGCGAAATGTTTCGATAATTGAAGCCGTCAGACGAAAGGGCATCGTGTATAAAAGCGGCCGCTGTGTAAGGAAAGTGTGCTTGATATCGGATACCCATTTTTAAAATCTCATATTTGGACGAGATTTCGTTTAGAAAATTAAATTTATGTAAATCACGTGGTTTACACGGACTTCTAACTGTAATGAATAAATAAAACTTTTTCGATAATATAATTCATTTTTTTAATAAAAATGTAAAAATGGTAATTTCCGATATTGAGCACACTATGTTCCTTAATATCGTACACCTCATTCTTATCTTTCTAAAGGCTAGATTATTGAAAAAAAATATTAATTTTAATTCAAGTGTACGATATACACACAGAAAAAAGACAAATTCTTATTTTGAAAATATCTTTAGTTTCAACGTGGAAATCTTGAAATGAGATTATATTGCGTTAAACAAAGAAAATTTGCTTGAATAAAGCCATTTTATATAGTTCAACCAAGAAAAATATATTCTTATTATTTAAGAATAATTTTCTTGAATGGAAAGAAAAAAATGTTGGATAGAAAATAAAATATTTTCAAATCGAAGATTATAATTTTCTTAGAGTAAAATTAAATAATTTCTATTTAACTATACCTTATTCTGAAAGAGAGCTAAAAAAATGTTGGATCAAAAATAACATTTTCAAATCGAAGATTATAAAATATAAAAAGAGGTACAATCAAAACAACACTTTCATCTTCTTAATACAACTTTTCATCTTCTTAATACAACTTTTCATCTTCTTAATACAACTTTTTTAAAATGTTAAAAGAAGATGTTTTATTGTCAAGATAATTATATTGTATTCTTCAAGTGACAATTATAATATTGCAATAAGACTGTAATGTTGTTGAAATTTAAGATTATAAAATTCTTATAAGAAGATTATAGATTGTTGCGTATATAGGAAACAATGAACGCGTTAAGTTGAGTATATAAGTTTTGATTTGACACCTCTTTTTTTTCCGTGCAAGTGTACGATATTGGGCTCAATTCCCTTATTTTCACTATTTAATAAATGAAAAAAATGAAGACAAGACGAAATAAGTCCACAAAATAAATAATCGCGACTGACCTTTCCTCCTCGCCGACGTTACTCGTTGTTTACCGAGATTTAACTCCGACGATGGAGGGTTGACAGGTTAGTTGTGGGTTGTAGTCCCCCTCCCCCTTCTCTTCCCCTTCGAGGGGAAACACGGGTGGTAATTTCAATTTATCCACCTTTTCCCTTCAGAGCAACGACGGGCGAGCGTCGCTCGGCGAGACATTTATTGCCGCGATGAGTCATCGTCCGGGATTATTATGCGCTCGGGATGCATTCTTATGCGACGACGCTTAATCGTCGCTGTTAAACACCCCTTTCTCCCACCCCCCACCCCCCGCCACCTAGCCAGCGGCCATTAATCCGCAGGAGTCCTTCGCTGGAAACGGGATTTTGAAAGCGCCATGGCGAAATTAAAAGACATTTCAGCATCCGAGACAAATCTCCTTAAAGGATGGGACGATATTTACCTAAGTAGCGAGTTAGACGAGACGGCACGTATGCATTGAAAATTAGAAGGTCCGATTAATCCAAGAGTGGTCGCGCTGTTAAATGGAACGTTAGAGGTCGCGTGAATGACATCTGTCATACGTTATATGAGCATATTATTTATTTAAATACATTAAACTTAAATTATATTAATTAAAATTAATATTAATTAAATTAAATTAATATTAATTAAATTTAAATTAACTTATATTATATTAAATCAATATTAATTAAAATTAACTTATATTAATTAAAATTAACATTATTACATGTTTTCTATATTTATATAAAAACGCAACAAAGGAACTAAAATTTCTTTGAGATCAACTTATCTTTGAAAATATTTAAAAATATATATATTTTAATTATTTTGAAAAAATTGCAGATTTGTGCACGTGGATGACAAATGTCATCCGCGCGATCACTCCAGGGTTAAATATCAAAGGACTCATTAGAGTACATGAATGAGAATGACTTTGTTAATATATTTAATTTACGAGCTTAAGAAACTAGAATATTTAATAATGTATATATAAACAATATTATGCGATTCAGGGAAAATTAAATCTAATCGTTCTCTTTCAAATCATTACGTTATTTTACGGAAGCACTTGTAACCAATTTTCAGCGCATATTTCAAAACGTTCAATATATTGGTTTTTAATTACATGTTTAAATTTAAATCTTGGAACTTGAATTTTAATTTTCCTGATATAGAGTTTAAGAGAAACTAAATTCTATTTGTTGCACAGAATTCTGTATCTCTGTAAATGCTACTGCGCTATCGCAGAAATCTCCTAATACGCGTGAACTTCGTATAACATCGCCATCGCGACAAATAATCGCGTTTCGCCTGATTGCATGCCGCTCTTAAATCGTCGAGCTCCATTTAGCACTCGCCGCTAACCGACCCCGACATGCTAAGAGCTTTTGTCTACTCTTTCAAAGGCTTTAAAGCTCCCGTGCGGAAATGACCGCCAGCCAGATCGCTCTCGTCGTCTGGAAGTAACAACAATAGAGACGGAAATAACAATTTCTCGATTCACTCGATTACATGTGAGCAGGAAGCAAATGTCTTTCTACGAAACTTTTTTGTGAGACAATTATTCCCATTTAAAAAGAAACAAAGATTTATTTAATAATTGACATTTGTGATATTTGCTATCTAAATTATATCATAATATATATTATAATAAAATATATTAAATATATTATATATAAAATTTAATATAATATAAACCAACTGCAATAATAATTTAATTTAGGATAGCTAAAAAAATTATTAGCGTTTTAAACGTACATGTGTGACAGAATTAAAGAAAATAAATAATTGTTGTTGAAATTGAAATGGACGCGTGCAAACGCGAATTATACTACCGTTTCGAAATGGACGAATGTCCGAAGTTGCCGCCGCCGGAAATACGTCGGACGTAAGCAATAAAAATAATTGTCCGTGTAGCAACAATCGCCGCGTTAACTGCAGCCCGCTGCAAGATGACGGCGGAAACAAAGGGCTGAAAATGACGTTGTTTACGAGCGTTGATTGTTTAAAAAAAGGGACGAGAGAGAGTCGAGCATCGCTATCAGCGGTCCCGGGAGAGCGAGAAGGAGAGAGAGAGAGAGAGAGCGACGGAAAGAAGGGAAAAAAGGGGAGGAAGAGAAGGAATATGGAACGCACAAAGAGGATCGGACTCTGGCGAGGGATGAAAGAGGAATAAGGACCCCTTCAGCTCGGCTGGAAGACGCCGTTGCGCAGAACGAGCACCGATCGCTTATTGGCCGGGATTAAAAAGCATTCCCGAGGCAATTGTTTGTAATTCTGATGTAAAAGCCGCGCGATAAAGGAATCGTCCGGAAATTCACGCCCGGCGTTACTATGAGCTTGGGATTCAATGCCGGAGCCGATTTAATCCCCGTCGCATTCCCGGCGATTTTCTCCCCAATCGTGGGAGAGAGGGATGCTTCTTCACTCGCATAACAATTATCCTGTATTTATCATTATGCAACGTACAGCAAGATTATAATTTCTCACAGTTTGCTCACAGGATATAAACCCTTCTGTCAATGCATAATTTTTCCTGATCCTTCCATCAATGTATGTGCCAACTGCGTATTTTCGACACATTGCATTGGAACAATTTCTTTATAACAGCTGCTGGACATCAAACATTCTTTTCCGTTATATTTTAGGAGCTTTCGAAATACAAAGGCTCTTTGCATTTTGTTTTGGACGGATTTTGAAAACGTATTTTTAATATTTAAAGTTTTGGGTACCCGGGTACCCGTTTTGACAGAAGGGTAAAAATTTATATATATATATATAACGATATATATTGTATAATAATAGTTTTAGAAAGTTTCGCGTATTCGCAATGTCGTGTAGTGCGAGGTGGAGAGTTTCCTTTGAATTGGCGATATGTGCGATACGGAATATGGCGGGATACGAGGAACTCCACTTACTGGAGCTATGATTATTTCAAGATGCACTCACAAAAATTGGCTGCCGTGCACCCTTTTTCAACGTTTCCGCCTCGCTACGCATTTCCAGGACGTTTCCAGGCAACGATCTCCGCCTGTACACGTCTCGCGACACTCGATACATCGAATGAACCTTTGCCGAGATCTCGATCGATCAAATATTTTCGATTTATGATCACTTCGTATCACTTTATGTATCGTATAATTAAAAGAACATTACTGTAATAGATTACTTTAATACATTACTCTAATTTCCTAATAAAAATATTCTCCTTCTTCTTCGAAGTAAGAAGAAGAATATTCTTCTTTCTTTGAAGGGGAAGAAGAAAAGGAAGAAAAAAAAAATGTTAAAACTTCAGGCCAGAATTTTTAAATTAAATTCAAACTTCTTCAAAATGTTTTTATTACGGTGAAATTTTTTCGTTGCAATACTTCAATTTCCCACGTCAAATATCCTCGTAATTGTGTTAAAGATATAATTTTCTTCGAGGAGAAGAAGTCATCTCCGAGAATTTCGTCGGTGAATGTTTGCAAAAAGTTTTTACGATACGTATGTCAAAATGTAGAAACACATCTACAGAGCTCGAAAGTGTCGGAGGACATCACGACACGCTTCTTTATCTGTGTCGTAAAAGTTGGCAGCTTCCAGATCGAGCAGTAAATTCAAACTATACTATATATCAGAGAAAGATTGCCGAGTCGGCAAATTACGAAAGGTGGCAGCAGGACGAGGGAAAGCGGGATATACCTTGATACAGTGTGATTGAGGATAGGAATAAAGGCGGATGACTTTTACATTTCCGACAGCATCTTTGGTTCAGTTAATCCGACGCGTTGATTCATTTTCTATGAATTTAGATAAAGACGTAAAAATCTAAATTGATTCACACGCTTTTGCTTTTACTCTACAACAAACAATTTTAGAAATATTTCTTATAAAATGTCATTCTATCTTTTCTCTTAGTAAATTTACGTCTGATTAGCAATGTCCGTTACTACTTTTGCTTATTTATTTATTTATTCATAGTAGCTGTTCTTCATTTTTGATATAATTCTTTTCATGTATTATCTATATAAACTACAGTTATATAATACTAATCTCTTTGCTGAATATATATATGGTTTATTCATTTTATATTATCATTTTTATAAAATTCGCATTTAAATTTATTATATAACGATTCTTTGTTTTACATTAGATAATCTTCTTTTAGCGTCTAATTATTTTCTAAACGAATCTAGAAAAGCGCGATTTCCAATCGTATAGAAAAATAAGAATCCGAAAAGGCAAACGCGAATTTAAATATTTGAGGAAAAGGAGAGAAGAAGAGAGAAAAGAGAGATTAAAAATCACTTTTCGCGGTGGTTATCCAAGAAATTTGTTCGGCAAAATATCGCAGTTCCTTACACGCGTTACATTTTGCGAAGAACATATTCCGTTTATTTATTCATTTATTTATTGCAGCTATTTTTCACGATCCTCTCCACCGTCATCCCGCTCGCGACGGAAAATGGATCGCCGCATCCGGTCGAGTTTGCGCGGGTTGCATCCTCAAGGTAAACGATAAACAACGGCCGGCGTATCGACGGGAAATAAATCAAGACCGGGGAACCTCCTCGGTCCTCCATTTTGGGAGGCTCCCTCTCGATCCTTTTGTCGGCAACATCAGAAAGCATCAACAAATCTGTCGGGACACGCGCGCGCTGGTTCGATTCCTGGCGCCGGTCCAGCGTTTCCGGTTCGCCGCGCGCGTTCACGACTCATCGCATCGCGAGCGAATGAGCCCGTGATTCTCTCACACACCCGGTAGTTTTATTTTAATAGAGTCCGCCGGTCTCATCACGCGAGCGAGGATTTATTACCGAGCCGAGAGATGCGCGCAGAATCTTTACGGAACCAAAGAAATATGGACCAAAAACACGTTCCGATCCTGATACGTACATTCTGAAATCCTTCGAATTTTTTATTCTAAATTTTTAAGTCGAAATATTTAAATCAGATTGAATAAGTTTTTTCCATATTATTCCATATTGACAATAATCATATGTTATTCAAAAATTTGCAACTTTGGATTGTGTTTCACTGGATCTAAAAATGTCATTCATTATTAAACAATCCCTTTTCCAATAGCGTATTCGAAGCTCGGAAATGGAAAATTCATGAGTTTCCACACTTTTTGCTCATCTATATATTATTACGAAAAGCTGTTAATAATTAGCCCCCTTTCAATTCCGCCTCGTCGATCCTCTGAAGCGTGTCTGTCTATTAGCGTCGAAATGGACCGCCGCTAAGTGTTTTTTAGCTGATAATCGATTTAGGAGAGCTCGATAATTTTTCAATCGGCGTTACGCTCTTTCTAGTCTTAAAAAAAAAAAAAAAAACGACGCGCGATCAATCCGATCAAAATCGGATACGTCGCGAAGAGAATTCGGAAAATTCGGTAATCGCACTTATTACAACCGCCAACAACTTTGTTGCAGGAATTTCGTCAACAGATGTTTCATCCGAGCTCTAACGCGGATCGGAGGATCCGTGTCGATCGCCATGTGGACAAAGTCATCAACGTTGTCCAGGGCGAGGATATCGACAAGGACTTTGCCAAAGTGAACCAGCATCTCTGTTGACGGAAGGTACGTGTCTCGCTTACCAGCCGGCCTTTGATCACCAGCGATTTCCCCTGATCGACTGTAATCATCCCTCCTGTCGACAATCTTGATAGTATCGATTGTTGCTCGTAATACATACTTCCTTCATCTTAGTTGCCTTTGTTCAACGTGATACCATTTACAAGTTCGAAGAAGCTCGATGAAATAGACGTAGAACTTTACAAAATATCGTTATTTTCGACATTTCTCTTCACAAACACCAAGCTCGGAAAGAAAAGGACGATGAACCTCGAAAGATATCTACTATTAACCCTTCTGTCTCAATGCATAATATTTCACCTTTCAACTGCGTGTTTTCGACACATTGCACTGCGACAATTTTTTTATAGCAGCTGCTGGGCATCGAACATTCCTTCCCGTTATATTTTAGGAGGTTTTCGAATACAAAAACCCTTTGTATTTTGTTTCGGGCGGAGAAAAGTTCCGACACACATTTTTAACATTTAAAATTTCTTCGAGTACCCGTTCATCGACAGAAGGGTTCTGTTCCCGCTGAAGTGTGCATTTTGAAGAATTAAATGTATATGAAAAAAATTTCTTTCTGTCAAAAAAAAGGGAAAAAAAGAAAAAAAATGACAAAGCGTCGCGCGCACTGACGTGGGCGGCGCGTCATTTGGATGGAAATTTCCGCCAGTAACAGAGAACGCGGTCTCTCTCCGCACAAATCCCTTTTGTGTCTGACGTTTATAATAAAGCGATAAAGCGACGGGCACATCGACTTCTGCGCCGCTATTCTTCCATTATGCCGCGATTTGTATTACATCGCGCGTATCAGCGAGACAATGGCGCGTATCGCCGCGCGCGATACGCGCCTCGTCACGCGCGTTCGTTAATAAAGCCCGTCTCGCCCGTTGCGTTTTACAGCATCACGTCGCGGTCCGACAAGCCACTCTGCAACAACGCGATCGAGAGTGAAGGAATTGACTGCCTCCCCCTCCTCCATTTTACAAGAGTTCTCGCGCATATTTTTCATTTATCTAGAGCATTTGCGGAAATGTTGAAAAAAACTAGTGGGGAAAAAAAAATCGTTATTCGCGAGAACATTTATACAGATAAAGCCTTTATATGCTCAAAGTGTGAAAAAAATGGAATAAAAATCTCGGGATTACGATTTTTTTTCGAATAATTTTTTTATCTTTTATTCAAATATATCTAGACACGATTAAAAAAGAGAGAGAGGGAGGGAGAGAGAGAGATGAAAGAGAGATATGATCCCGTGCATGTTATAAAGGCGATATAAAAGCCGGTATATTCGCAATCATCCGGATGAGCCGGGCGCGCGTATTCGCCGACCTGTAAACTTCGATAAAACCTCAGGGGGTGATAAGGTCGACGGTCGAAGGGCGCGGCTTATCGAAGGCTAAGGCCTCCGTCCGGTCCTTCCGGCGGGACTCGCCGGCTTTTTAACGGAGCTCGCCGTATCACGTCGAACGTGCGTCTGGCTACGTCTGGTAGGCTATGAAATGCGGCCGCCGCCGGTTTGTGTGTTGCTGCAAAATCAATATCATCGCGCCCCTCTCCCTTCCCGCACTCCGCCACAATTCTCTCTCTCTCTCTCTCTCTCTCTCTCTCTCTCTCGCTCTCGCTTTTCTTCCAGCTCGCAATCGGATGCGCTGCGAGAAACGGCTCGAAACGCGAATAGAGATTGTGAAATAATAATGAAGGATGTGATAACACATTCTCTATCTCTCCTCTTTCCATCGCTCTTCCTTGAAATTTCTATGCGTTGAAAAAGGGAAAGAAATATTCCAGTTCTTCTTGCGAGAGAATATTATGCGTGATCTATTATTTTAAGAGAGAGAAGGAGAGAGAGAGAGAGAGAGAGAGAGAGAGAGAGAGAGAGAGAGAGAGAGAGAAAGAGAGTCGAAGAGATATCAGACAGTACCGAATAATAATAATCGTTATTTAAGAATGATATCTTTCCTAATAATAATAGCAGGAATCATATGTCACGTAGAGTTTCAATTGATTCTTTTTCAGTAGTAATATAAGGCAATAATCAGACGTCGCGGTTGTCCGGTACACGGAAAAAAAAGAGGTGTCAAATCAAAACTTATATACTCAACTTAACGCGTTCATTGTTTCCTATATACGCAACAATCTATAATCTTCTTATAAGAATTTTATAATCTTAAATTTCAACAACATTACAGTCTTATTGCAATATTATAATTGTCACTTGAAGAATACAATATAATTATCTTGACAATAAAACATCTTCTTTTAACATTTTAAAAAAGTTGTATTAAGAAGATGAAAAGTTGTATTAAGAAGATGAAAGTGTTGTTTTGATTGTACCTCTTTTTATATTTTATAATCTTCGATTTGAAAATGTTATTTTTGATCCAACATTTTTTTAGCTCTCTTTCAGAATAAGGTATAGTTAAATAGAAATTATTTAATTTTACTCTAAGAAAATTATAATCTTCGATTTGAAAATATTTTATTTTCTATCCAACATTTTTTTTTCCATTCAAGAAAATTATTCTTAAATAATAAGAATATATTTTTCTTGGTTGAACTATATAAAATGGCTTTATTCAAGCAAATTTTCTTTGTTTAACGCAATATAATCTCATTTCAAGATTTCCACGTTGAAACTAAAGATATTTTCAAAATAAGAATTTGTCTTTTTTCTGTGTAGACGCACTGACGAATCATCTAGCTTCTTACGAATAATCAAGCTTCGAATATACACAGAGCGTTCTGTAGACATCTCGAAAACATTTTTATGGATACGAGAGATAAAATCGTTGGCTTCCCGATCATCGATCATCATCTGAAAGCGGCGTAAAACATGCGAAGCGGAGTTCCCGAAGAGCGGAGCGGCAAAGGTCGAAAGTTCGTTTATACGGCGTTGAATTATTAATCCGTGGTTGTAGAAGCGCGAGGAGAGAATGTGCAGGTCGACATTCTCATTTTTATCGCGAAGAATTCCTTCCCCCCCGCCAACCCCTCTCTCGCGTTGTTCGTAAATATGGCCGTTACGTAAGCGGTCCCCCGGAAACCCGCCGACTATTAAGCGATAGTTTAACGCTTCCTCGTAACGATTCTTCTTCGTAACGAGCAAACTCTCCCCGCAACACGGATACGCGGGTCTCAGGTGCGGAGTCTCGGCCTCCCCCTCGGCTTTTACTCGATATTTCAATCAATCGACCGCCGAGAGACCCCCGCATTTAATCGATTCAACGCGTTTCCGGGAAAACTCACATTCAACCCGCCTCCCCCCCTCTTCCCTTCTCCTCGTCAAGATCAAGACTCTTCAATCTGTCGGATGAAACTGCTCGTTCGCGTGATTTAATTTCTCCCCCCGTTGTCCATTCTCCGTTCAAAAAATCGTCGACCGGAAAATTTCGGAAATTTCGGAATGCATCGGAGGTATGCGATTCGGGAAGTTTTTTTTTTTTTTTAAACGTGGAAAAAAATTGCGCACCTAACGAATTTATAAAATCGAAAAAAATTGAGGAAATTCTACGAAAAGGCTTGCATTTATTTGATACAAATGTTTTCGTAAATGTTATAAAAAAATGGTATTAAAATTTTAATCGAAAGGAGATGACGGATGTTTTTAAATAACTTTTTATATATAATTTAATGATGTCTATCACTTTTAATACCGACTTCCGAGCACTTCGAATCTTCTAAAACGCGACGCCAACATACACGGCAATTTCATGCACTCTGCGAGGCAGCGGCCTACTTTTGAAATTCGATGCATTTCGCGGAGCATCTTTGAAGAAAGTCGCAATGAAGGCTAAGAGGTTAAGAGAGGTTGATGCAAGAGAGCAAATGGGTTAAGTGTAGTCTTCGCCTAAGTAGATTCGAGTGTCGTCGCAATGAACTCGAGTCGTTCATTCTCGGTGTTGCAAGAATTTACGAAAATAATAGAAGCGCGTAGCAATAAAATTAACGCCACTGAAACTTCTATATATCAACTAATATTATTTATTATTTATAATTAATGACCTAATAAATAATAGTTACAACACGGACATAAAACAATCTCGTATCTCTCTTCTTGTACAGATATTAATATGTAATCGAGAAAAATACAAGTAAAGAGAAAGGCATAAAATATTTATTAAGATATTTTTACTAAAGACGCAAGTTTAATTATAGATATAAATTTTACACTTTGCACACTTTATACTTCTCATCCCCACACACATACTCATTCATCTACCCCCAAAATTTCTCATAACTACTGATAAAAGATCCGAACATACTCGATCAAGGTTCGAATGTACTTGGAAGTACTGCTCGTGTTTTTCGAGGGTTCGAACCTATCTCGTTCGGGATCGAGTCTACTTGAAAGTACTGTTTTTTTTTCTTTTTCGAAATAATTATAGAGAGTTCGAAAGCATGCAAACAAATTCCAACCTACTTTTAATCCCATCGCTACTCCAAAGGTCAAGATTCGGTCCTGGAGGGAGCAAAAATGCTCGAACTACGACGTTTCCGGCGTTGTGTTAGTAAGTAAACGGGTAAGCTCGTTTCCTTCTCATAGTTTAGCGCCAGCTCCGGATCACGCACTTTGCCGGCAAGTTAGCTGCAAGTTGCCGCCTAGTTCGAGCCTGTATACCGAGCTGCAGGTGCAGCCGCTTTGAGAGAACTTTGACACGTATTATACTCGTTAAGTTGGAGTTCTCTCGCAACCACCCTCGATACCGAGCTCGATCGCGAGTTAATCGCCCGGCTGTATCCGCAATAATTTAGCGATTTAAAAAATTTATCATTCAACAGTCTATCTGAGGATAAATTTAGCAATTTTAGAGATTTTCTGTTTTTTTTTTCTTTTCCCCCAATTCAAATAAGGAGAATAAAAAAAAAAGATTTTTATATCACTTTCTTATTTTGAAAATCCTTCTTAAATTTTTTCATCTCTTGTGAAATTTTCCGGTTGTATTTAATACAAGATTCAAAAGTCTTCTTTCTCTCTCGCGTAAGGAGATTTAGGAATTCTCTAAGTTTGCACATTTAGAAACGGGAAGTCAGGAGGTTGACGGAATCGTGAGAAAAGAGTTTCGATCGGATAGCCTTCCATGTGATATTCGACTGATTCCCGAGGCTTCTGAAAGAGTCAAGAGTCTTTGAAGCCAAGAAGCTCGAACGCAAATCTAATACGGAATGCGCCGGCAGCACGAGAGCCCTCGGGTATCATGCATAGCCATTGGACCAAGTTAAATTCGCCATCAGCAGGTGAGTCCAAGCTTACCAGCTTTAAAGGATGCATAGTCCACGTAATAAGCGACAAATATTTCGCCGAAAATATTCTCCCATTTTCGCAACTTGGTTTTACTCGAACTAGGCTTGCCATTTGTTCAAAATTAATGTTTTAAAAAAATCTACTCTCTTATTTATTTATATATATATATTATTATTATCTATATATATATATTATATAATATATCTATTATATATATATGTACTATATAAAATATATTATATAATATATATATATACTGCTATACTATATAATAAATATATTATAGATATATATACGTACATAAAAATTATATTAATACTTATTAAACTTACAATATATATATAAATATATTAATAGATTAATCAATTTATTTAAAATAAAGATTCAAGCGTTCGAGTTCCGGAAACTTGCATTTCTTGCTACTCGGATTTTTCGATCTCTGAGTTTTTTATTTTTTTCTCTCGCGCGTTCCGCGGTTTTGCATTCTTCTTATGCAGAAAGAAAATAGATTTCACGTTGAAGGGTAGAATGCCGTGGTCCGGCCGCGATTCTCTCGAGGATCTCTTCACGCGCAATACCGTGCCGGGGGTTGCAATTTCTCGAGAACATTCCCGCCGCATCCTTCGGAGACCCTTCAGGTCGTTCCACTTGCATCCCCGGATGCCCCGGCGAGGTTCAGCATTTCTCAGACACTCGTCCCCGATCTCTGTCTGACGAATTACATTTCCTGAGATTTTGTCACGTTATCTCCAGAAGGGAGTCTCTCGCATTGTTAGCGGGCGACGTCTAAGCGGTTAATCGCCCCGGGGCGAGCTCTCATTAGAGTAAGTCTCTACCTTCGCAAAATTCAGTCCGATGAAACATTTCCTATTCACTAATTCCAACTATGTCTCATACGTTTCGGAGACACTAATCTCGGGAACACAAAGTTTCCCGAAAGTTTCCCTAAGAAATTTCTAAAGTATCCGCTTCCGAAGTTTCCAAACATGAAAACAAGTCTGGAATTTTTTTACGCTTTCGAGAATTCGAGAGTTTAAAGGATGAAACATCTCTAACAGTTGTAATATTTAACAATATAAGTATCCAGAGAGAATTCAAAATTATAAGAACATAAGAGCTTTATCATGAAGCCAAGAACATAAAAGTTCTCGTAAACATTTACAGCCCCAGAGAATTTTGTTTCCTGCAAATGACTTTCTAATTTCGCAAAAATGTGGCAACGTGTAGCAAGTTGCTCAAACCAATTATCGTAATTCATTAATCTTGCGAGCTAAAAATTCTAAATTCACAACAACTGCAGTTTCAAACTTTTAAGTTTACATGCATTCAAGCTCGCAAGCTCTGTGCTAGTCAATAATCATAGGAATATTTTCAAGTTTTCAAACTCTCTCTCTCTCTCTCTTTCTCTCTCTCTGTCTCTCTCTTTCTGTTTCAAAGTCTAGCGTAGGATTTTCTAGTCGACGAGTGAATACGAGCTTCAACATCGACAGTTAATCCTCGGTTTCTCGATAAGACTCTGAGGCTCGTCGAAGCTGGATTTATCGCGGCACAATATGTCGCAAGCTAGTACTTGCAAGCTCGGGCTCGAAAAGGGACGATCGATCTGAAGCGCAACCCCTGTAATTTGTTCACATAAATTCGCTCCCTGTGTAGCCATGCTAATATATACCACGTGCATCATACCTCCCTCCCTCTCTCTCTCTCTCTCTCCCTCCCTCCCCCCCTCTCTCTCTCTCTCTCTCTCTCTCTCTCTCTCTCTCTCTCTCTCTCTCTCTCTCTTCTCTCTCTCTCTCTCTCTCTCTCTCTCTCTCTCTCTCTCTCTCTCTCTCTCTCTCTCTCTCTCTCTCTCTCTCTCTCTCTCTCTCTCTCTCTCTCTCTCTCTCTCTCTCTCTCTCTCTCTCTCTCTCTCTCTCTCTCTCTCTCTCTCTCTCTCTCTCTCTCTCTCTCTCTCTCTCTCTCTCTCTCTCTCTCTCTCTCTCTCTCTCTCTCTCTCAATCTTTCTCTCAAAGAATTATAAATAAAAATAAAAAAATTTGAAAAATTTGAGGAGTTAAAGCTTGAGCAATTATTACGCTATTACGCACGAAATTAAATTGATTGTAATATAACTTCTGAACTTACAATCTCTATGTTTCTATATAATTGATAGAATTCCGATTCTCCGTCACAAAACTCTAGAATTCCTTCGAAACGCTTCGAAAAGAATTCTGATGAAATGTAAAAAATACTAATATGTATATACATATATATTAACGCCAATTTCAATTTGTCGTTAAACAAAAAGATTGGTAATAACTTTTTTATTTTAATATCACAAGATCGCTTTGAGTCATACTTTTTTAATAAAACTCTTGGAGCGCTATCTAGAATTCTTAAGAGAAAGCACAAGAATTTATAAAAAAAAAAAAAAGTTTAGAGTAATTCCATCCGAGAAAATTGTCTGTAGAACATCTCTGTAGAATCGCTAGAATTTCCGCTTTCAATTTTCTTTTGTTCCGGAAAAAAATTTCTTTCATAAAATCGATTTAACAACTTAATAAGCTTAACTTTGATCCTTTATTTTTCGCATCGCTGGTCTTCTCGCGTCTTAGAATATTGAGATACTTGGATATACGGGGGATTGTATCCGTTAGACGAAGCAACGAGGGAACGATGATAAAAACTAACGTCTCGCTTTTTCCAGGATCTACTTCCTCGCGAAAGTATATCGAGGTCCAGGTGTAAATTAGAAAAAAAGTGGAGTTTCTTGGAAACTTTCGGAGCAAAGTCCTCCCTCCATTCTGCGCCCTCATTCGCCTTCGTTTCCTCGCAATCTCTAACAGCTCTCGGCTCTCCCGTATGATGTATAATGCATGTATATGCATGTGTGTATGCGCATGTATGCTTGTGCGTACAGCAGCGAACAAGATGCGCCGATATTATCAACGATAACATGCGTCAGCGCACAGAATGTTAGTTTATAAATTGATATTAAGTTACAAAGTTAATAAACGCGAGTTACGTTATTGTTTGCCCTAAATCATAAAATGCAATTTAAAGCTTTCTGCATAAATGGCGGTTAAAACACTGCAATATTTATAGCGCTCAATCATTTTAATTTTAATTAATCTCCTAAATGCAGTTATGCATCGATTGGCAGCAAAATAATTCACGAAAATATCACATTTATATTTAAATCGACAGAGAATATAATTTTGAAAAATAATATCGAAAAATTCACATTTAAATTAAATAAAACTACGTAATAGAAATTAAATCGTAAAAATATAATAATTACGAAAAGTTATAAATTCTCGTTCAATTTATCCGAATATTTGCCTCTGTCGCGCAATTTTTTCATGAAGCGATCGATAATATTTGCTGCCTGTTATACAATAGAGATTATATTATAAGTATTACATTTTCCAATTATTGACAGCCTTTGAAAAGATATTAATTTACAATTATGTTGCAAGATAATATTACTTCTTTTCTCAGCTTCTCTCGTCTCCGTCGTTAAAAAATGAAATTTGTATATCTGGCAGCTAATCTCTACAGATATGACATTTATGTCTAAAAAAGTAATGTCTGCATCGTCAGAGAATGATTGGCAGAACACTGTCGCGCGAGAATTATAATCGCGCGCGTGACAGGCGAAATAATATTTTGAGTAGCAAAGTTTATATATCATTAAGAACGTTGTGAAATATCTCGACGACAAAACAAAGCGAGCGACATTATTTATGACAGCGCTAAATTTTATCTTTGAATAACGGCGCTGCGCTGCTGCGATATTTATTTTTTTTCCCCCTCGCCTCGCGGTTATTAAATAGCCAGTAATTAAATTGCCGTCATTAATTTTTTCGTGAGCGTTCCAATCTATTATTTGCGTCGCTCTTTGCCGTCGTTCGCGCTCTCTTGTTGTGAAATTCTTTCCCCGAGAATTCGCAATAACCAAAATACGTGTCGCGCGGTGCGGAATGAAAGAACTCAAAGTGCACTCAGTTGAGTGCACTCGGACCGTGCTTTACAAATGTTTAATTTATATATATAAAATGTTTAATATATTATAGAATTCCATCAATATTATTTAACAATTTCAAAGTATACTCAAAGTATACGATGAATCAGAATAATCACATCTTACTTTGATAAGGGTAATCGACTTTTCGACGATATTTTATAAGTCTTACAAGTCTCTTGCGATAAATTAGTAGCTATAATTTTTAATAACTTCGTAAAGGAAGAGGAATCCAAAATACTTTATTTTAATATCAAAGTAACTGTGCTTGAAAATTATATAGCTTGCGTGTCATATTTATTTAATTATTCATTTTATTCGTATATTTATTCTGTAATTTTTTTTTTCTTATCGATATATTCAATTTTTTTCAGTACCGCGCTTATTCCGCCTGCTTGTATTTGTCAAACAGTTCGTGCTGCATTGATTGAAACTGAAAATTTCACGTTGCAGCGCTCACACACGAGGCCTTTATATCCGCCGCTAGGTGTACGCGAAACGTTATGACTGCGAGAGTCTCAGAGAGAATATCTCGTCGCATTCTCGTAATGACACTTTAAAAGTTAGCCAATGTCTCAGCTCGATAGAAACAGCGTGCATCAGCATCTCCAGCGGAGATGAAACTTCTTGAGAATGCAGTTCTGCGCGATATATTCTGGAAACGCAGTTAACGTGACTCGCGTCCAACCGAGAAAAGTTATTTACAAGAAATTTTCAATGTCTCATACAGAAATTTAATTGCAGACATTTTGGAAATCGCAACATTTCCCATATATGAAAAATGCTCGAATTATCGTCCCACAGCTCTTTCATTTAAACAATCGTAATACGTTTTCAGATTTTCAAAGTATCAAAAAAATCGACATCTCTCGATTTCTAAAGTGTCTCAAAAGAGGGTCTCCTCAGAAATTACTGAGATTCTTGTGCAAATAAGTGACTCGTCTTTAAATCGCTAGCCCGCTCACAACTTTCGAATCTTTAATAAAGTGGTCTACGATAGTCACGGGTTTTATCTATGTTCTTCAAGTTTTCAACATTTCTCAAGCTTTTCAAATCTCTACAACGTATCATCGTATAATACACTTTGGTGTCCCAAGCGCTCTCCGTAGAATTCCCTGCCAGCAAATTCCGGAGACGTTACGCTTCAGCTGGAGATTCAAAAATTGTCAGCCACCGGGCATTCGGAGAAACAGTGGGAGATTCGCTCCGGCAAACACTCGATGAATTTCACGGACGATTTTAAGGAATGGAGTAGCTGATTTCCATTTGGCTTTTACCTTCTCGCCCTCTCGTCGCGGAAAACTTTCGCGGATACGCGCTCGTAAAGTTCAATCTGCGCGCGAAAAAACGAAGGAAAATGGTGCGGCGGGGTGGAACGGGGGAGGGAAGAGGGGGAAGGACACGGGGATGGAAATGGAAGACACCGCGACGGGAGAACAAAACTTTCCGACGTCCCTTTCGTATCCACTGACAGAAGCGGTCGTGTGGAGGAGTGAGACAGAGAGAAAGAGAGAGAGAGAGAGAGAGAGAAGCGACGCGACGTAGGGAGTGAAATCGATGGGGCGAGACGTGAATAGAGGGAAGGGAAGAGAGCCAGCGGAAGAAGGAAGATGAAAAAAAAAAAAAAAAAAAAAGACAGCGAGACGTTTTTCTCGAGCGATTCGTGTCGGCGATATTAGGCCTTTAAAACAGATACGAAGTCACAAGGAGACGAATTAAAAAGGAACTTGACGGAAAGTCTCAGACTCTGATGAATCTTCGTTTGGACGTTCATCTTGAATCTTTTAGATACTAGAGAAAGAAGGAGAGAGGGAAAAGGGGAAATAATTTACGTATTCTTTTAATAGAGAAAGAAGATATTAACCCTTTTGTCAATGAACGGGCACCCAAAGCAAATTTAAATGTTGAAAATGTGTGTCGAAACTTTTCTCCGCCCGAAACAAAATACGAAGGGCCTTTGTATTCGAAAATCTCTTAAAATATAACGGGAAAGAATGTTCGATGCCCAGCAGCTGCTATAAAATAATTGATGAAAAGGTGCCAAATTTATGCATTGACAGAAGTGTTAAACTAAAAATATCGCAAATATAAGAAAATGTACCGTATATATGAGAGTATCATTTTTTTTGACATTTTTTTTCTCTCATGAATAACGAAGAATGTGCTTAGCGTAGCGTTAACCCCCGCGTGCGCGGAAAAAAAAACCGCAACATTTCCGCGCGAACGAGTTTGTATCTCGAAAAATCGAGCAGCGTTTTTCACAAACGATTCCCCGTTGCATTCGCGCCTGCCTGCTCGTCACTTCCGGTTAGTTAACCGCGTTTGAAAGCCGACCTGCTTCAGAATCGACAACTGACTCGATTCGAGATACGCGACGGGAATCGACTGCGCGCGTACAAGAAAGACGCTTCCGCCGAGGCCGAGAAGACAATCGATATCGCACGTCGTTTTCCCCGACGCGACGCGGAAAACCAGCGCGGAATACGCCCGTTTGCCGCGGTGCATGCGATCTGGATGCTAGTGATGGGATTAAGTATCTTACAAGTAGATTCGAATTTGTTTACATAATATTACGTAACATATTGAACTTGATCTCATCTCTAGCTACAGCGGTGCAAGAATACCAAATGATGCCAATGTGAACCGCAACTATTAACCGGAACGCTTCCTCCTTCAATAATTTCGAAATATTTTTCAAAAATCCCTGTACATTTTACAATAATTATCCTCCTTCCCCTCCCTTTTCTAAACAGACGATTGCGATGAATCGCAAAATAACTTTAATAATTTTTTTTGTATAAATTAGAGAATTTTTTATCGTCTAAAAATATTTTATACAAGAGAGAGAATTATGTATTGATTTATTTCTGATTTATTAAAATTATTTATTATCTTTCTTTCTCTTTATTTGAGTCATCATTGAGTAGTAATCGTATCAACGCTGGATATCCTACTCTCTTAAATGAAATTAGTATATTATCATTTAAAAGCAATGAATAGTCACCGATGGTCTCAGTAATAGGTATAGTATTATATAAATCAATGAAATCTCTCACTGAAAGAATCAATTAGTGTTAATGGCTGCTTCAATCAGTGATATATTTTATAGTATTATAAACGAGATGAATTTGCAACAATATATTTTGTTAAAGAAATATTTGAGTTTGACCAAGAATCTCGTTCATTTTTTATTTCTTTTTTTTACTAAAGATCAATACTCACTCACTGGTCTTCGGTGAAATCTTCGGTGTAACTACTTTAATCAGCGACATTTTCAATTTGATTCAATTTAAGAGAATAAGAGAATCAAAAATTGATTAAATTACAAATTATATAAAAAAAAGGAACAAGCTTTCGTTTGCATTAAGAATTAAACGAAATACAATTCATGAACATAGGTTCAATACATTGCGAGCTTCTAGGATTTAATTGATAGACATTTCCTCGATCCGTCAAAATCTCTTGGGCACGAGATGCGGGGAAAAAACGCAGTGCAGTCCGATCTCTTTTTCCATCTCCCACGGCTCTTCGATATAAAAATCGTACGACAGAGGGAGTGAAATTGATCGCGCACGGCGATGGCGAAAGTTTCGCGGCCATGCGTCATCTTAATTGGCTTAATGCCGACAAGTTACAGCGCAACACCCTCTCTCTCTCTTTCTCTCTCTCTCTCTCTCTCTCTCTCTCTCTCTCTCTCTCTCTCTCTCTCTCTCTCTCTCTCTTCTCTCTCTCTCTCTCTCGGTCTTTTCATCCTCCCTTCTCGGCGCGCACGCTTTTTCCTTTTTTTCTCGATTCCGCTCGTGGAAGAATCGCCATCTGGAAGTTTCTTGCAGGACGTATGTATGTACGTGCAGAATCCTCCCAAGGGTCTCTCTCTCTCTCTCTCTCTCTCTCTCTCTTTCTCTACGTTAGCGATGCTGTAACACGACAACGACGACGATTACGGCGAACTGCATTGCGATGGTTACTACACCGCGATTCTCTCTCCCTCTCCTTTTATCGGGCGTAGTCTGGGTTTAATGAAACTTTTTGCCGGGAATTAATGCCACATCCGACGCGCTCCAATGTTGGTCAAGATTTGTTACGCGCCGTGATAACACGTAGAATAAAGGGATATTGGAGCGAAGATTTTATATACATATATATATATAAATTTTCTTATATATATATATACATATGTATATATATATATATGCCTCGCGAGAGAGAACGTTTGATCGTTTCTTATATGTAACCTTTTTTCCGAATCTCTATAATATTTCTGATCACGAGAAAGCTCTGAGTGTATCTCTCGACCTTTGTCTCATATAATTGTTGATACTTTGATTTTCTTTAACCCTTCTGTCAATCCACAATTTTTCACCTTTCCATCAATGTATAAGTGCCCGGATACCAACTGCGTATTTTCGACACATTGCATTGGAACAATTTCTTTATAGCAGTTGCTGGGCATCGAACATTCTTTCCCGTTATATTTTAGAAGGTTTCCGAATACAAAGGCCCTTTGTATTTTGTTTCGAGCGGAGAAAAGTTCCGACACATTTAAAGTTGCTTTGGGTACCCGGGTACCCGTTCATTGACAGAAGAACTAATTATGTGTTTAAAAAAAAAAAAAAAATTATCCTTAAAAAATTTAATTTATGACATTACGCCATCTCCCAGTCACGCGACGAACGAAATCTTCACGTTTTATAATCTTCTACTCTTCGAACTCGAAATTGCTCGTCCCCGAGCGTGATAAAGTGTAGTCGGGAATAAAGGGAATAGGGAGGGTCGGGTCCTCCTTCGAATTTTGCGGGCCGCAAGCTCTTACTCGATTAAAGACCGAAGATTTCTCATTCGGGACAAGAAGATCGTCTGCGAGAGTTGTTTCCACGAGATCATGTAAATCGGTTGGTGGAAAGGGACCGGGAGGAGTTGTAGGTGGACCGCTGCCAAGCCAAATCGAAAAGGGAACTCGTGCGGGGAGGATATACGAAGGACCCAAGGTAGGACTCGAGCATGCTCGATTTCTTCCTTGGCGTCGACTCGCGAATAAATTTAATATCCTGTGCCGTTCCGCAAGTGTAGAATTGCGGAACGATAAAAGCTATCCCCCTCTCTCCCTCTCTCTCGCTCTCTCTCTCTCTCGCTCTGACGTGTCGCTCCCTTCGCTAAGCGTTCTCATTTTGGGTCAAGTGAGGGAATTGCTTTAGTTTCAGCGCGCCAGAATTCGCGACACTCGTGAAATTTGAGCGCGTCACGTACACGAAAATGTGAGCAGGAACCTTTGGAGATTGATAAATGAAGCAAAATTGAAGGACTTTACGTTACGCTTTTCTTTTCTATATTTAAGACTCTTGTATGAACAAGAAATGTTTATTCAAGATTGTAAATTCCATTTAACGATTATCTATATTGCAGTGATTTATTAAACTCATATCGCATCATATATTTGCGAAACTATGAAGCTTATTTGAGTTGAAAATCTAGTTACAGTCGATGTCATTTTTTTTATTATACTATTTAATTATTTGAAATACTCACAATTTAAAAAAAAAATTTTATTATAAAAATATTTTATTATAAAAAATTTATCGTTTTATTATTTAAAAAAATTATTAATATTTTTCAATCAATTTTAGTATAAATGAATATATCATAGTTTCAAAAAAGTAACGTTAATAATATCGGATATTGAAATTTCAAACGGGTTAACATAGAAAAGTCAAATTTGTTAAAAAAAAAAAAACGATGTACAATACCTTTGTACGTAAAAAAATTAAATCGTGAGCTTTTTTTTGTCGCGTCTACCGGTAGACCGGATGGAAGTTTCAGAAAGTGGGAAGGGCAGATAAAGCAGAGTTCGTTATCAGAAATAATATCTCCACCCAGACACTGGTAATCAAGCGGCTCGACCTTCCGTTGCGGCGGCGCTTCCGGCTTCCCGCCCGTCGCGGTCATTAAACAATGCAATCCGCGATTGTACTCGACCGAGAAATTAATTTTCCGGCTTCGTTAGTGCCATAATGAGCTCGTCGGCGCCGATCGCGCGGCAAAATGCACGACTCATCGCGCTTTTCGCCAATCGTTGCACTCAACCATCGTCAGCAGAAGCTCTCTGCGATGTTCTGCGATAATCCCGATTGTTAATTTCTCTTTAGCGGCCCGAAATTTCAGGATTTCGCGCAAACTTCGTAAGAATAATTGACAATTATCCTTTAAATATCGCGCAATTATTTTAATTGCGTGTTCCAAATTTTAATCTGTTTCTGTTAATTGACGAATTTAACAGTAAAAAGGAATGAATAACTATATGTATGTTTAAAAATACTTCAACTGAAAGTTTTGATTAATTTTTAAATAATTAATTATTCTATCAAATATTAGAAATGCAAACGGAATTTTTTTTTCTTTCAAATTTGTATAATACAATAGTCTTCTTTTCTCGCTTCTCATTATCAAATTTTATCTATTATCTATTATCTATTACATTATTAAATCAAAATATAGCTATAAATATTGTAGACTCTTAAGTGTTCGTATTTCGTCTTTTCATATTTTATTAACTTTTATCGAGCTTCTTCCAAGACAAAAAATCAACGTGTTCAAAAAAACAATTATTTTATAATTGCAAGTATTAAACCTACAAGAAAGCACCTACGTAACTTTTTCTCAAGTCATGTACATAACGTTTTCTCATCAAAATCTAATCTCACGATGTGTGTAAAAAAAAAGGATATGCAACTTTATATGTTTTCATTATCGCGTTTCCGCTTAAATTGTATCGCGATTAATTGAAAATTCACGCTCGCGCATAAATTCACGTAGCGTTAAATTTGCTTGGCGAGAAGAATTCTGCGGGTGCGCGAATTCGTTTCTCGACGAATCGCGAGAAAGTGAGTCGACATTATTCGAAGGCGCTCGTTTGCGCCGGATGCAAGAAAGGTGTAGCTTTCCCGCTAAGTTTTCCTAAGCTTAAACGACGAGGGAAACTCGCTTCTGGCGAACAAAAGACAATACCGCGTTCGCGAGTACTTTTCCGCGATGGTTATTAACACATTCGCTGTAACGAGAGCCATTCTAATCTCCTTCTGTCGATGAACGAGTATCCGAGTAACCCAAAGTAACTTTAAATGTTAAAAATGCATCGAAAATTTTCTCCGCCCGAAATAAAATACCTATACATTGATGAGAGAAATGAAAAATTATGCATTGATAGAAGGGTTAAAGGCGCGCCGGTTGCGCAAGAACGTAATAATTTACGAACAGAGGCAATATGTCGAAGTAATCGAGTAATTTGCAAAAAAATAAGAGCAATTTTCAATACACAACACGCACACACACATACATATTGGCTCATTAAATCTTAATATTCCTGGATGTGAAAATTTTTATTTTATTTAAAGCTTCCACATATTGCAAAGTTAATACATTCTCTATAAGTGGCGCGAATATGTGTAATAATTAATACGTGATCGGAAAATAGGAAAATCGCGCTGGAAATCGAGCTTTCGTGCGATACGTGGAATTTCAATTAAGCGACTGGTATTTTCGCGGTTCCGCGAAATTCTGCCTGGTCTTAATCCGCGATCGGCGATATCGAAATTCAATCCTTAAAGAACCAGTTCGAAATGTCAAATGTCAAAGTCTCAAGCGTTCATTGCTCTCTGATTGGCGAACTGTAGTAATTCGTTTCTACGTGAAACGGAATTCTGTTTTTAGGAATTTAGGTTTTTAGGTTTTAGGTTTGTTGAGATATCAAATCGAATATCGTATCTTCTCTGACAGATAGAAAAAAAATTCTACTCGCAAAGAAGGATAAGATGATAAGCAAGTTTTATAAGCAAAACGTCCCAAAAATCTCTATACAATTATACGTAGGTGTGAGAGGTATTTAAATAATTAAAGGTATAAAACAATGTTATATACATTTCGTCCCGGCAGCGTATGTATATATAATGCTGTTTCTTCCAGTACTGGCGATCTAAATAATCCTTTTGTGCCGTACACGAAATTAAAACGCTTTGAATACGCCGCAGAGGATTAATGAAAGTTCCTCGAACTACTTCCATCTTGCACCCTTTTCACTTTATACCGTTTTTTTTTTCTCCTCTTCCCATCGTGTTCTCCTGGAATGATATCGCTTCCTTTTTGTACTTAAATCGAGAAAAAAGCGACGCGCTCTTCCTTCTCTCTTTGTCTATGAAAATTCGTCCGACTACAAAGATCCGTATCTCCTTTGCAGCGAATATTTTCCTCGTTTCTCGCGCAACAAATTTCTTATCGGCGAAATTAATTAAAATGAAATTAATAACTCGTTATTTGTCTTTGTAAACGTCGACGGCAATTCGCTGTTTCTACTTGTCGCAATTTTTGTTTTATGCATATAAGCATATAAGCTCGGATATCCAGAAGTTTACTAATTAAAGATTAATTTTTAGAAAGAAGGCTATTAATGTATAATTAATTAATCTGAATAATTGAATCCTGTCTTTGATCGGCATTGGCTCATTCAATTTCATCTTTAATCACAAGCGACGATCGCATAGACTCGCGTAATCCGCTCGTCTCGGCTTAATTGCAGCGAAACATAAATTCTTCGGGCTTTCCGTTGCTCGCTCGCAACGATTCGCTCGCAAAGCTATATTAATTCGGACGGGAATTCCGACGGAAACGAGAACGGAGCCGGATCGCTAATGGCGACGATCAAGGCCGCCGCTCGTTATTAGCGCGGAAAAACTCGGCGAAAGGGGATTAAAAAAAAAAAAAAGAAAAAATAGCCGGCGAAAATAGCGAGCGCGAGTGCGCCGGCACGTCGTCCGTTCTCGTCAACTTTGCATTCTCGTCTACCTTCGGCGACTTTCAAACACACGACTGTGTCCGATAAGAGGCTCTCGAATCACAAAATTCCATTAAAACACGGTCCGCTGAAGTTTAAACAAAAAATATTCGATACGCGTCTGTATGTACCGAAAAAAAATACCATGAAAAAAAATTAAAATTTATTTTTTTTTTCCGGATCGACGTACGTATCGTTATATCATGTATTTATTTTATATCTTCCGCCGTGATTTCAAATAAATTAACAGTATTTTCGTTACAATCTCATTTTACATTGAACAACGTCGATGACAAAATTGTGGAAATATAAGGTAAATATGATTCGCGCGAGAGAGATTCGTAAAATATAACCCTCTTTTGTTTGAATAATATATATATATATATATATATATAATTCGTTAAATGAAAATAAAATTAAATTTTGCGACACCGTTATAAAACCTTCTGTACCCTTTTTGGACATATATTCTCCCTTTGAAGAGCTTCTCATTTTCCAATTTAAAATTCCGACAGGTCTTTGAAATATTCCGAATCACCGGCCGCCCCCGATTTCCAATGTCAGATTCAATCGGCGATTCGCTCTCGGCGCGAAAATCACTCCTCGCAATTTCAGGGAACCCTTTTCCTTCACGGGCGATACATATCAAACGGGACAAAACGCGCACGCGCTTGACGTCGGACGGTAAATCGAAAAAAGTTCTTTTTTTCTTTTTTTTTTTTTTTTGCGCGCGCGCGTCTTGATCCTGTCGATTCCAGAATCCGCGACGTCAGAATCCGAAGCGAGCAGATCGAACATCTGGTACATGGCCGACCCATCAGGTAGTCGCGATCCCCGAGTTTCTTACTGCTTTTCTTCCCCCCAAACCCTCGGCTTTATCTCCCCCCATCCTTGGCGTTTCTACCCCCTCCCCCCTCCACCCCCGTCGGCTGCCACGACATTCTTTCCCTTTTTACTCGTCGGCGTCGGGGAAAATCCCCGAGATTTTCCTGGATTTTCCGAAACCACACGGACTCTGAAAAGTCGCCGAGCACGTCGATCGTGCGCCGCGATGTCGAGTGTGTTAACACAAGGGTATATAAAAGGGTAGGAAACGCGCGAGACGCGACGTATGCGGTTCTTGCAGGATCAATTGCTTCGCGGAATTCTCTTCTGCCTTTTCGAAATTCCCCAATTTCTCTGACTCGTTGTATCTCTAAATTTATATACATGAGCCGCAACACGTAAATTCTTTACGCTCATGTCGCGCCGAGACGATAACGTTTAACGAACAAGATTTTCTCAACGAGATAAGTTATTTTTATTTGATTTTAGAGGATCTATAATTCGCGACCAAGTTCGAGACAGAAATCGACTTATATTTTTACTTTGTATTTTTATATATATACACAAATATACAAAATACATATCAGAGGACAAATAAAATTATAAATATAAAGTCCGAAATTTTTTGCGAAATTGTAGATCGTCTAAAATGGGTCCTTATTTTTTTATAGTTTTCATCAGGCAATTTTATGACGACTTTTATCTCGTGTATATATTATATGTACAAATATATCATTTATCTTAAAAGTGTGCAATCTGCATAATTCTTGGCTCATTTCGAGACAGATTCCGATGTTCTTAATTCGGCATCTCAATATTATAATAAATTTGATATCATTAAGCATATGCCTTTCCTTTCGAAAATTACGGCGGACGCATTCTTGCTCTTTCACAAGCTTGTCCTTTGATGCGCGAAAGTCTAATCGAGAGCAAGGGATGAGAAAAATGTATCAGAAGCGTCGGTCTGGGCAAGTTCGCGGTCAGAAAGATCAAAGGGGATGTGTAATTTGCGAGACGTCGAAAGATGGACGCCCTCGAGGTAGTTCATGTGTGCATACGTGTGTACGTATTGAGAGATCCTTCGCAAAATCGATAGCAGTCTTACAATATATGCTCGAAACTGCACTATCAAAGATAACGATAAGAATTATTCAGTAACTTTTAACGCATTGTTTAGCATGATGTTAATACGCACTTTTTTTCGATTAAAATAAATATTTTACTAATTAAACTTTTAAAATTAATAAAGAATTGTGGAATTTGAGTTTACGTACAAAATTAGAATTTTAAAACCTTAAACTCCATTTAACTCCGATGAAGTAGTTTCTTCAAATTCAGACATTCGAGATTCAATATTATCATATCTTTAAGTTTCCAAGATGTCAGTTTTCAAATTTTCGAAAATTTTTACATATAATGTAAACTCAAACTTAAAATAATTAAACGATCAAAATTTCAAATAGACTTACTTTTATAATACCATTTTGAAATTCTAATTTATCAAATTCTTCGATTATATCTTTCCCAAGTTGCAAGAAATTGCATCACTTTACAAATGCTTATCGGGATAATTGTAAAGATGTGTATTTACGAACGAAAGAGAGATCTATTTGGAGCATGTCGCGCGGTATGTTGACAGGAAAGAAAATATTGGAGCAGAATTGTGGAATCGCATGTACTGCATTAAAGCTTGATTTATCAACGACCGGCTTCGTTCCACCTTTCAAACGTGTAGAAATATCGTCGCATAAATTTCGAAGAGCTTATGCCAAGCCTCTCTTCGTTTTTCTCGCGACGTCGCGCGAGAAATCTTTTTGGATTTACAGTTACGAGATTACAATCTTCATGTTTGCGAACGAATCGTTGTAACAAGATGCGAAAATATCCATTCTCTCATAATATTCATAACTCAAATATATATCATTATCCATAAATTACATTATTTTTAATATAATTGCTTACATAATCACGCTTGTATTAAAATAATTTATATATCGTCGGAAGCAAAACTGTATTGTAAGGTTTAAATTAAATTGCAGAAAATAATTTCTTTTACAAACAACGTTAAAGACGAACTCGAAATAAATAGCAGGGACAAGAAGGCATTATTTGGTGTAATTTGTTAGGTGTGTTAAGGCACGGCGACGATTTCGCGAAGCAAATGTTTTCGGCGTCGGAATGCAACCGGAATAATGCCGCAATTTTACGCTTCGCGGAACGTTACGACATTTTAAGCGAGCTGTGCGGAATATTGACGACTTTGTTTACTATTAATATAATCGCGAATACATTTCGTCGAATCGGAATTTTAGGGATTCTTGCCGCGCTTTGTTTTAATAGCCCTAAACGAGCTCTCAATTTGGTGTGGAAATTATAACGCAAACTAATTATCGCAAAATTTATGTTACGGATTATTTTAAATTATTAATATATAAATTATTAATAGCTTTGTTATTCTAATTGTTAATTATTTCTTATATCTCATATCATGTATCTCAATCCCCTGCTTATGTCAATTTTCATATCTGTTTTCCTCCTTTATATTTATACTCTGCCTTTTGATTTAAATAAAATAAATCAATCAATTTATTGCAATATAAATTAAATAATAAATATTTATTATTTTTTAAACATTTGGCCAGAACTTATGTCAGCCGGAAGCTTCATAGACCTGACTGTGTAAAGATAAAGATTTATCAATAAAATAAAGTGTATAGTAAATTATAATAAATTATAAATAACATATAAAGTAAGTGAAGCTAAAAGACGTAAAAGAGATTAACGGATAACGATATCCAACAGTCTTGAGAATATTCCTTAAATAGCATAATTCGGCGAAATGGTTATTCACGAATTTCCAGTATCTCGGGGCAATTAGGTTTCGCGGAACGGAAAGCATTAGAAATTAATGCAGCACCGATCATTATTTCGTGTCCTTACAAGTGACTCCGACTTCTCTCTACGGCGTAATTCCAGACACTTTCCGCAACAATGCCGAGGAGCGGGCGCATCCTGCGAGCGGAATTTTAAGCGAGCGGATCCAGGAAATTAGGAAGATTTGATCAGCCGGGCCTGGAATTACAAATACCCTTATTATCGTGCCGCACGATGCTCCGGCGATTTATACCGAGTGCCGAATCTGCTTTTTAAACCGGCGAGCGGCATCGCGATTAGGTAATTTACATGAAGATCTTTGCGCGCGCAATAAGTACCGTATTCACTGAAAAAATTGTATTCTCATTTTAAGAATTTTCCACTTATTTTTAGAATACCCTGTTCTAAAATAGACGCCAAAAGGATCCTCTTACCTTAAGATGGGAATCCTCTAAAGATTAGTATCTGATATTCCTAATTTGTAAAAATGTAGACGAAATGGAATTTATTTTTACATTAACAAAATCGTACATTATTTTGCAACACACAGGCAAAGAAAGACCATAAAGAAAGGATAGACATAGCACATATAGATTAAGCATGAGGCACGGATCCTGAACGATTAAATTAGGTTTATATTACACGTTACTTATTCGTGAACACTTCTCTTAAGTCGCTCAAGTCTTCTTTTTCGAGCCACTTATTAACTTCATCCATTCTTCTAATAAACTAAAACCATTCAGTGACAAATACTGCACTGCACTGTAAATTGCAACACTATATAACCATATACGTTGTTGTAACAATATGATCACATATCATCAAATAAATGGTCCGCATAAAAAAAAACACACAACTGTTTGTTATTAACAAACAATATATTCTTAGCTTCGGAGGATGTTCTAGAAACACTTAAGTTTTGGATCACTTAAGTTTTACATTATAATGATTAAATTGTTGTTCGATTTATGCCGTCGTTCCAGTTCATTTTATCTGTGATATTTCACATTGTGTTATACACTCGCGTGTGTTTGCTCGCGTTGAATTTATATTATTCTCGAAAGCTTATATTCTCTCTCTCTTGAAATTTTTATGTCTTTGAAATTTTTATCCGAATAAATTTCTTCGCTCGCTCGGTTTTACATACGTTGTTCCTTCCTTTCCCTTCCCGCATACCTTCTTCCCAACCTTTCACCCGTTTTTCTTGGCCTCGTGACCCTTCAGTAAGTCGCGCGCCGGCAATGAAGACAAATTGTCGGCGTCCCGCAGTTTTACGAAGACAGTAATTAATTGCCGCGTCGCGTAACAAGTCCTGCTTCGACTATTGACACACGTCGATTTAGGCAAATCCTTTTTAGATTCCGTTAATACAACGTTCCCGATTAATTAGCGTCAAGAAGCGAGAAAAAAAGTATAACTAACAATATATAATTATAATATAACAAATAAGTGACGCGCGCAATGCTGGGAATAATTAGACAAATGGCACAGACAGTAATATTATTTGAACTATTGTCAAATAATGTTGCAAATTACAGTAATATATGTATATTAATTACTCAATGTAACTAATAATGTAACTAATTATATATCTCAATATATAGGATGTATTAATTTATTAATTATGTCATATCATGCGTGTATACATGTATATATAAAGTATATATTTTATATATATTTGCTGTAGAAATTACTCTCGATCAACTGACCATTTGTTTAACCAGACTGATCAATCAGGTTTAAAGGGACTGTTGAATTTTCTCATCAAAGTATCATTTCGCGATCACCCGATTCAATGTCATAGTCATTAGTCAATTAAACGACCATTGAGATTCCGAGGGATGAGAGAAAAAATTACGACTGCTCTGTTACTTGCTGCCTCCGAAACAAATTCCGCGCGATGACGAGGATAATAAAGACTCGTTAGTCCTGCGGAATCGGCGAAATACCGCTAGGAAAAGTCGCTCGTTTGCCGACTTTTTTCTATCTTGATTGCGCTCGCTTCACAACTTCCACTCTCTTCTCAGAGAATGTCTCGAAAAATAAAGCGCGACGAATTACCGTGAATTATAGCCGCCGACGATAGAGAAACAAGCCGCTCTGTAAGTATGTAAGTACTATAGCTGCGAATTTAAGGGCAAGACAAACTAACGTAAATTAATTGCGTTAAACGCTAAGCTGGAACCGAGCGAAATTTGCTATCACAAATTCGTGTGAATTAAAATAACATACTCGGAATAATAAATTAAAAGCTTTTTATAAAAGCTCTTTAGATCTTTTAACGGCTTAAATATATAAACTTGTGTCTCTCTCATTTTATACATATTTTTCTAAACGCTTAATTAATATTTGCCTCGGAAATTAAAATAGCAGAGAAACCCCCCGCAGATGTTAATGAATAATAAATTTCCAGAGGAAAAAAGGATTAATACAATGAAACGCGTCAGAAGCGCACGAAAGAATTGCGAAACGGTGAAACTAATTTAAATAAAAGTCACGGAATTGAGAAGTTAAATATTTATGACTTCACTTTTCAATCTTATACGTTTCTTACAAAATTTTCAAGCGACGCGTAGATAAATCTTGCGCGAAACAAACGTGTGAGTCACGGCTTCGTATTTCGGGGAATCAAATTTCTCTTGTAGTTAAGATCATTTATCGGGGGAAGTCTCTCTCTCTCTCTTGCGCGCGCGCAAAAATCGCCCAGAAGGGTGCAAAGATTTACGAGGGGTTGCTACGAGGCACCCGCCATCTTTGAATCACCGTCTCCGCGGAGATCGTTTCTCTCCATCCCGGCTTAAAAGTATTTCCTTGCTGTTCTCACCGCTCATTTGAGCTAATAACCTGCGCGCGACCTCCACCAACGAAGGAAGGGGAAGGGTGGAAGAAAGGGGAGGTAAAGGTGGAAGAGGAGAGAACATGGCCTTGAGCCCTGGTTGCTTACAGATGACCCAACTCGCTTCTGCGGTGCCGGTTTTTCCCACAGTTTTCCGGAGCAAACTTTCGAATTTAATTCAGTTACTGTCTACCGTAACATATCCCGAGGATACGTCGGGGGAAGGGGAGGGGGAGAGAGAGGGGGGGGATCAACGCACAAAAGGAGGTCAATCTCCAAAACTTTCCCGGAACATGTGCGAATTATTATATAATGATGAAATATAACGCGTCGAGATTATTTCGCGTCATCTCGTACGAAACTTAAATTTGAGAATGTCGAGGTTCTTAATAAGAACGCGAAATCTCAGAATACGAATATACATTTACGAAACGTCAGGTCGCATTATTCACGTTCAGGTATAAGATAGGGATGGGATCAAGTTCAATATATATTTAAAAATCCGAGTCGAATCCAATAATCAAGTTTCATTTTCTAGGATTTTCTACTGTTTTTTTTTTTTCTTTTTTTTCGATGTAATCATAGAGAGTTCGAAACCATGCAAACAAATTCGAAGTTACTTGTAAGATACTTAATCCCATCGCTAGTATAAGATCGTATATCGTTCCGATGCGTGATTATTCGCGAGCTCCATCTGCGAAAACGGCGATATCTCTCTCGATATTCAGGAGATCACCGAATGAAACGGGAGTTCGATGAAAGTCGATTTCCGCGGCTATTTCCCGCTTTAATATTAATTACTAGCCGCGCGTGGAGGATCGCCGCGGATAAAATCATTTATTAATCGGCAAATAATGCGACCGCGTGCACAAATGGCGGCTTCATTATGGAATCGCTGCGTGTACAGCTTCCCAATACAGCCAGATAATTGCGTTTCGCCGAAATAAATCTCTCGCCTGACTTCACCAACGTAAATAACCGATAATTAACAACAGGCGTTAGAGCTTAAATTCCCTCGTTATTATTCTGTAATTTTTAAATAAGTTTATTTTTAACTTCGATTGTTTGTATGTGTGTGTGCGCGAGCGCGTGCGAAGAATTTAAAGAACAAAAATTAATCATGTCACTGAATCAAAAAAAAAAAAAGGAAAAATAAAATTAATCATTTTTGTTTAATTATGTATCTTGATAAAAACTTATGTCGTTCTTTATAGTTTGTTGAAAGAGAATATTTTACATTAATTGAGATTTTATTTGGCTTTTATTAAGAGTTTCTCTGGATTTATGTTTTATTTAAAATTATTATATAAGTTTAATTTAATTCTTATCTAATCTTAGAGAGTTCTCTATTGTCTAATTTTAACTTTAATTACCTCAACCTTTGCGCATTAAAACTTTATCAGTCCCGTTTTGTATCTCTTTAATTCTCTTTTTTAATTCTTTCGCTGCTATATCTTTAAATCGGGAGAGGAAAGAGAGAAAGAAAGAGAGAGAGAGAGAGAGAGAGAGAGAGAGAGAGAGAGAGAGAGAGAGAGAGAGAGAGAGAGAAGCTCTAGCTCGCAGCTCTAACTTATTCTAATAAAATTTTAAATTTAATTTTGAAATTTTGGTCAATTTAAGGGTCGTCCGCTGACTAACTTGACTCATCAGAATTTATTATGCGTCCTTCATTATGCATCTTTTATTATACGCTCCGCGTATACTTTCGGCCGTAAAGTTTACGTTGCAAAATAAAAAGTTGGGAAACAGAAACTAAAGTCACGCACACATTCGAATATTTCTACTTAATCCAAACAAGTAGGTTAAATCGTCACAAGTCTTAATGATAATAAATCTAAAAAAAAAACCCCTCCCGGGACGAAACCGCGCCGGTTTTTCTGCTCCGTGATGGATAACCACGGTGCCCATCACGGTGAATAAATAACGACGGAGCCGCGCAACCTTTAAGAAACCGAAACCCGATAGAGAACAATAAGAATGGATCGCCCGATCGCGGAATACATTTAAGTATACCTCCGTCATGCGACAGGAGGGGGTGGATTTGGCGGCGCGGACGAAGAAATAGCGCGGCGGAGGAAGAAGAAGAGAAATAAAAGTCGAGAGCCCCTCTGAGCGACCGAGACGAGAGAGAGAGAGAGAGAGAGAGAAATAAAAAGGAATTGTCATCGCGTCCGGGTGGCTGCAACCACCCTTGTAACCGCGTCGCACCGCGGATATTCTCTCCCCCTCGATCTTCTCTTTCCTCCCAATTCACCCTCTCCCTCTCCCTCCCCCTCTCCCTTTCCCCTACGCTCTCTTTACAACCACTGTCATTTGTTTTTACGTTTACTCCTCGTCGTTCCTGAAAATCCTTCGCCAGAAATCTGCCGCGCCGCGAGATCTCGTCGGGAGAGAACTGGGGGAGGGAGATAGGGAAACGAACTATAAAAGCTCCTTTCAGGTGTTCCGGGAATCTGAATGATTTTTTTTTATAACATGAGCATTCGTGGAGAAATCAGAGCTTTGATAACGATGTATGGTAATCTCGTTGTAAAAGAAGACTCGCAGCGATCCACATATCGACTACATAGAACTTTGGAACAAAGTGCAGTGGTACTAAGATAACAGTATTAATTATGTATAAAAAGTATACGTGCAATTTTTTTTCTTTCTTTTTTTAGAGCCAGGCTCTCGTCCATCCAATTATCGTCCATCTTTATATACCTTCGAATCGCCGTAAAAGGATATGATCGTTACTCACGGATCGTTAAGTTGGTGGGTTTCACGATCTTCGGGCAGACTCTGAAGAGCCCTAACTTGAATCTCACGCTGACCACAGAGTCCCTCGGTACGTTCGGCACGGCGAGTTTCTCCTCGGTATGGAGCCAGGTCGGGCCCAGAAGGGCGACGCTGAGGGCCGCGAGGGCGGCGAGGCCGCATACGACGCCGCATCTGGTCAAGGCGATACCACCTGGACCACCCGAGCAGCACATCTTCGTTTCCCGGATGGCGAGCTCAGGATGACATCTCTGAAGGGAATCACCTGCGCGACGCGAGAAGGGCGCCTCGACTCATCCCTTCGCCCTGCATCGCCGCGCCACGAGACTCTTCCTCGAGCTAATCTCCTCTAATGGTGTACAATATATTCGTCGGAACAATCTTATTCGACCCCTTTTTCTTCCTCGAGGTTTCCGCGAGACCCGAGCCGGTCAATCGCGCGGATCTGCAAATCAATCTTTATCCCTTCGTTTCCACTTTTCACACGTGCATGTGTTAACCCTTCTGTCAATGGATAAGTGTGTCACCTTTTCATCGAGCATCGAACATTCTCTTTCCCGTTATAAAAATAAAAAACCTAATTTAACCTCCTAAAAGGGAGGTTTCCGAATACAAAGGCCCTTTGTATTTTGTTTCGGGCGGAGAAAAGTTCCGGCATATTTTTAACGTTTAAAGTTGCTTCGGGTCACCCGGATACCCGTTCATTGACAGGAAGGTTAAATATATTCGAGTCGTCGGAAAGATCCCGCACTTTCTCGCGATTATAGACTCTTTACGTATCTCCTCGACGAATTTCAAGAGTTCAGTCTTTCTCTCGGAAAGATCAGATTGGAAATTATCGCTTGTTATAATGTTTCTTTTTTTTTTTTTTAATTTCCAGAATAAAAGTATATCAAAGACAGGAGAATTCAAAGAAATGTACTGTATATACTTATATATGCGATCGGAATACTCGTGAGAAATATCATAGAGATGCAAAAAGGAGATGCTGAATTCTTCTGAAAGGGATGGCGGCCGTTAATGGATTTCTCGTTATGTGGAGAAACCATTAAAACGCGCGTTTGCTCGCTCTCGAAGAAATTAATTCCGATTGCCGTTATCGCGGGCGGCTTGAAAAAAAAGCAAAAAGATGCGCGGGTGGGAAGGGGGAGATGAGGGGGGAGAGGGGGATTGCAAAAAGGGCGGGGAAGAGGTGAAAGGATGGATCGCCATTATCGCCACCGCGTTTTCCGCGTCGAGGATAGATGAGAGTCTCCGACTTTTTTTCCAATGATTTTTTTTTTTTTTTTCACTCTGAAAGCGCGAGAGGCGGGCTTCGCCCTTTCACGTACGAGTTCGTAAATAATCCTTTTCGGAGAAGCGAGTGTCTCGTCAATTTTCTGAATAAAACCTCGGCACCCTAATCTCGATGATCTGACGAGCGAGAGGGAAAACCTCACGTCACGTTTTCGCGAATAGCCGCGAAAAAATGCCTGAAACGTTCCCCGATTTCGCAAACAGCCGCCGAGGCTTGAAATCAGCTCCGAGAAACACACACTCTCTCTCTCTCTCTCTCTTTCTCTGGCCGCGAGCCGATAAAAATCTCCCGCCTCGCCGACAACGAAGTAATAGCAATAATTGCTTTCCGGTTTTTGCCCCAACAAGCGGTCGGCGAACCGGTAAAAAAAAAAAAAAAAAAAAAGCGGAAGTATCGTTTTGCGGCACAATGTCTATATCGACGTGACCCATAATACGCGCGCGCGCGATTTATGTCCGCTGCAGATGGCAGTTGCAATTACAGCGTCATTCTTTCGCTCCGATCTAATTAATTGAAAAACGGCGTACCAGAGGGGTGGGAGGAGAGAGAGAGAGAGAGAGAGAGAGAGAAGAAGGGGGTAGTTGCACCGGCAGTTTCAGAAGGCCCTCGAGAGATTTCCGGTCTTGTTAGGAAGGAGTTTCGAGTGCTGCTTAAGTCTGTTCCGCCTCTTTTTCTCTTCGATCCCTTGTTCCTTCCCCATCTCGCACCCCCTCCCCCCTCTCCTTCCACCCGAGTATCACGTAATTAAAAGTTCGAACCGACCGCGATTCACGCCTGACGGAAACCATCCTCTCTCTCTCTCTCTCTCTCTCTCTCTCTCTCTCTCTCTCTCTCTCTCTCTCTCTCTCCGCCCGACACTTCCCGTATTACTACGTAATCTAAGGGGGGAAGGAAAGGGGGGGAGGGGGGCTCACAGTGCGCTTCTCTCTTTCTTTTCTTTTCCCTCCCTTCGTCTTTTTGTAATTACGCCTTCTTGAGAACTTTGGCTGATCGAGAGACCAGAAATTCTACGGCGAGATTTCTGCTCTCTCGCGGCTATCGAATAACGAAGGAAGGTTTGTGGCAGTTCGAAACTATTTGTCAATCGTTCCTTTCTCGGTGCAAATGTAAACAAGCACTCTAATTAGTGTACATTACGTATTATTTATTTATTTATTTATTTTTCTTTCAGAAGATTGCGTCAATAGTTTATTCGTAATGCGACTTTAGTCTGATAGGATGTACAAAGAAATATATTACATGTTTTAAACGTGTCCGTTTAAAAAATGTATCCGTCTACAATACTGTCTCTTAACTGTCACGTCGATCATATATGAACGTATATTTTCAAGGATTCAAAAAAAAAGAAATTGTTAAAACGTTGGAATAAATTGTCAACCGCGCCGTCCTCATCGGAGGGTTCGGAAAAGTCCATCGACACTTCCAACGAGCTGCCTCTGTCAACCCGGTCTGTTTTTCCGCGGACGCATCCTGGTGTCGGAATATCCGGTCGAATCGACACTAGGAACGTAGCTAGGATCATCTATAAAAATGGTTGCGGACAGAACGGTCGTATTTGCGAGCGAGCGAATAAGCGAAAGAACCTCCACATCTGTTTTTTTTTTCTCCGCTCTCTTCAACAACATGCAGAAGCGAATCGCGCGCGCTCGATGTTACGCCGAGCTTTTCGGGACTATGATCATTGGGATGTTTCCGACGGGATGAGACGGATAAACGAATTATCTGCGAGCGAAAGAAATGGAGAAGATACATTAAAAAAAATTTTAGCGCGATGCTTAGCTCAAAACTCTCATCAGTTGTATATTTAACGAGTTAGCTTGAAATTGTATGAACATTAAATTTTCATCATCTTGCATTTCTGAAATTTATTTTGCAAGGAGCTTTTCATTTTCAATCCCTTTAGAGTGCAAAAGCCATCGATATATATACATATATATATATTATGAGCAATTCCACGTCAAATCGGACAAAAATCGACCTTTTTTGACTTCGTATTTTTTATATCGAACGAAACTTTTTTCACGTGAAATATACATAAAATAAAAAAATACGTATTTTTGTATTTGTCCGAAATATTGTTTCAATATAATTTATAATGTTGAATGTAATCAACATTATAAATTATGTCATCCATATTGTACATTCTTCCTACAACAAATTTCCGAAGAAATCGGCGCGCTATAGCGCGTAGCATACTACTTGGTCGAGCCAGTGACGCGAGCAAGGCGCGGCGCCTCATTTATTAAAAATATATAAAAAATAGAATCTATCGATTCTACATAAAATAAAAAAATATGTACACTTTCAGAATAAAATGAAGAATGAAATAGCATTATTTCAGAAATTTTAAAAAGTGTACTTTTTGGTGAAAAAAATTATTAAACATTTCAATTATTTATAACAATTGTAATTAGCAATTTCTTAAAACTTAAACTATTTTTATAAAAAGGTTGTTTTCTTAGCTTTAAAATGCATTTTTGAAAATTTCTCTACGACAAATATAACCAGAGATATTAAAATTGACAACTTCTTCATTTTTCACGAAAATTTTGTTGTTTATAACTTATGCAAAAAAACTATTTCGGACAAATACAAAAATACGTATCTCCTTATTTTATGTATATGTCACGTGAAAAAAGTTTCGATTGATTTAAAAATTACGAGGTCCTTTCTTGTCCGATTTGACATGGAATTGCCAAATACAAGGATATATATATATATATTTATGTATATATACAAGGTATATTTCATTTTAATTAATATAATCGAATATTTCTGAAGCTATAACTGTAAGAAAATATTTCATACAAAAGTTAAAAGGTTTCGAGAATGAAAAAAGTTGATAATCTTGAAATTTAACTAAGAAATTTAACTCATTTTTCAAGGTTATTTACGAGTATATTTAAAAGTTATTTAAAGGTAAATTAAACTTAATTTATTTTAAATGAAACCATTCTAATTTTTTTACATAAATCAATTCGTCGCAATATTCGGCATAAGAAGTTATAAGGATAGGATGGCCAAAAATTGAATAGTTTACGAGATATTTTATATTTTAATTTGAGATAATGTTACGTAAACTATATATAAATTATCTCGTACAATTTTTTGATAATCTTACCTCAATACTTTTATGCACAAAATAATGAGAGGAATCAATTGGTATAAAGAAAACAAACATATAGTTGTTTTTAAGAAAAAATATGTAGCTACTAGTTGCAAATTACATACTTTTTAATTAAAATGAAACACCCTGTATATATATATATATATATATATGTGGGCATTCCATGCCAAATCAACGACTTTTTTCCCCCGACTATTTTTGATTTGCTTCATTATTTTTCATGTTTTTGTACCTATTGAAAGTAGCTTCCATAACAAAAAATGTTTTCATGTAATAATTTCTAATAAAATACGTTTGATTACACTAATATCTTTTATTTTGAAGAGTGTTTTTCTTAATCAAAATTGTCTAAATAATTAACAAACGTTATTATGGAAAAAATGGCAAAAAAATTCCATAAAAATTTTAATAGAATTTTTTTCCTGATCCTTAAAACTTCAAAATGAGTGTCTATTAATTTTGTAAATATTTATTTTTTAAATCAAAATAGTGTAAAATACGACCAAAAGTGCGATTTTGAAAAAAAAATTTCGAAAAATGGTTTTAAAAAATCGAAAATATGTGAATCCCCTCTTCGCCAATGGCTCAAAAATTTTGTTTTTATGTCTAAAATTATATAAATTTTTTTTTTTAAATCGAAGGAGTCTCATTGAGGAAAACAAAATAATTTCGGTTAAAATTGATTAAAAAACACTATTAAATTTTTTTTAATTTTTTAAAAATTTCTTTCATAAACTACATTCCAAGACACAAAAAATGACCACCTTATTGTTAACAATATTATTATTTTTCTTCCAGTTATAGATATTTGAAATTTTTTACATCAATTTTTGTAAAAAATTGTAACTCGAAAATCGATAGAGATAAAAATTTAAAAAAATTCATAGAAGCTACTTTCAATAGGTACAAAAACATGAAAAATAATGAAGCAAATCAAAAATAGTCGGGGAAAAAAGTCGTTGATTTGGCATGGAATGCCCCATATATATATATATCATTAAAATAAACTCTACTTATAATTTCTACAGCTTAACGCAACTGTATGCCATATATCCTACATGCTATATATCATTAACAAATGATGCAGGCACGCAACCGTGTGCTAATTAAGCTCGATCCACTTCAGCGCGGCTCGGTTTCAGCTCGAAACCGAGTCACCGTAAAATCGTGCGAGGACGAGCGCGGCGATTTTTACGGTTTCCGCATCGCGACGGACGATTTCCGCGTCCGCGAGCTCTAATCAAACTCGACGCAACGCTACGACGGACGGGGAAAAAAGAGTGTTCGTTAAAATCTCGACGCGTTCGGGATCCGCGCCCAGTTTCCGACGAGTCGCCAAGAGCTGCAGAGTAATTTCGGTGTCGCTCTCGCGGATTTTCCCCGGGAAAAAAAAATAGACCCGCGCAAAATTACAAATTACGCGTTTTTCAATTAAAAAACTGCAACTTACACTCGCAGAGAAAATGCCGGCGTGACCTGACATGTTCGAATCCCCGATCGCGATCGGGAAATCTAGAGAAAGACATGGAAAGAGAGAGAGAGAGAGAGAGAGAGAGAGAGAGAGAGGGAGAGAGAGAAATGCAATTTAAAACGATTGCGTCGCGCGGAAAAATATTTGCTCCGCGCAAAACAATTCCCGTCGCGCGGGAAAATATTTACATTGCATTAGAACGATTTTGCGGTGCACGAATGTTTTAGCGCGTTTTCGAGAGGGCTCGCAGTTGCACGCAGTTTTTAAAACGTCAAATAGATAGATAGGATATATCCGGCGTGTAATGTATAATTGATTTTGTTGCGTGCGACAAATATCCCTCCTATATAATGCGCGATTTTTATTTTTTTTTTTTTACAGAACATGTTCATTTGAAACGAACGTATTTTGCATTATAAATAAACATCCGGCGCTATATCACGGCACAACTTTTTAATTCCAGATTTTATTTTAAAACCCCTCTGACCCCACCACCCCCCTTAGATTTTAATTCCGTAACGCGTATGTGCTCTTTCCTCTTCCCCTTAAAATAATTAGTCTAATGTAAATTAATATAATTATATTTAAATTCAAAAATTACTTCGTCGTGCGAAAATACAGAGGCGAGATAATTGGATTTCGAATTGAAGGATTCACGAGGGTCGTCGAAAAAAAAAAAAGAAAGCAAGATCGTATACGCTATTAGAGATCGCAGAAATATTTAAAGCCTAATATGTAACGGAGCGATCGAAAAAGCAATTCTCGCGGCGAGCGTTTCCGCGTTTTCACGCGAACCACCTCGTACATATGGGCTCTTTGAAGTCATTACCGGCGTGTCAGTGTCAGACGACCAGACGCCCCCCTCGCCCCCCCCTCCCTGCCCCCCCAACCCCCCCGTCAACCCCCCCGTCAACCGCCGAGCGGAAAAAGCGGAGAGAGCGTCGGGCGTGCGCGATATTTTTCTACTGTCACGAGCGACCGCTCGTCCCAAATCCTGGACAGGACCTCCGGTAGGATTCTGGCGAATATCGCGCGAATCAGGGTGTGTTCCGACCGCGAGATTATGTGTGTGCGGGGAAAATCCGACGTATATCCCCCGGTGTCTGAGGGTGCGTGAGGGAGGCGTGAGGGTGACTTGCTAAGGGCGAATGTACGCGAAAGAGACATCTTTAATAATAATACGAAGGAAAGATTAACGAGAGATGCGGGTATTTTGGAATTTTTTTCGTACGCGCGTTCGCAGCGATTTCAAGATGAAATATGAAGGCTCCGATGGATATTATAAAGCGATAAAAAGCGAGCTTGCGAGAGAATATAAAAATTTAAGGATTCTCGATGAGATTGAAATACTTTAAAAGTCAAAGTAGACGGGAAATATCGAGATCTCGATATCGACAACTGATGATATAGTATCTACACAACAAAGTTGTCGCGAAATTCAAGCCGCGCATAAGGATTCGAGAGTTAAGGGCAGATGGAACTTTAGGAATCAAAGAAGTGTTTCATGTCAGCATTTAATAAAGGAAATTTCTATAAAGATGTGAGAACGGATTCACAAGTTAAATATTTAATGTCTTAAAGTGCGATATTCCAAGGATTTGGAGAATCGAACATCTAAATATCAAAGTACGTAAGATTTGAAAAGAGATGAGAATGCGCGAAATAAATTTTAATTATTTTACATCACGATTTATCGCGCAAACAAGTTTTCGGATTCAAAAAACTAAGATAGCAATTTCAATTACAGATCTTGAAGAAAAAAATTTCAAAGTAAGAGAAACAGCCGATTGATCATATACTGGATTATGCAGTTCGAGAAAAAGGGGGTTTCGGAGAAAATCCAAAAAAGATATAAAAGCCGCGAGCACAGTCGGCAAATATTTGACGGAAACTGAGGGGAGCGACTCAATGTAAAGTCGAGCGATCGGCCAATATTTAAGGGAATACGAATCAAGTACGTAAAAGTTTCAAAGATTCGCCGGTTGGAAGTGCAAGTAGAAAATACCAAGAGTCACACAAATGGATTCAACCTCAATTCAAATTCATCCGCAAGAAAAAAAAAAAAAAGAAGAAGGATAACGCAGTCCCCTCGTCGGATATTTTCCGAATCTTTATCCTTTGACACCGGTTCGCGATACTAAATGACGCGTATTAACAACCGGATTATCCCTCATGATCAATCTTACTGGAAACGATCCCGCAAATTACTGTGATACGAAATTACTGGGATATCGTCGCGGGAGCCAATCACGTCGCTGCCGCAGACACCGTGGTTGATGAGGGATCTAAGGATTAGGAATACACAGAACTCGAGAAATTCGAACTCATCTTCGAAGATCCCCGGTAAGAGTAGCTGAGATATTATCGTTCTTTAACGGTTAACGATCCATTCTCAAAATTGAATTATATCTTTCTATGATTAAATCTCATACAGAGCAATCCAAGGATGTTTCAAGATTCAACTTTGCTGCGAGATATCTAAGCAACAACGTACGCAAAAGTTCAAGAAAAAATTCAAACCCACCTTCAGGAGAGACTATATAATCGCGAAGACAACCACCGGAAACCCGCGTGGCTTTTCGTCGTCCGAAAAAGAATCAATCGCAGCAATATCAACAATTTATATCCACGTTACTCATTTTTTTTTTTTTTTCCCGCACGAGAGCTCGTCCGGAGCGATTCGCGAGAAAGTGCGGAATCACGTCGCGAATAAATCTCGCTCGTGCGCACGTGTCTCTCGTGGATATATCGAGCGAGGAGAATTGGCGATGTGTGTGTGTGTGTGTGTTGCGCGAAAATTTTATCCGATGATCCGACGAAACGTCGATGGCGTCGCGACGCAGAGGAGCCTCGAGTTCTCGCGTTCGATCCGCCCGGCGGCCCGAGGCGTACTGGACCTTCGTAAACGTGCGCCTCCGCCGAGCGGTGGGCGAGCGTCGCGACGGAAGAGGGGGCGGAAGCGACGCCGGGGGAGGGTGAGCGCGACGCCGGGAAGGTGAACGTCTCGCGTATCACCGTATCATTTTTGACGACGGTTTTTGTAGAAATTTCGCGGAAAGAAACGCGCTCGAGAATATTCGACTCTGATTTTGCGCTTCAACTAGAGATGGGATCAAGTTCAATGTGCAAAATCCGAGTCGAATTCAATAATTAAATTTCATTTTTTAGGATTCGAATAATATTCATGAGAAATATTTCATATATTATACTTGCGAAGTAAATGTTTTTTTTTTTTTTTTATGTAATCATAGAGAGTTCGAAACCATGCAAACAAATTCTACTTGTAAGATACTTAATCCCATCGCTAGCTTCAACCCTTCGGTAAATGCATAATTTTTCACCTTTCCATCAATGTATGGGTACCAACTGCGTGTTTTCAATATGTTACACTGTGACAATTTCTTTATAGCAGCTGCTGGACATCAAACATTTTTTTGTCATTATATTTTAGGAGGTTTCCGAATACAAAGGCCTTTTGTATTTTGTTTCGGGCGGAGAAAAGTTCCGACACATTTTTAACATTTAAAGTTGCTTTGGGTACCCGTTCATTGACAGAAGGGTTAAATACGTGTTGCGGAGAAGCCAGAAATAAGATAAATAAGAGCGCGCGCGTGTGTGTGTGTGTGTGAGAGAGAGAGAGAGAGAGAGAGAGAGAGAGAGAGAGAGAGAGCATGAAGAATTTAAGGAATTATAAAGAGTCTGTGAATTTTGCAGCAAGCGCCGCTGAAACTATAAAGATGTACCAGCAGCCAAAGTCTGAGAGCATACAGGATGTTAAATGAAAATCAAGAATAGAGAGTCTGAAATTTCGAGATAAGGGCTCAAAGTTCTCAAGAAAAGAGTCGAAAGTTGGAATCTACAAGTATGAAAGATAAAAGTCGAAAGTTGAAAAATAAAAGTCGAAATTTCGGCGTTGAGAAGAGTAAATGGGCGCGAGAAAGTGTTAAAAGATATTTTTTTTCTTAAACTCTGAACAGATTGCCTTCAATAAGGACGCATTTTTTTGCACAACATTCATTCGTTGCTTCCGAAAGCTAAATCTACCAACATCTTAGAAACGTTCTATGTTCAAACCTCTAAGAAAGTGTGTGTATAATCTTTCAAAATTTTTTCAAAAAAAAAAAAAATGTATCGCGCGGATTGTCGTGGAAAAGAAAAATTTTAAGATAGGCGGAAAACGAATTTAAGACGGTAATAAAATAACGCGTTGAACACGTAAGCGAAGACGTATGTGTTCCCCGGGGGATGCCACCCCCCGAGTCTCTTCCTTCCGTCCCCCCTCAACCCCCCTCACCCCCCCTCACCCCCTCACCCCCCCCTCTGTCTCCTCGCAAGCGTTCGGCGAGAGCGCGAGATTATAAAACGAGTTATTATCGATGTCGCGACGTTTATTATTATTAATGGCAGCGCGACAAAACTTTTCTCTCTTCTCTCGCGGAATCTCTCGCGCATCCCCCACATCGAGGGAAGCCCTCCCCCCCATCAATATCTGCGTGGATTTCGATATATAGATGTCCCAAGTCAATTTCAGGGGATCTCCGCGTTTACTTCGACCTTCTCGATTGCCATCAGCAATCGACGCATTTAACGTTACACGTGTGTAAAATTTATCGAACGATATCTATGCAATATACATATTTCAGAAATAGAATTATTTATTTCGTCTCCGTTACAGGTGAACAAAATGTTGATTTTCAACAGCGCAAATCCTCAAATAATATTTCTCTCTAATTTTTAAAATGTATTTTAAAAATTATAAAATCCTTTAAAGAGAGAGAGAGAGAGAGAGAGAGAGAGAGAGAGAGAGAGAGAGAGAGAATAAACAGAAATTTACTATCTGCGTTTTCCTAAGCCGATTTGACTGTCATTTAATTTTCAATACGTACATAGTTATATAATATTTCGATGTAAAGACAATAGCTATTTTCATAGGCTTAATTCGATGTGTGTGATACAGTATTAAGCGCAAATTTTGGTTTCAAATATATCTCCTTGTAATTGGCACACTTGTTTCACAGATTTCCAATATGCGTTAAATAATTTTAGCCGATATGAGGGGAAGAGTTATATTTATCATATAATTAATTTAATTTACTGCCAGAGTACATGGTTTATTTAATTAGTTGTTCGTTCGCACTGATGCGCGCGCGCGCGCGCGCGCGCGCGCGTGTGTGTGTGTGTGTGTGTGTATGCACGCGATGACAGATACCGCGATGCATCAGCAATCATCAAGGTTTATATCATTCATTTATATGTAAAATTATTTTGAAATGAAAAAAACTGTGTTGCATTCCTGAAATTTTTTCCTCTCTCCATATTCTGCATTTCTCAGACTCCGAGATACTGATATAAACAACGAGATATCGCTTCCTGCATTCTTAAGCTTTATACTTTCCGGCATTCTTACATTTTCCATCTCAAAATTCCAAGGCTCTCTTGTCTGTTGCCATCTTTATTCTCGTATTCTCAAATTGCTGAAAACTTTATGCATAAGCAAAGATTTTGAACGCGAAATCTCCCATATTATTATATGAAGGGATCCGGAATCCCTGTGCAAGGGGAGCGTAAAAGTTTACACAGGATTTTGATAAAGAAAAGTCAAGAGAAGTCAAGTTGCGGAAGTGCCAAAAATTTCAAACTTCGTCGTTGTGCGAAAAAAAGGTGAAACTAACGAGTAAATCATCGATAAATTCGGAAGCATTGTGTGTGTGTGTGTGTGTGTAAAGCGTATATAAATCTGGCGGACGTTATTAATTCTTAATGAGCAAATAATCGACCGAAACTTTCTTTAAACTTCTTTAAATTCGTTTCTAGAAAGCTTGGAAAATTAACTCGGGAAATTCCCGCCCGCCATCCGCGGCGATGTATTAACAATTTAACGAGCCGACATCTGCGATGGTTATTATAGCGCAATTATATGAAACGCGCGCGTTCCAGTTTGGGTTACGAGCGACACACAGCATAATCCTCTATTCGGATTTAAGGATCGGGAATCAAGGATTTACATGTCACGAAGTTTGAATTAAACGAAACTTATTTGACTGACGACTAGAATAATATCATTTCTGTTAAATGTGTTCGTTTCTGTTAAATGCGTTCGAAAATCCGAGATATCAAAGACTTGATGTATATACGTATAGCGCCGAGTAATTGAAATTTATAACGATAAATTAAAAATGTAAAATAAATTAAAAATTTCACTTTAAATTAAAAATGTAATATATATAACACATAAAAATCTAACACATAAATAAAAAAAATACACGCGAATAAATACATTCATGTGCACTTATTGCATCGTTATAATATACAAGATTTAATTATTCGTGGAAGATTGAATACTTGGAAACTATGATGGCTCTTAGGAATATCTTAGAGAATGTGGGATGAGAAGAATTATTCTCTGGGGTGGACCATTTCATAGAGGAGGGATATCAGGGACCGAGGTCTAAGAAGCGACGGCGAGGCGCTGACGCTCTGTTATTCCTAAGGCTTGACTTCCGGTAAGCTCGGCGGCGAGCTTCTCGGCACGTTCTCATCGCAAACAAGCCTCTTCGCTGCCGAGGCGAAAACCGTAGGTAGCCAATACGAATATCGACGGTATCATCGCCCGAACACTTATGATAATCAGACATTTAACTCGCTAGGTGTATATGTTCGCAATGTGGCTGTGAATGACAGAGCGGAGATAAGTAGCCCGGAATATAGAATATTCGAACTTTGGGACAGCCTCGCTGACTACGTCACAAAATATCTCAAAATCATCGAACGCCCGAGATAATGGATTCCAAGTCTAATAATTTTAAAATTCTAAGGAATACGGAGCTTTTTTAATTTTATAGAAATGCAAAACATCCACAAAAATTGTATTCTCATTTTAAGAATTTCCCACTTATTTTTAGAATATCCTGTTTTAAGCGCTATCTGTTAAGAAGGATTTTACACAGTATACAGTCCTCTTACTTCGAGAATACAATTTTTTCGGTGCAGAATAATCCAGAATTTTTTTAAAACTTTGCAGTTCCAAGGATGTAATAGTTCGACACACACACAGAAAAAAGACAAATTCTTATTTTGAAAATATCTTTAGTTTCAACGTGGAAATCTTGAAATGAGATTATATTGCGTTAAACAAAGAAAATTTGCTTGAATAAAGCCATTTTATATAGCTCAACCAAGAAAAATATATTCTTATTATTTAAGAATAATTTTCTTGAATGGAAAGAAAAAAATGTTGGATAGAAAATAAAATATTTTCAAATCGAAGATTATAATTTTCTTAGAGTAAAATTAAATAATTTCTATTTAACTATACCTTATTCTGAAAGAGAGCTAAAAAAATGTTGGATCAAAAATAACATTTTCAAATCGAAGATTATAAAATATAAAAAGAGGTACAATCAAAACAACACTTTCATCTTCTTAATACAACTTTTCATCTTCTTAATACAACTTTTCATCTTCTTAATACAACTTTTTTAAAATGTTAAAAGAAGATGTTTTATTGTCAAGATAATTATATTGTATTCTTCAAGTGACAATTATAATATTGCAATAAGACTGTAATGTTGTTGAAATTTAAGATTATAAAATTCTTATAAGAAGATTATAGATTGTTGCGTATATAGGAAACAATGAACGCGTTAAGTTGAGTATATAAGTTTTGATTTGACACCTCTTTTTTTTCCGTGCATAGAAATGATGAAAAACGTAGCTGTGCAAACATACCAAAATCTCAAGCTTTCAAATCGGTATGCGCCATTATTTCTCGGTTGTCGAGGACCATTCCTGTCCGAGTGCGACATTTAATCTGCGAAACGATTATTCATTCTCGCCAACCTTCGAGTTTTGCGGATGGTCACAGTGTGTCGGAATCGACAGATCTCGCGGACAGATCGTTCTGGAGGGCCAATTTCGAAAATTACTGGCGGATTGGACCCGATCGCGGGTGGTAGAGAGAATCATCCCCCTTCCCCTCGTTTCCACCCCCCTCCACCCTTTCACGTCGTTGCCGAATTACCGACCCTACGTCCTGTGAGTGACGTTATCACGCTGAATTTGGTGCATTTAATGCATCCGGTGGCTGGGCTACGGGGGGTGAGAGGGGGTGAGGGGGGTTGAGGGGGGGATGTCTGGTCGAGACAGCCGAGTCAGTGCATTCGATATTCCATATTGCGTCTCTGCTTACCAACAGGTACGCTCCGTCGACTCGCCCATTCGTATTCATCCCCCGAACGCGAAGGACGATACGGAACGATCGAGAAAGTCACGCAGCCCGCAAAATCCAGCCATTAGACGTTCGCGCGAAAATTCGATTACATTTGCAGTCGTGGAGCAGGATCGAGAAAGACGGAAGATGTAAATGCAAAAGTTTATTTAACTTATTATATATATATTATGAGGAAAAGTTTGCGAAGAGATCCAAAACTTTACCCTCTCAGCATTAATTAAATAAATATAAATATTGATAGAAAGAAGAATATATATATATATACATATATATGGAGAGATCCAAAAGTTTGCACTTTCAGGATTAATTAAATAAATATAAATATTGATAGAAAAAAATATTGAACAAAAAATATATATATATTCCAAGGAGAGATCCAAAAGTTCATATTTGCAGGATAAATTAAATAAATATAAATATTGATAGAAAAAAAATATTGGAATATACATATATATATATATAATCCAAGGATCGATGTATCATTGAAACAGTGCAATTAACAAAAAACTGGAAGAATTATAGAAATAATCTCGATTCCAGACGGTATTTTAAAATCGTAAACGTAGGCGCGTAGTTGCGTATAGCATTTTGTCTATCCGCGAGATATACGTACGTTCGTATAAAGTCTCGGGAATACTCGTCATCCGAACAGAATGGAATGCGCGGCATTGGTAGACATTATAGGGATGCCAGTCTCGGCAGCATGTAAACGAATTTTCGCATCACGTGCAATTCTACGGGTATATTCCTTCCATCTCCGAGCTCGGAGCACCAGCTCCGAGAAGCTCCGTTCTTGCCTCCATCTTCGTCTCGCCCTTTCCTCGCTTCGTTTCTTGTTCCACCACCTCATTTCCCCCCTTTCCTCACAAATTTTCTCTCTCTCTCTCTCTCTCTCTCTCTTTTTTTTTCTTCGTTTCTTTTATCTTTAATTACGCGGAAAGTAATTTGATTCGATTGAATATTATTAAAGTAGGTCTCTGTAATATATGTTAAAAATACCTATTATATAATATATATATATATATATATATAAAATGTGATATATAATGTACATAAATAAGAGAAACTTTAAATACGCAATAATTAAGCGGTGAATTTCAAATTTAATTAAATGTAATTAAATGATAAAAATGTTCGCTTTATACTATTATATAATAAAATATAGGCAAAAAATGAGCACGACTGGCGTTTTATGTAAAATATACCTTTTTATTTACAGCTTTAAAATAATGTACGATATACGTGACATTTTGCAAATTTTCCCCAAATATTCGATGGTAATTATTTCTATCCGTGTAAAAAATTGTCAACGTTTGAGGCTTCAAATATTGATTAACATGTAAAAAAAAAGGATAACAAAATATGTAATAAAAAAAGGAAATTGTTTTTATGGAAATGTGTATTATCTCTCGTTGCTGCTATAAATTATAATAATCTTTGATTATAATGTTTTACATCGCTGCATGATCTCGCGGTATTTTCTGTCGGCAATAAAAATGGAATAAAAGCACGGAAGAAGGGTCAAAGGAGGAGGAACGCGCGCGAAGAGAGGTAAGTATATTTTGATCTGACGTCTGGATCTAATTTGATCTCGTATCTCTAAAGATGCTCCCTGAATAAAAATTCCGCGGCGCTCCTTTGGATTTCGAACGATAATGCCGATGCATCGCGCACACACACACACACACACACACATATATATATACATCCACGTATATACATCTTTGCTGCATCCTCGATCGACATCCTTGATCTCCCACAGTGCAATACGTTTTATTCCTCCTCGCTCTCGAGTAGCCATCAAACGGAGACGCGCAAGTTCAATTGAAGTCTCGAATATTCATGCCACTTTCCGATGACGCAATAATAACTATTTTTTATCATCATATATAATTACGATTATATAATATCTATCCTTTAATATAATTATAAATTTATTACCCGATCAAAATGACAAAATAATTATTAATATATTCACCAAACGTTTTGCATATCTTATTATGATATATTATATCGCTTTCATAAGAAATTCTAAGTTCGAAACATTTAAAGTTCTAATCAAAATTTCAAACTGTTACCATTCAAAAATTAATAATGTAAATATTAACACCTTTTATTTTCATGCTCTTTCTATCTTTTATGTTCCAAGAAATTACGTCAAACACAATGACGTTTAATAGCGCATTTAATCGATATCTGAACCGAAGCAGAGACAACTTGTACATCATTAAGAATTATAATGTTCGAATGCAGCTAAGAGGACACAAAGGGATCGGAGCAAAGATTAAAGTACCTAGAAGAGGATTCGAAAGGCTGCGCAAATTATTAATTCGCGATTCGTGTGTCTGTGAACGTGCGAGTGTATATTTACACTTGGCAGTTTCTCTATCGACATTTAACTGAAGAATCGGCGGAAAGGGGATGAAAAGGGAGGGAAGGGGACGGTTTTGTGGGCGCGACAGTCTGTTCCCACTCAATTAGCCGAGTGTACCTGCGGGCTGAGTGTACCCGGTTTTACGGCCGATGCACCTGTAACGTCGAGTAATTAGCCCGCCCCGTGACGCTTTTTGCCAGGCGCATCTCAATGAGGATCTTACCAGGGCAATTAGTACAAACGTACCAAAATTTCGATATGCTATAAATATTGGAATGAATCAGAGAGTGCAATCGATCTTCTTATATACATGCATGCTATAATATATTGTATGCGCGTAGCAGCTAGTTGCGAATTACATATTTTTTCTCAAAAACAACCATGTGTTTTCTTTATACCAATTGATTTCCTTTCATTATTTTGTGCATAAAAGTATTGAGGTGATATCATCGAAAGATGAATATTTTACGAGATATTGCATAATTTATGTGAAATTATATCAAATTAAAGTATAAAATATCTCGTAAACTATTCACTTTTTGGCCAGCCTATCCTTATAACTTTTTATGTCAAATATTGCGAGAAATCGATTTATATAAAAAAAAAAATTGTGCAAATTAGAAATTTGCACATTGCTTCCTCACCATTTTAATTCGCTCACAAAGTTCCTCTTTAGAGGAAGCTAGTTTTTAAATTAAATTAAAATTATTAGTATATAATAGATTGTTGGCTTCCTCATAGAGGAAGCTTTAGCGAATTAAAATGGTGAGGAAGCAATGTGCAAATTTCTAATTTGCACAATTTTTATTTGTATATAACCATCACAAAAAATTTAGAAATTATATTATGAAATTCTATTCATATGAAAATATTTAGCCCGATATTTTAAAATTTTAGGAAGTTAGAGCGTACACAGACATCTCTCAAAAAATTCAAAATTTTATAAAATATGAACCCCTTAACCGATTCAAACCAAATTCAATACCAACCATCCTTTATTGATACCCTATTCATGTAAAAATATTTAACCCTATATCTCAAAGTTTGGAAGTTAGAGCAATTACGCTCTTTTTTGAAAAAATTCGAAATTTTTAAAAAATAAACCCCTTTACCGATTCTAGCCAAATTCAATACCAACCATCCTTTAATGATACTCTATTCATGTAAAAAAATTTAGATCGATATCTCAAAATTTGCGGAAGTTAGAGCAACCCCGCTCTTTTTTGGAAAATTCGAAATTTTATAAAAAATAAACCCCTTCACCGATTCTAGCCAAATTCAATACCAATCAACCCTTAATGATACTCTATTCATGTAAAAAATTTTAGCTCGATATCTCAAAATTTACGGAAGTTAGAGCGACCACGTCCTTTTGGTGCACATACACACATACACACATACATACGGACATTTTTTAAAAATGTGATTTTTCGACGTTTTAGAACATTCTGAACACATTAGCATGAAAAAATGAAAAAAAAATTTTTTCACGAAAACTAAGCTTTCTCTATGAGGAAGCAAAAAATTAGAGCGGTTCCATTTAAGAAGAGGTTTAAATGCCTCACTCTGTATAAGATTTTTATATAAGAAGAAGTACTACTTTTCGAAATTTATGTCGATACTCGTAACGTATCAAAACTAGATATTGATACCAATATATTGGAATTTATTGACGCGATTTAAAGCTTCGATACGATAATTGAAAGAGAATAGGAAAAGTATGACAAATTTGTGTAATTGGGATTTCGATTTTTTCTCGCTTTCTGAAGTGCGCGAGAGAGAAATTTTAAACTTTTAACTTCTAGAGTCTGTCTTCTATCCTTAACTTCTTGACTTAAAGATACGTTTGCGAAAGGCAGAGAGAGAGAAAGAGAGAGAGAAATATTTAAAGATACGTATAACATGAATTATTAATTAAATCATATGCGCTATCCAGTAAGGAGTTTATAGAAGCTGGAGTAGCCTTGGTGAGAATCCCTTGGAGAGGATCTCTCGAGGATCGCTCTTTGAAGAGTCGTGAATCGCTATAAAAATGTTCGAGAGTCTCCGAGGAGGGCTCCGAGGGTGAACTCCGCTTCACTAACGGCGAATCGCAAGAGAAGCGTTCCGGGGAGGAATTGGATCGCAGCACGTGCCATTGAACAATCAAACAATACGGGGGATGGATGGGGTGTTAAGTGCCCATCGCCAGGGGTTGCACGGAAAATCGGCACACTGCTCGGTCCATTGTGGCCTCCTTGTAAACTTCGTGCGGGAATGGTCGGCAAGTGAGGTAGAGACGAGGGTGGAGGATGAGAGAAGGAGGCGATTCAAGGGCTGTTTCTATCCCATCAATCATGGTATTTACGTGCGCGAGCTCGCCCGGGCACAATGCCGAAAGCTCGTGTCGAAAGGAAAGCCTCGGGGTTTACTCAGGGAACCTTCTCCGACGATCCCCCCCCTCCCTCCCCTCTCACCCCCTTTCTCCCATCCCAGGGTTTTCCCTTTCCACGAGCGACCTGAACGACCATTCTTCGGGTAATAATATCCGCGCGGACATTGTTGGTCGAACTGAACGATGAAAGCCGCCCCGTTTTGCCTGCCTAAAATTATATTTGACGTATATCAACCCCCCGCGGCCATGTTTCAATTTTGCGGAATTTTGTACTCGGGATACTCTTAACTCTAATCGCGGTGCAAATTGTAGTAACATTTTAAGACACTTTTCACGAGGTCATTTGCGATCGAAAAATTAGGTTGATTTTCCGTCAATTCCAAAATTAAAGCTTTACTTAATTTCTTCTAAAAAGGCTATATTTTTATATCGTCGATTATACGCTCTCCGAGATGTATCTTTAATCCTTCTGTCAATGAACGGGTACTCGGATACCTAAAGCAACTTTAAATGTTAAAAATGTGTCGGAACTATTCTCCGCCCGAAACAAAGGGCCTTTGTATGCGGAAACCTTCTAAAATAACCTAAATAATCTAACGGAAAAGAATGTCCGATGCTCAGCAGCTGCTATAAAGAAATGGTCGCGGTATGCAATGTGTCGAAAACACGCAGCTGGTATTCAAGTACTCATACATTGATAAGGTGAAATATTATGCGTTGACAGAAGAGTTAAATCTTTCCGTTTAAAGCCTGAAAAATGGAGAAATAGTTTCAACCGCTGGGATCGTAGGATCTAACTACTACTGTAAAGCTTGATGTTTTCATACAAAATATGTGAAAATTGACTTACACACGATTTCTTAATTAACGTTCTCGTCGACGCCGCTCGAATGTGAAAAGCACTAAACGCGCTAATGAGGGGTCAAAATCCCAGCGGCTGGCACGACGATGTAATTGTTGGCATGCCAACACCAATCGTTATGCCGATTGCGTGGTAACCGGATCGAATTAGAGGGCGAACCCAAATCGAACCAATCAAACCGAATACCGAATTGAAAGGTACATACAGTTCGCCATAAACGTAATTCTATAAATGTAGAGAAGTAAGAAAATAACTTTTACCATAATTTTATCTCTCTTTGCTGGCAACTTTTCTAGACACTTTTCTACTCATCCTCTCCCGATACCATATTATTTCAGTCTAATTAATTATTATAAAAAAATTCAAAAACTTTTTGTAGCATTGAAGAGAATTCTCAAAGATATAGACGCGTGCGTTTCATCGATCCGCAATGATATATAAAATCTTTGCTTAATGATATTTCATACTTAATGAAATTTTCAATCGTCAATAAAAAAAAAATAAAGACAAAAGTAACTAAGGAAAAGTAGAAACAATTTTAACATCTGAAGGAGAATTCGCGCGCGCGGCGTCAAAAGGGAAATGACTTTTTCCTCATGCCATTGCGTAATCGTAATTATCGTCCGTTAATGCGTCAATGAGGACGCGTATAAACGCCACGCTATATGCATCAAAGCCAGAATGAATGACGGCGACGTCGATCCCGGGGTTGTCGACGTCGACGTCGACGTCGATGGTGTAATATTACGCCTTGTGTTTAACATCTCGCCGCGCGTTACGTTAGCGATCGTCAAAGCGCTCGTAAAATATCGCGCATAATTCCTGTACACATTAGAATTCTGCAAAGAAGAAATCGCGAAAGATTGCCGATTCGCTCTGAGTGATAAATTTGTCTTGCAAGTAATAAAATAAATTAATTAAAATTAAAATTAAAAATTATATAAATATATTTTTATATATTAATATAAAATATATGGGTAATTCCACGTCGAATTGGACAAGAAATGATCTTGTATTTTTTAAATGAATCGAAACTTTTTTCACGTGAAATATACATAAAATAAGGAGATACGTATTTTTGTATTTGTCCGAAATATTTTTTTTTTTTTTTTGCAAAAGTTATAAACAACAAAACTTTCGTGAAAAATGAAGAAGTTGTCAATTTTACATGAACATAATTATAATGTTGAATGTAATCAACATTATAAATTATGTCATTTATACTGCACATTCTTTCTACAACAAATTTCCGAAGAAATCGGCGCGCCATAGCGCGTAGCATACTACTTGGTCGAGCCAGTGACGCGAGCACGACGCGGCGCCTCATTCATTAAAAATGTATAAAAAATAGAATCTATCGATTCTCCATAAAATAAAAATCATGTACACTTTCAGAATGAAATGGAGAATAAAATAGCATTATTTCAAAAATTTTAAAAAGTGTACTTTTTGGTGAAAAAAATTATTAAACATTTCAATTATTTATAACAATTGTAATTAGCAATTTCTTGTAACTTAAACTATTTTTATAAAAAAGATTGTCTCCTTAGCTTTAAAATGCATTTTTGAAAATTTCTGTACGACAAATATAATCAGAGATATTAATTTTTAAAGTTGATAACTTCTTCATTTCTCACGAAAATTTTGTTATGTATAACTTCTGCAAAAAAAATATTTTGGACAAAAATACGTATGTCCTAATTTTATGTATATTTCACGTGAAAAAAGTTTCGTTTGATTTAAAAAATACGAAGTCAAAAAAGATCGATTTTTGTCTGATTTGACGTGGAATTGCCCATATATGTAAATAATAATAATAATAATAATATATATTTTTATATATTAATATAATACATAAAAATAAATAAATAAATAAAACGATCGTATAACTGGTATATAGTTGATTAATCAAACTATAAACCTTTTTTTGAACATAATTTCAAGATTTTTAGAAATGCGTTGATTTACAATCGCGCTGGAGATGCGCGCCGCATAAAATTTATATTAAAAATATTTTTTCAGAAATAATTAACGGTTGCCTCTGTAAAATTCGCTGCTTAATGTTTATCCAGTCGAGTTCGCTGATAATAAATTACGGTTCAATCATGTTTATTTTACCGCGACGTGCTATTAATTATTTCCCGACGATTAATTATCTTCAACATTCCTCGGCTATTAATTATCATTACGCGTCGAGGTGGCGAAGATAATATTGACCGATTTGAACTCTCAGCATCTTATCTAATGCTCTTTATGCATTGTGTGTGTAGTTACGCAACTATTTATTATAAATAACAAAAACAGCCATAAAATATAAGATATTACAAATCAATTTGATGTTGCAAATTATTTATATTAAAATATTCATATATTAAAAATTCTTTGTTAAAATTAGATATTGAAATATTTATTAAAATATATTTTGCCTTCGTAAAACATATTTCATATTTATATTGAATAATCTCGAGCATTTTCTCCTCTTAATTAAAATCGTTTTATTATTAATTTGCGATGGGGTGAAGGGAGAGCGATTTCGATTGCAAGAACCCGCTAATGAACGAGCAACGTAGCGGACGATTCCGAAGTCTTAATTTATGTTGCGTAACTAAGTTGAGGAAACCGAGCGGCGCTGAATTAACAATCAGGGCTACGTCGAATCGAAGTTTACCGGTAAGTTTATCAGAGATTTCGTCCAGATTCGAGAGAGAGTTTCGAATAATCGGGGCAATTGGATTCGCGGAGGTGACGAAAGAAAAAAGTGTATACGAATAGGATCTCGCTTCAAACGAAGTAGTCTAACTTTCGGTTCGATTCTTTTCGGAAATAATGGCCTCAAACATACTGTAATGATAGTTCATTGTTAGAGCGCTATTATCGAAGATAAGTGCTAACTATCGATAGGATCCTTCGAATGCTCTCCGAGGTCCTTGCAATCTCCATGATCGATTCCCTTCCCTAATCGGGCCTCTTAGATACAATCCCAAATTACAACTTCCATTCTAAACAATTAGACTGGCAATAATTTATGTCATTTTATTTCGAAGTCGCATCTGCGATTATCTTAGAAGATTTCTTAACACGCGCGAATAATAATCCGAGACGTCGAGTTATTGCGAGCTCTTGTGAAAAATTCCCTTATCTTTTTATTTAAATTAATACAACATTTCGGACGATAATTAAACTTGACACACAATCGGTCGCGAATGTACGGTCGGACCGAAAGCGTTAACAATCGAGCTCGTCTTTGAAGATAGAATCGAAAGATCCAAAGAGCCGGGGATCAGTGTCGCCGATGAATCTCCGTCCAGTCTATTAACCTCGCCGCCATTACGGTGGCTGAATGCAGTATCCCGGATTCTGCAGGTGCGGATTCTCTCCAGACGGACTCCGGGCAGAGAGAAAGAGAGAGAGAGAGAGAGAGAAATAGAGAGAGAGAGAGAGAGAGGATCGATTCCCTATCCTCGAACGTTCCCTCGAGCCCTCGCCGGCATCCGGCGCATTCGCGTCCCTTGCAAATTGTTATCCTCCAGTATCAACGCGAAGGAAATTCGAGGAATGACCCCGAGAGACGAAGAGGGGGAGGGGGAGGGGGAGGGGGAGGGGGAGGAATGAGCCCGAGGGCTGTTCCTCTAATCCCTCACGATCATTATCTCGTATCCGCCCATCCACGCTACTTCCGCTTTTCCTCATGAGATTATATAACGCACGGTGCGGTATCGTGCTGTAGTAAATTCTGTTTTGATGCGAATTACGTAAAAAGACAAACAGACGCGCGCGCGACGCTCCCGGCGAACTTTCGCATCTTGTTACGCGCAGCTGCAAATACGGCAATTATAAAAGTGCGCGATGTTGCAAGCTTTCGCGATTTCTCTCCTCTCCAAAACCGTGAGCGTTGAGCCTTTCTACGCGGTGCTCGGGAAATTTTCCTTGTCCTGTTTAAGAGTGACTCGTAAAATCGTAAAGTGTGAGCATTATTAGAGCGCATTTTCAATCGGTGAAAAATAAGTTAGCGCTAAGTTAGGAAAATTTAACAAAATTTCTGCTATCCAATATTCTCGCCGCTCAAAGTTCCACTAATTGTAGATAATTGACAAACACATTTAATGTTCTAAGTGTATTGTAAGTAATATACATATTAAGATTAGCCAAACAATATATCGAACTCGTGCTTTAATTAAAACGCCGAAAGGTTCAAGCTCAACATTAAAAAAAAATACTCTTTTATATTAATTTTTATATCTTCGATTGACTTAATTGATTAATAAATTTTGTTGCGCTCTAATTACTGCGCTGGCTTCTATTGCCGTTTTCGTGATATCTATTATTTAAAAATACAGAACTTTAGTGATGAGATTAAGTATTTTACAAATAGGTTCGAATTTGTTTGCATAATTTCGAACTCTCTATGATTACATCGAAAAAAAAAAGACAGTAAGTTCTAAAATGTTTGATATTCCAAGCATTTCCACGTTTCCTTAATTGAGAGACACGTAAAGTTAACCGCTCGTTACTCTACTGGCGATTCATTGGCAATCTTGTTGGCAAATCGAGAGAATAGGGCGATATATATCCTCTCTCCGGACTGTGAAGATTTCTCGTTTCCCTAAATACGTTTGGCTACCGTCACAACAGAAGGCTGGCACGAGGGTTGAGGGACAAACGAGCACACTTTCGTGAAGGACACTTTCGAGAGGACGGCCAAGAGCTTTTATCGTTCTACGACGACTTCTCTCGTGTAAGTACTTTATTTTTTTATTTCGACCGGACACCCATATCAAATTTCCTGTCCCGGCTGCTTAGCACGACACTTTGTTCAGGTTACCGCGACTTAATCTTCAGATCGAGTCTTACCTTTCAGAAAAATGAGATAAAGACGCGAAGTTTAGCCCGTAAGAGATAAAATCGAATATATCTCTCCGTGAAATTCAAAATCGAATGCGATTCTTTCATTCAAATAGGAAAAAAAAAAGGAATAACAGAGAAGGGATGACGTCAACCGAACTCGGACAACATTATTTAATACTAAATGCGAAATGAAATACAAAGGGCAAAAGGGATTCGGTGCCGCAGCCGGTTTTGCGCTTAAATCGTAATTTCGCGAAAGTAACTCTTCCACTAAGTTAACAAGCTAAACGAGCTTTTATGCCTCGAGGTAAATCGAGCAAGCATGGGCTGGTCCGACTTCCGGAAAGTTTTTCGCTCACAGCGCGGCCGTCATAGCGGAAGCAAGAAAATAATGTGAAAACCGTCTCCGGTAGTCAAAGCTGAAAAATACAATGGAACACGAGAATACGCCCGAGCGCCTCCCGGCGAGCTCCTTATTTAAACGCGAATCCTTTTGTTTTTCATTCTTCCCGCCTTCCGGCCAATCGAATAAATTTACAGTATCACGTTTCCCTTTTTCTCTCTCAGCTCCTCCTTACATATTTAAGATATATTTTATTTCGATTCTCTTTCATTCCAATTAATCAACAAAAAAAATAATTTCATAACAAATACATCCTAACAAAGCGTTGCATTTGCAGATTGTTACAAAGCGAGCAATTATTACGAAATGAATAAATAAGTAAATTTTATGAAAATTTATTACAAAACGAATAATTAGTTGAAATATATTGCAACGTAAATAATTGTCAAATTTCTAATTTTTAATTCCATTTTCCGTTCAATCTTTCTACATCTCGAGAAATCTCCATATCTTTTAATTTTTTTACAATGTGCTGACTTAATCTATCTAATTATTGTAACACGAATTTTACTCGACAATTATAATAATTAATTTAGGATCGAGATAATTTTCATCGTTCTAAACATATTTTTATGGTTGATGTCTTCTTTTATCTATGGATTTTTTTAACGATCTGGACATTTCTCTCTGTTTGTCAAAGATTAACTCAATTTGGCTCGCTGAATTAATCGAAAAAGCACCGACAGAGGAGAATTCGGCGGTTTGCATGGAAAATAAAAACAATTAGCCGAATTATGCGACCGTATTGAATAGAGGCGCGTTCACTTTGTGTGACAAAATATCCTGAAAGAAATACACGACCCCGCCACGAGCTTTATGGCCGGTCCTTTATTGGCCCAATATTCGCGACCACCGCGGCACTGAATTCATCGAATACCGGCTTTTGTTCCTTTTATTCCCAATAACACGAACTAGACGTAACACGGTTCCGGAGTAATAGAAACGCACTTACATGCCACACGGTATTCCTGATCAATTGCGTTTTATCAGAGCGTTTTAGCAGACACAATAGGTATTATTTAAATAATCGTGCGAAAAATAGATAAATAGAAAGGAATGATAGGAGTTTAATTTAAAAATTTTTTCGACGTTATGGAAAACTCGGGAAGTTATTTTAAATTATGAGAATTGGACTGGCAATTATTAAATTCTTTCCTCGATCATACTACATATTTATTTTAATTCTCCAAAATAGTAATTAAAAATTAACAAGTATTATTCAAAATTAAAAAAGATTGTGTTTAACAATTGTTTAAACAATAAATATATAGAAAATTAATTACTAGTTATAATAACAATGATAACATCGAGAGATTTTTCAACAATGCTCGTAAAATCATGGAAAGCAATAACTGATTAAATTTAATGAACGAGCATTATAGGATCGTTAAGAATCGCGACGACTATCGATTACATTTCTCCTCGAGAAAATGTTGCTCAAATTATCTCAATGTCTTTCACAAATATTTTCGTCCCAACTTTTCCCCGCTCTAACACTCGTTTCTTTTTCTCAACGAAAAATATTTATTCCTCGTGATCTCTGTATATCAAAAATAAAGTAAATCTATAACGAGAGCAGCCGAGAAGATCGCGGTGTGATCTCCGTAGAATTTAATACGCGCCGGCTTAGCTCGGATAACGCTCTCAGTTCGTTCGCAAGAGCATAATGCGCGGGGATTTCGGTATAAATATATTTACGAGAGAGAGACAGAATATACCTATCTATATAACCGTGAAAGGGGGATGGACAGCGAAGGTGGCCCCCCTCAGAACGGTTCCGGACGGTACCGCGCCCCTTTCGTGTTACGCGAGGCTGAGTATCCGTAGCTCCGGCTGATTTACATTTACGATCACTCATCTCTGCCTCGACCCGGGGCTCGTACTACAGCTTATTAACTCATTCGTCTCGGTCATGAATAATTTACCATCTTGACACACCATTGGATACCGCCCAGTGTTGTTCGCGCGGGATTCGGTCGCTTCTGTCCGAAGCGAGGACTTGTACATATTATGCACGATTACGTGTCATCGCGCGTAAATCAAATGAAAAACGCGAGGAAATTTATACCTCGCATTACTAAGCACGTCTTTATATAGGTATACCTTTTACTACGACTTGTGTGACCGGTATCGGTCACCTATCTCGCAACTTATCGGAGTCTTCGGACCAATATGATACGGCCAGTTCGACCTAACTTGATCCTGATCGTATTCATCCGGCTACTTCAAATGGCTGTCTAGCCACTTTTAACCTCTGTTAGAGATCGAGGAGGGAGAAAAACTCCTTCAGTTGCCGACTAATTATCATCGCCGACGTAAACATTTTTAAACGCTCCTTTACAATCGTTTGTTAGAAATTCATTTTAATATAACTTTATTTTAATTGATATAGAGCCAAGTGTGTGTGTGTGTTATTGATTAAAATTGTTTGATTAAAATTTTTATAGTATTATATGATATATAATTTAGAATTTAAATTAATTATAATAATATAAAATTATATTTAAACGTTCATGTCATTTATTGTAACATTACATAAATATAATTCAATTGATAACTTGGCATTAGTTAAAGCAAAGTTTTATGATAACATTTTCTAATTCTGATAGATAGACGGATGGGCTATAAAAAATTTGAATAAAATCTCAGCGCGCGTTATAAGAATAAGTTATTATCATTATGTACAATTAATACAATCACTAGCGCGTTCTTTATTAAATAAGTTAGATAAAATTTATTAATTGAAAAAAAATGCTTTTTGTTTATGCTCTCTTTAATTTGTGCTCTAATTTATTCCTGCAATACATATATGTTTAAAAAAAGTTATTAAAAATTATTTGATTTCATTTGATTGATTTAATTAAATTGATCTAACCTATTAAAATTTATTCGATCTAATTTGTTCTAGCTCATCCATTTTAAGGCAACGGATCTATCTACACAGAGAAAATTTTACACATTTTACAGTATACAAATTACATCGAAAATAAATTCTCTTTTACAACATTTATTGTAAAGCTGGAATATAACGATATTAAGATATTCATTACTATAAAATGTGATAAAATGTAAATTTAACGATTATGTATTTGTTTTGTGCATCAAAATATTTGAATAATTACAATCCTTTGTAAAATATAAAACGTATATAATATAATATTATTGGGTAAAATGTATTGTGATTTCTCTTATGTGTTTGTATGTTTCACAATTACAAAAATTATATTGTAATTTTTACTATAATATTTTCTCCGTGTATAATCTACAATCTCTACAAAAATCCGTTATCTTAAAATAAAAGTTTCTTACTCACCAATCGATACGCAATAGCGGAGTTGACGACATTGAAGCTATGTTGATCTGTAACATACAAATAAAATCCAAATTGTAGCAACGCCCAAAATAATTAATATTTACAAAATTATTATTATATACATTGAATTTTATATTCGATGCACACATTAAGAAACAGATATTTAATGGATTAATTTTATAAATTCAACTAATATAATATACTATAATCGATAATCAAAGGATCGTATAGAAACGATAATTTCTAATTTTTATCTCTGTTGCTCCGACTTTTTGCTTGCAATAATCAATAATCGTGCTTTGATAAGGATTTATGGTCACAAAACAGTTTCGTGTCGATTATCAAAAGTTTAATAATAGTTAAATGTAATAAACATAGCGAATTATGTTTCGATATTCGCGATGGCGTTTAAGAAAAAAATTCGACAATATACGATGCATTTCACACCACTATATACTTTATTACTCAAGTGTCGTATCACGGAGATTATGTTAATCATTATGTTAATTACTCGAGAGCTTGCAATTCAATCGTTTTACTGCGCATTCTCAATCAGAATTATATTTAGATCTTCGAAAAATAGAACAATAAAGCATCGGATAAAATATATATTTATGACACTAAATATCTTTAAAAAAATAATTATTGTCCGTTGCATAATTAAGATCGCAACGAAATGATAGTTTATATCACTCTACAAAATACTTTATTAATTATAAAATAAATTACATGATATGTTATACATTATAAAATTATATAATATGAATAATGACTTGAAATGTTTAATACATAAGAATTAATGATTAATCACTCGACCGATTGTTATTCGCGATACGAGATTACGTTTGAATACGAGAAAATGTACATATATACGAATTGTTGAAGGAGTAATTATCGCTCGTAAATAAATTGCAGCGGAGCAGTAATTTATAATTGTCATCCTCTATCGCTTCGATTTCTACTTCGAATAAATTTGAATAAATTGCGCGAAATATTTATTTCGGTAAATAGCTACCGTCTCGATACGTTTACGAATCCTTGATTGTGAAGTTAATTAATCGTACAAGATGATAATCGCTAATTATTCGTAAAGAATAATTATGTTTCACAGAGCGCGACACACATGTACGGCTCGTGACACGTGCTACTTACTCGAGGATCGCCGCACGAATGACAACCTTACATACGTATAGCGGCGCATAAACAAACGCCAAGGTCGTTCGCCAAACCGAATTTATTATTGCCTCGAAATATTATTTGCTGCCAAATATTTAATGCTTCATGAAATATTTATAGTTTCGAATAACGTTTCGAATATTCCGTTTATTTATTCTCGCATTTCCAATTGATTAATAATAAACGAGTCAGTTTACACCACGGTTTTCCATTACCTAATTTATTCGATCCGGGGATTCGTATGTTATTCCGTTTACTTGATTTAAAAATGAAAATGATAATAAATATAGGCGACAAATTAATTGTCTCATATAATTTTTACAAATACATTACGTCGTAATTAATTTTAATTTAACACCCACCTGTACGATGTGCCAACGGAGTTATAATACACCCAATGTTGATCTATATATATATATATAATAAAATACAGATATATGAATTAGAGAATGTCTGAAATATAAAAAAAATAAACAATGTCCAAGATAATTAATATTTCGAAAAACAAATAGCGCGCGCGGGCACAATTCAATTTTTAATCGTTCCTTTATCAAAAAAGATTGAGTTGATTGATAATATATATCGATTTCCATAATATGCTAGAGTGGAAAAAGAACCGCAGCTAAAATAAAATATACATCTAAATTTTTATGCGAAATGCTCATTCTTGATCCATAATTTATGAATGTACGCATCAAACGATGATAGAATAACATAATCTAATACACACTCGCGTAAAAAAAGTACATACATATATACACACACATCAAACGAATTGATTTCTCATCGTCAGATAAAATCCAATTCTTTCTTATCAATTGCAAGTAAAATATCTAAGTAGTGATATTATTGTTGTATAATAAGAAAGAATAGACATTTTATCATTTCAAGAGAATCTTAATCTTTATTAACAATAATTATGTCTGTGTATATGTGTATCTTTTTAATTAAAATTTTATTAAACTCCTTTAACGATGAATTTTATTAAATGCGTATTAAGAATATATCTCTCATCAGTAATTTTTACGATAATCTTACATTAAGAGATATAATATCTTAAGCTTTTTTTTAATACGAACGACTACATTAGTTAAATCACATTTTTGTTCAAATGAAATTAATTCGATTATAAATGCAATGTATTAAATGTATCAAAATTATAATCAAATTTAGTGAAAGAAAGGTATATTAATCGAATAAAAATTATGTAAAATTAGGAAGCGGAACGAGAATTGCTGAAATAACGCAATTTACGTTCTCGTACATAAAGGGTGCAACGATTATGTGCGTTCGATATTTCGCAGGCATAGGGAAAACTGGATTGTCAGCTTTAAAATTTATTCTTGGACGGTATCTGTTTGATATTTGCACAATATATTAACAATTATTATTTTGTCAACTTGATAAAAAAATACAGAAAATACTGATATATTATAATAATATTAGGACACTCTGGAACCCTGCCCAGGTCAAAGTCGATTGCAACAAAAAATATATATATATTTATTTATTTATGTATACTTTTATGTATAATAAAATCTGTTTTGGAGGATGGGTCAGTATCGATAATTCTCTTCCCTTAATACGCGAAGCGTATTCTTACATTATATACAACATGCTCTTACGTTTGATCTCTCAATTTGTATAAATTAAAGATCCTTGTATTCTAGACATTATTTAGCAAGAGCGCTTTTCTCTCAATGTGTTTCAATTATCCGTGATATTTACAGGAAATTAAAAAAACTCCCAGTTTTCAAACTAAGACTATACGCGAAGTGAGACAATCTAAACAACTTTAGGAACATAAGGTCAAAAGAGTGTAATCTTTGGAACATTTGGAAATTATTCATATCAGGATACAAGGATCGTTATATTGCAATCGTGATTTGTGCGGAAGAAGAATTACACGCTTACTGACCGTGCAAAAGATTGTATGCATTAAAAGGAAAAAAAAAAAAAAAAATACAGGCACTCGTTCCATATTAATCGTCTCGTTTGTAACTGAATTTGAAATAGTCGGCATATGTAATATATTTTAATTTTATAAAACTTTAAACTAGCTACAGATGAAGGTCATTTCATTTCTGTTTCCTATCGCCATTCGTTACATTACTTTTGCCAATTTTATAAAAAAGAAAAAAAGATGAAAATGTTTCGGAAACGAAAAATGGTGCTAACGAGTTGGGAGTAAGAAAGAATAGGACTTTTTATGCAAAGATATTGAAATAAATCTCCGATTTCGACGGTTTAGAAGGTTGATTTCGCAGAATATGTGAATTTTCGTTGATTCCTTTTAATTCAGCCGTCTTTTGCAAGAAGAACACCTCACATAATCTAGGGAAATGTACAATCGTGTCGACCGAGCACATATACATATACCGAAAACATTATATTCACCGTGGAAGGGATACTTCTTTCTATCGTGAAAAATCGATCGTTCTCTGCAATAACATCCACAAGAATAACACTTAATAACGCTCATGCGTAAAATATCTATCCCGCATCCGCGGGCTTACACGCGTCTATTTGCTGTAACACGGAAGGCCGTTTTTCAACATAAAAAATTATATATAACGTCGCACCTTTCAAGATATCCCTCTAAGAATACAGCTTTTTGAACAAACATACGTGTATCATTAACACTCAACTATTACAACTCAATCCCGATAATACAATCGTTAGATCGAGTAGGATCATCTTTAACTCCGAGAACGATAAACTTTAATAAAAGTAATTGGCTGTGAAAAATATTTATGAAGGTAATATTAACTTTTAATTAAAGATCTTTCATCGCTTTTTTTTTATTTTACGCTACATAAAGAGAAAAATGATAACGGAAATAAAGTGGAAAATAAAATGGAGAATACTTTCGGGCTTTACAGGTTTTTTTTTTTATAAAAAAAAAATCAAATCTTTCAATCCCCATTTGTAGTTGAGAATTAATTTCGACGCATACATCGCAAGTGCTCGAATTGTATGGTTGAAATAAATATTAAGATATTATCTTCAAGATGAATATACTTTTTCAGATAAAATTGAGAACGAATTATTTGTTTTCACGTTTTCCTGTTACATTTTATAGAGATATGGTGAAATATTAAAAAGAAAGGTATATATATATAATATTTTATGGCAGATGTTTCGAAAGATTATCGAAGAATCGAATGCATCATCAATTCGAGCACCGCGCGCACCTGCACGCGTACACGCACATATACATACACATCCTAGCTATCGAAAAAAAAAAAGTGTTCCGCGTTATTGTTACACTTTGCAAGCGGCAACCTCGAAATAGAATGGAATGTGTTGCGTTTTTTTTTTTTTTTTTTTTATGGTACACAGATAACGTAAACGCGTTATACTTTATTATTAGCAATAATATTTACAAGACTTACAAATCACACACCTAGTAAAAAATGACACGATCGTGCCTATTGCAATTCGCTTTCGCCCTACTGTCCTCGCGAAATCGACATTGTCGATTCGCGACCATTTCGTCGTTTACCGTTCTGTATTCTTGAAAAATTTCAAGATCCTAAAGCCAGTTCACAATTCCTGGTATAAAGGATCTAGAGATAAGAATCCCGTGGTCAAAGATTCTTAGGTCTGAGGAGCTAGGAAGTTGAACACCTATGTATCAAGGTTCTCAGATGCAAGGATACGCAAAGTTGTAGACTTATGAATCCTTACAAAAATCACACTCTCAAATTTCCTTATCCTGAATCCTTAAAAGAGAGAGAAATTATAAAAGAAAAAAATTTACAATTAGAATTTAGGGATTTCACATAAGTCTAATTTTTACAAACTCGTGAACCTAAGAACCTTATATCCATGACAGTATATGATCTTTTGATATCCTTTTACCATCCTAGAGATCTCGATATTCTCATATCCGAGGATCACTAGATGAGACGGAACTTTAATTGAATCGTCACACATCATGTTAGAAACGTCTCAGTGAACAGCTTAATAAATAACGAGAGCAGCTGCGTGTAATCCGCACTATTTACGTAGAAGTGGTACAACTAATTTACGTTTGTCCCTATGTATATATTCTTCGCAGTCGTCAAACATGTCGATCTGCGTTCGAGTTCGAGAAGCACAATAGAAAACAGAAATTAATCCTAGCACTCGGACTTGTCCTCCTCGACCAACTGCTGGGTGTCCTTGCCCGAGTCGATGGGCGTCGGGTCCAGTTCTCTCCTCTTCAGATGCAGCTGCGGGGGCTCTTTGTGCTGCATGCTCGAGGGTTTCATCTCCGCCGGTGCTTCGTACATGTTACCAACGCTGGTACCGTTTGTGGCACCGCTCTCTATATTCACCGCGTCGTACATCGGATTGCTGAAGTCTCGGTTCTTATTGGCGACATCGTTCAGGTTATACTCTACGTCGAGGGGTTCCTGTAAACATAAAATAACGCAAATGATAACACAGGTGATAGAACAGGTGCTTTGATGTGAGAAAAATTTATTGATATATCCTACTGATGCAATTCGTTTCTCTAAAACGGAGCAAAGAGCTTACCATCCTTTCATGAGCAGCTTCGCCAAATTCTACATTGCTGCCTTGGCGGAAGGAGACACTCTGAGCGCCCGTGAGACTGCCGAGACCACCAGGTTTGCCGCTAGAAGTAATAATCAAGTTTTATAAAAGCAAAAAAAATGGTATTATTGTATCTAAAATTATTACGCTTACAATGGTCGCTTCTTGAGAACCATGAAGATCGCGGCTGCGCAGAACAACACCAGCAGGCATATGACTATGGGAATGACTATAGCAGCAGTGGATCCGCCTGCTCTGGCGGCGACCGCCGCCATCTCGCAAAATTCACCATGGAATTCCTCGCGGCAATTGCAAGCCAGCTTATCATCCTCCTCCTCCTGACACCGTCCGCCGTTCTGGCAACGACATATCCTGGGCGCTGGCAGAGGTCTCTCATTGGTGGCGTCGCAATGCCTCTCGTTGTTATCCCTCATCAGACGCTGAAGAGGATCAACGTCCGAGCAGAGACAGCGATGGCCGCCCGGAATCGTCACGCAGAGATGACTGCACTGGTCGTTGTGACAAGGATCTCTCAGGCTGGTATTGTACCTCAGCTGATGATAGACTCTGAGGCCACCGGGACTAGGAAGATTCTTGATGATAATGTGCGGAACTCCCCTGCCGAATTTATCTTGTCGAACGAGCTCGCCCGTCTGCTTGGTGACCCAATAAAGATTATTCTCGAAAACGTCCAACGCTATCGGATGCCTAAGCGGTATTCCGCCCCTCAGAACGATTCTCCTGTTGTTACCGGCCAAGTTGATCGCCTCGATAATATCCAGCTTGACGTCGGACCAATAAAGCGTGTGTTCCATAGCGTAGTCGATGGTAAGCGCCGAAGGGCTGGCGATTCGTTCGGCCACGAGCAATTTGCGTCTGTCGCCGTCCATCCACGCTATTTCGATCTTCGGCTGATTACCCGCGTCAGCCCACAGAAGTTCGCCTCGCTCGGGATCCACGGCCACCGACGTCGGTTGCTCGAGATTCATCCTGACTATGCTACGTCGATATCTGCCATCCGATTTGGACATCATGATCCGACCGTAAGGAGTGCCGGCGGCTGTTTGGTCGACCTCGCTCCAGTACAGATTGCCAGAGATCCAATCCACTGCCAAGCTCGTCGGTTTAGACTCGACTGTAAAAATTAATATTATTAGCGAATGTCGTTGATATTGTTCGCGAATAATATTAAAATGTCGCGTCGATCATTCCGTAGATGATTCAGAAGTATCTCTACGATTGTAAGAAATTGGAAGTTTCAAAGATTTAAAGATTAATGACAGCGATGAGAGAATCGAAACACTTCGAAAAAGCTCGACAGATTGAATTAAATCTTTGAGGAACTGAGATCAAATATCTTAACGTTTGACAAACGATAACTAATCAACTAGAGAATGGAATAATACATACTCTTCATATTGAGATCCTGCGCGTATCCAATTCTTGCCTGGCCCTCTTTGGCGTTCACCATATAGGATCGCTTAATGGTATTATCGTACGAGTCAATCCAGAAAACGTATTCCGTCCTGGGATCGAAATCAATGGCTTGCACTCTCTTCTCGTTATCTATCACATCCATCTCTTCCCTGGTATGCAGGTCGTAGGCCCTGAGCTCGGGTCCGTTGGCGAACAGCACGACAACATTATCGTCCTCGGCGCGACACACGCCGCTATGTTTATCTGACAGTTGGAAACCTTGCCGGCAAGAGCAGGCGTACGAGCCATTCAAATTGGTGCAGATGTGAGAACACTGATGTTGATCGGTCTGACACTCGTCAATGTCCACGCAGTACTTTCGATTATCCGGTGAAATTATGTAACCGGGATAGCAGGCGCAGATGTAGCCGCCGTTCGTGATGTTGCGACACTCGTGCGAGCAACCGCCACGATCGTTCTCCGAACAGTGATGATTATGATCTGAAAAGGCGAAAAGGTGTAACAATTTATGATCACCTTCGATCGATAGGACGTGATCGAGTGGAACCAGATAAGCGAATAGAACTCACGGCATCCCAATTCGTCCGACAGGTCGCCGCAATCGTCCGCAAGATCGCAGAGTCTTATACGATCGATGCATTTCTTATTCGCGCAGGTATACTCGGAGATCGGGTCGCACGGGCGAGTCTGCTTGAAGCACATCGTCATGTTGTTCTCGTCGGAACCGTCGCCGCAATTGTCGATTCCGTCGCATAACTGGTACCTGGCGATACACTTGTGATTGGCACACTGGAATCGTCTGTGCGTGTCACACTCGAAGTTCGCTGCACATAAACGTATAACACAGAGCGCATTAAGTTTTCCACTTCTCTCTTACGAAAAAAGCTTATCACAGCAATAAACTTACCACACATGGTTGGATTCTCGTCGGAATTGTCGCCGCAGTCGTCGGTGCCGTCGCAGATGTCGGTGAGCGAGACGCAGAGATTGTTGTTACATTCGAATCGGGATCGCGGACAGTATCTTCCTCCGGGATATCTGGGCGGGCAACCGAGTTCGTCGCTCATATCGCGACAATCTCGCGCTCCGTCGCAACGAAGATACGGCGCGATGCAGTGACCGCTCTTGCATTGGAAGCTCTCGCTCTGCGAGACGAGAAAGACAATAGAATGAGGTAGAAGAAATATACATAGTATTACTGGTGACTTGCTTCAAAGCTTCGAATTTTCGCTAATAACGATCCGTTTACATACCTTGCACACCCACCGATGACACTCCTGCTCGTCGCTATTGTCGCCGCAGTCGTCTTCGTTGTCGCATCTCCATCTGGACGCGATGCACTTGCCGTTTCTACACTTGAACTCGGACTCGGAGCACTCGCGGTACTTGTCCTTGCACATCGCGTCCGCCTCGTCGCTGCCGTCTCCGCAATCGTCCGCGAAATCGCAGAGCCACTGTTTCGGCACGCAACGATTGTTGGCGCACTTAAAGTCCATCTTGGGATCGCACTTTGGACAGCTCTCCGGACGCTCGTCGGAACCGTCGCGGCAGTCGTCCTTACCGTCGCAGAACAACCACTTTGGAATGCATCGGTAGTTTGCATGACCCGGGCAACGCTGCCATCCGGTCGTGCAATTCCTTTGACGGCACATGTAAGCCGGTTCGTCGCTATCGTCCCCGCAGTCGTTGTCAGAATCGCACATCCACAGCTTGGGAATGCACTTGCCGTTCTTGCAACTGAACTCGGTACTCGGATCGCAGGCACGGTTGTCTGAAAGAGAACATTGGTTGGCGCGAATTAAAATAGAAGCAAAAATAAATTAGATTATTCAGAAACTCGCACGTCTCTTGCCTCTTGTCAATTTCGCGAATACTACTCTACTCACGACATATAGCAGGATCCTCGTCGCTGCCGTCTTTACAGTCGGCGTCTCCATCGCACTTCCAAGAGTCGTGTATGCAACGACCGTTGGACTTGCACTTGAACTCGAGTTCTCCGCACTCGAGCGCGCACTTAGCCTCGTCGCTCTTGTCACCGCAGTCGTCGACTCCGTCGCAGATCGTCACGCTCGGCGTACAATTTCCGTTCGCGCATTGGAACACGCTCGGTCGACAGTTCCTCGACGGACAGCTCGACGACTCGTCGGAACCGTCTTTGCAATCCTTCTCTCCGTCGCATCTGTCGTACAATTTTTATCATGATCCCTCTTCCTAGGTTCTTTAAAGAAAAAGCTCGCGACTTAAATATATCTTAATATCTCACCTCCAGTACCAGGGGATGCACTTCTCGTCGGGTGGTCCGCAGCGATGTTGGCCCGCGGTGCAGTTCGCTATGCACGTCTTGCCGTCCTTATCTAAGATGAATTGATTCGGACACTTGCACTTGTAAGAAGTGACGCCAGGCTGACCGTATCCCTCGAGCAAGTACGAGCTGGCGGGCGGTGCGATAAGACAGAGATGCGAGCAACCGCCGTTGTTCTCCGCGCAAGGATTATTGTAGGGCAACTGTCGAAGCGGATGATAGGCGTGGATATCGTAGGGTCGATGCGTAGTGTTGCGCAGCACCTGTAAACGAGCGCCGGAGAACTTTTCCGCTCTGCTAATCGCTTTTAGATTCCAATCGGTCCAGTAGATGAAGTCGTCAAACACGGTGATGGCAAACACGTGCGGCACCGAAGAGCCAGACAGAACGATCCGTCGATTGTGACCCTCGAGATCGGCAAAGGCGATGTAATCCAGATGCGCGTCCGCCCAGAAGATGCGATCGGTAAAGTAATCGATTGTCAACGCGTTCGGCCAAGCGATGTCGTCCTCCCACGTCAGAATTCGAGTGAAGTTGCTGCCGTCCATGCCCATCTTGCCGATATAAGCCTGAAATTTAAAACCTGATTACTACCAAGAAGTTTTCACAGAGCTCTCGCAGCTTCGTTTACGCAATATGATTCCTTGCGAAAAACTTGGGGCGTTTAATATCGTGTCCAACCTGAAGATGCCAGGACGTAAAGTACAGGTATCCGGTGCCAGGATGAACCGCAATCGCTCGCGGATCCGCTATCCCAGACTGCAAGGTCTTTCTGTTGGTGCCGTCGAGTTCGGCAACGTCCAGATGCTTCGCGTGACGATCCAGCCAATACAACTTTCGACCGACCCAATCGATAGCGATTCCTTCCAGACCCAAACTATCATGACGGATGATGGGTTCCCTTTCGCCGCCGTTCACCGGTGCTCTGAATAAAAGGGCGTATTTATTTTTGTAAAAAGACAGCAAATACTATCTACAAGTTCGACTCCGCTATTTGTTAAGCTAGCTCTCGTGTAAGAATGAACAAACTTTTTTTCTAATCACGAATAATGAATTCATTCTCGTAATTGAATTATTTAATATTAATTAAATCGCTTATACGCGAATAAACTCATTAGTGGGAAAAACGTCTGTCTTCGTGCACTGTATTAAACCCGAAGACGCACACTGACGTACCTGTATATCGTTTTCGCGGTAACGTCGCAGAAATACAACATCTGCTGGCCGTAATCCGCGTCCAGCGCAACAACGTTAACCAGATCCTGATGCATCAGACTATAATTGGACGCGTCTATCGACATGTTTCTGACGTAATATTTATTCGTGAATACGATCCACGGTTGAATGTTGTCCCTGCGCTTGCACGTATGCTCATCGGCCTCTCTTTCGTACCAACGCTCGTTGCATTTGCAGTAATATCCGCCGGGCGTGTTCTCGCACTGTTGACTGCACACTTGAGGCGTCTCGATGCACTCGTCGATGTCGTCGCAGGCCTTGCCGTCGGCCAACAATTTATAGCCGGGATTGCACTCGCAGTAATAGCTGGTCGGGGTGTCCACACACTTGTGTCCGCACTGGTTCATCTCGACACGAGCGCATTCGTCCACGTTACAGTGCAGCGGCTCGTCGCTCTCATCAGCGCAGTCCGGTTCCTTGTTGCACACCAGTTGCGAGTCGATGCAATTACCGTTTGCGCACATGAAATCCTTCGGATTCGGACACGTTGTATTCTTTCCTCTAGACGCTATAAAAGAGCAGCAATGTTCATTTTTATCAATCATATTTCACAAGTCTCGAACGTCTCTTCACGTCAAGAAGAAGATTGAGAATACATACGTTCATTCAAAATATTTGAGTTTACCTAAGATTAGAAATTTTCGTTTTTTTTCTGATATACGAATTAATTGGAAAAATTAAAAATTAAATAATTCTCCCTTTTTCTTGCATGTTTTATGATACGTTAGTATTGCAAGCTATACTTACGACATCCTACTTCGTCCGAATGATCGCCGCAATCATCCTGGCCGTCGCAGCGAAATTGCTTGCGTATGCACTTGAAGTTCTGACACGTGAACTCCTGGCTGCTGCAGGGCTTGTACTGAGAGTTGCAGAACTTGCCCTCGTCGCTACCGTCGCCGCAATCGTTGTCATGATCGCACAACCAGTTGCGATTCAGGCACCGTCCGTTGTTGCAGGTGAACTGATTCTCGGCGCAAGGGGTCGGCGCCGGACAATGATGCAAAGTCACGTTCTCATCAGCCCCGTCAACACAGTCCGGATCTCCGTCGCACAGCCACTTCTTTGGGATGCACTGAGCGCGGTTCCACAGTTTGTTCGCGGTACAAGTGAACTCGGTTTCTTCGTCGCACTTTCTGTCGTCTGGAAATTAAATTAATCTCTCAAAAAAAACATAGTGAAAAATAATTTAACATTATAACAATGCGAGAAATTGGAATGTTATAAATAAAATAAAAGTCTTGAATGAATGAATCAATGAGAGAAGGTGCACGCGGTCGTAAACTTACTACATTGATGACGCTCGTCTTCATCGGAGTTATCCAGACAATCGTTGTCTCCGTCGCAGATGTAAATTCTGGGAATACAGTTGCCGTTGTCACAAGTGAACAAATCGCCGAAACATGTTCTACCCTCGGATTGGCAGTAACCAGGAGGCTCGTCGCTTCCGTCCAGACAATCGTCATCTCCGTCGCAATACCAAGTCGCCGGGATACACCTGTATATAACGAGCGATAAGTTTTCCGTATTAAGGTTTCTTTAGACAATCTATATAAAAATATATCTAGTTATTAAAAAATTACCGATCAATCAAATACGAATCTTTACCTGTGATTGGGACATCGGAAGCTGTTCTGGGGACAAGTTCTCTGGGCGCAATGAATCGGATTCTCGTCGCTATTGTCACCGCAATCGTTGTCGCCGTCGCAGAGCCAGTAAGGCTCCACGCAGATGTTCGTCTTCTCGCATTTGAGATGATTCAACGGGCACGTAGTGTTGCGTGGACAACGCTCGTGCGTCTCATCGGAAGTGACATTGTCCTTGCAGTCGTTGATGCCGTTGCACACCTGAGACTGCGGGATGCACCGGAAGTTGGCGCAGGTGAACTCGCCCGCTGCGCAGGGTGGATAGACGCATCCCTCCTCGTCGCTACCGTCCCGACAGTCGTTCTCGTGATCGCACTTCCACGTTTTGAAGATGCATCGGCCGTTGTTGCAGCGGAATTCGTTCGGACTGCACGAATGATGAGCTGAAACATGAAAATCGCACAACTCTCTTTCAACAAACTGTATCTCTGTAGAAAATATTTGTGCGTCGAATTTCCGTCACACTTACAGCAGTAACTGGTGTTCTCATCGGAGCCGTCGCCGCAGTCGTCGTCGCCGTCGCATGCCCACATTCTGGAGATGCATCTACCGTTCCTGCAAGCGAACTTGTTGGCGTCGCAAGTGACGTTCTTCGGCACGCACATTCTATCCTCGTTCACGAGCCTGCTGTTATCGTCGCACTTGCACTCCGCGGAGCCGTTGTGGCCCGGATGACAGGACTGATCGCAGCCGCCGTTGTTAATTTTGCAAGGATTAACGGTGCATTGCTGCCTGGCCGCAGAAAAAATGTGAAGGTCACGCGGAGAGTCCTCCAACCGTTTCACCAGCTCAATCTTGTCGGCTCCCGTGTGCTTCTCCGCTCGGTAGACCCCGCGAAGCTGGAGATCCGTCCAATAGATGTGTTCTCTGAAGACAGTGATAGCGAAGGGGTAGATGGTAGCGCTGACAAGAATTTCCCTGTTCTTGCCCTCGAGATCGGATCGCTCGATCTTCTCACGCACGGCATCGGTCCAATACAGCATCCGATCGTCATAATCGATCGCCAGACCACTGGGCTGCGAAAGATCCTTGTCAATGATGGCGCGTTTCAGCGATCCCGCCATAGTAGTCTTGAAAATCTTCCCGGATGTCCCGAAACGGCCCCAATCCGTGAAGTAGAGAGAACCGTTGCACGGGTCGACGACGATGGCACGAGGTCGATCCACGCGTGCAATCATCACCAAGTTAGTCCCGTCAATATCCATCGCGTAGATGCTATTGTTGGAAGAATCAGTCCAGTAGACCTTCTTCTGAGTCCAATCGTACGAGATGCCTTCGGGATTAATTCCTTTATTGATCAATGTGTGCAGATCGGAGGAGGATGGTCGATCCGATGGTGTCCACGCGATTTTCGCCCATGGACGGATCTGAGTGAACAGCAGCTTCTTATCTTGGTAGTCAAAGTCCACTCCGACTACATTTGTCAAATTTCCGACAGGCGTGAAAGGCACATTGGTATTGTGCGGATCTATATTGATAGCGCGAATCTCAGTTCGCGTAGCAAATACCAAGTATTCTTCGACATTTTCACAGGTGCGACCATTAGACGAGAGTTTGCCCACTGCGCAGTCGCAAGTAAATGGTTTGGGATTGTCCTTCGGGAAAGCGAAGCATAGTTGAGAGCACTCGCCGTTTGGTACCTAAGATAAAAATTACTTCCGTTAGTTTTTCTTTTCTAAAAGTATAGTTTTAAATTTTTTTTAAAGCATTTCTTTTGTTTCTCTCTAAATAAAAAAAAAATGCACATAAAATTGCAATGCAAATTTCAATACCAGCGAGCAAGGATTCGTAGAATCCGGCGGTTGGCTGCTTTGATCAAAGATGGCGATATCCCTGAGCTTTTGCAGATTCGTCCTGACGGGGACGGGAAGACTGGTGTTGCCCTTCAGTTTGCTCGCCTTGAAAACGGTGGCCAAATTTCGGTCCACCCAAAAGACGTCGCCGCCGAAAATGGCGACGCCCATTGGATTCGGGAGATTCCTACGGATAATCTCTCGGTTTCCGCCAGTGTAGGACACTTTCTGGATGGTGTCCAATTTCGAGTCCACCCAATAAATGTCGTGCGTGGCAAGATCGATCGTCAGATCGCGCGGTGTGCTAATACCGGACGTCACGATAGGGGACCAATTGCTACCATCGAGGAACGCCTTGCCTATTCGAGGATATTGTCCGTAATCGATCCAATACAAATATCGTTTGATTGGATTCACGGCCAGCTCTCGAGGAGCGTCAGTGGTCGTCTTTACGAGAACCTTTCGATTGGAGCCATCCAACCAGCAGACCTCTACGTAGTTATCATGAGGAAAGACATTGGCGAAATATAAGTTTCCTGCGATCCAATCCACGGCCAGACCGCGAATTCCATTGGAACCGATTCCTTGTTTGACTACCTGTTGCAATTCTGTGCCGTTGGGTCGTACTCTGAAATACAAATCGAAAGTGTATGGTATATTTAGTTGTTGTATTAAATGTCTTTATAGGAAAACCGCGTGAATCAAAAAATTTTTACATCTGAACATTTGCAAAAGTACATAGTGGCATTGTCTTACCTAAAGATGCCGTTCCAAATGCCTCGATTAAATTCCACCCAATATATCCAGTTGCCCGCATAATGTACATCCACGTGTAGAATATGATGGCCGATTCCAGCGATGGGTATCATGGCCTCTTTGGAATCTTTAAGACTATAACCTCTGGCAACATCCAACTGAGTTACCACCGCGAATGTCTTATAAGGCTCGCATCTGGTATCGGTGACCTTCCTATAATCCATTCCGCAAGCACAGACACGAGTACCTCCGGACGCGGGCAAGCAGAGCTGCTCGCAATCACCGTTGTTGACAAGACAAGGATGAGATCCGGTGGCGCGTTTCTTATAAATTGTCAAGGTACGTAGCTCAGAATCGTTGTCGATGATAGTGGCCGGATTATCGCCGTTAGGTAGATCGACACGTTCGATCTTATCGTAAAGCGGGTCCAAATAATACAGACGAGACTCGTGGACGGCTAACGCCTTCGGCAATGCCATGTTGTTCGCGGCGGTGAGAATGGTGCGGACGTTCAGGCCGTCCGTCGACATGGCTTTGATGAAAGCCGGATTCTGGGAGGAGAAGTATAGCGTTTTGCTAGGAATATCGATGGTGATGGCTTCAGGACGCTCCAAATTCTCTATGAGGATCAATGGATTAGTGCCGTCCATATTCACTCGTCCAATCTTCTGCGGCACTCCGAAGCCTCCCTCGTCCACCCAAAACACTTGTCCGTCAATGGGATCCACGCACATCGCTTTTGGTTTAGACACCGACGTCCGATTGCCGTCATTCGCCAAAACAATCGTACGGTATCGCGTCTTTCCGTCCAGTTTGATGGCCTCGATGTTAGAAGCAAACTTATTGCCGATAAACATATTGCGACCAAGCCAATCTAGCGCCATAGTGGACGGCGAGCCGACGATACCAGTATCACCGGAAGGATTGGGAAACTCCGTTCGATTACCACCTTTGTAAGGGATGCTATAAATTGTACCATTTTCGCTGTCGTCGTCCTTACCTGAGATTAATAAAATATATTTTGATTAATAATTAAATATTATAATTAAATTCATTACTAATAATTAAATATTAAAATATATTTAATAATATAGATTAATAATAAAATATTAAATATTAAAATATATAAAATATTAAAATATTATAAATAATATTATTAAAATAGTAGAAATATTAAAATATTTCTAATTCTCTCTCTTAATGATTCAAAGATCAACAAACAAGTCAAAAATGTAGTCAAAAATAATAAAAAAGAATATTTGTCTTTGCTTTGTTCTTACCTTGCAACCAATAAATGATACGCTCTTTTCTATCATACTCGATAAATCTTCCGCCTTCCACGCCAACAATAGGCGTAATATATCCAGTTTTGGTTTCTCCGGGCGTCAAGGAAACGTCGACGACCTGAGAACCTCGGAGAATCATCAAGTATGGCGTCTCCTCTTCTATACAGCGTCCATCGGGCAATAATTTAAATCCAACCTAGAATAAACAGGATGAGAAAAAAATATTATATGCTTCCAATATGATATATTTAAGAATCTCTTATCTTATATAATAACTACTTACCTGGCACTTGCAATTGTAGCCCATTGGATTACTGGGCGATAGAAGGCACAGATGTTCGCAAGAGACGTTAGCACAAGGATTTGCAGTGATCGGCTGTAATACCGGATGGTGTACGTGGATGGAAAGTGGTTGTGAGATTAGATGCGAAACCACCATCTGATTAGAACCCTTAAACTTATGCGCAGAGAGCACCCGATTGAGCTGTCTATCGGTCCAATACATAGTATCTTCGAAGAGTGTAAGCGAGTGAGGATGCAATAAATAATGCGAGCCGGCTAGAACTTGGATCCTCTTGCTGCCGTCGTAAAGACAAGTATCGATAAAGTCTAGCTTGCTATCCGCGAAATATACTCTTTGATTTGCAATATCTAAGGCCAGACCGTTAGGCCAATAAATCTTCGTGCTGATGATGGTTGATCGATTAGTGCCGTCCATTCCGATTCTCTCGATTCTAGGATTCTCACCCCAGTCGGTCCAAAACAGCCATCTTGCATTTGGACTGGGATCCAAACACATTCCACGGGGTTGCGTGATATTCTCCTTAACGAGAATCATCCTTCCAACTCCAGTCTCCTTAGCTACTTCGATCGTATTCAGCTTTGAGTCTAACCAATACAGATTCTGACCTATCCAGTCGTAGGCGAGACCTTCCACTAAATCTAAACCGGTACTGATGATATCCTGAGGATCGCTACCGCGATCCAGCCGTGAGATCCGCTTCAACTTCATGTCGGACCAGAAAATGGTGCCAGTGTGCATATTACTGGCAGTCGCTACGACATTCTCCACGTTGATAGGAACTCGTTCCAATGCTTGATCCTGAAGATCAGCCACCAGAATAGTATGTCTGTTGGAGATAATCAGGAACGCCGCAGTGTGATTGAACGCCTTGCACGTGTGCTTATCTTTCTGTAACGTGTAACCGTCCACGCAGTTGCAATAGTAGCTGCCCTTGGTGTTGACGCAGATTTGCGAACATCTTCCCGGCGAGTCGCATTCGTTCATGTCTTGACATGTGTAGCCGTCAGTGCTGAGCTCCTCGCCAGCCGGACAAATACACTGCGCTCCGAGCGGAGTCCGGATGCAACCGTTACTGCATAATCCACCCTGATGACTGCACTCGGCAAGATCACAACCGGGTCCTTCGTCCGCTCCGTTAGGGCAATCGAATTTGCCATCGCATACGCTGCTCACATTCACGCAGCGATTCGTCACGTTCGGACAACTCCACTGTTGGGATTCGCATTTGAACACGGGAGGACCGCATGCGTGCAGTTCGGTGTTCTCGTCGGAACCATCCCCGCAGTCGTCCTTACCATCGCAAATATACGCCTTGAACACGCATCTCTCGTTCTGGCATCTGTGTGTGAGATACTCAATCAAATTAGATTAACTTACAATTAGATCGATCGAATCGAGCAAAGATAAAATGTACATTATTTTTTATTTTTATTGCTCAAGTTCCCCAAGAGTAAAAATTCAAGAATTTAACTAACAATAAGAAACAAAACAAACCTAAAGAATCCAGTCTGGCAGTCGACCTTTCCGCACGACTCCGGTTCGTCGGACTTGTCCGGACAATCCGCAGTACCGTCACAGTACCAACTCCTCGGTATACAGATTGCCGAACTGACACAACGGAATTGCTTATCGACGTTGCACTGATCCGGTGCTAGTGACGGACAGCCTACTTCGTCCGAACCGTCGTTGCAATCACTAATACCGTCACACTTATACGACGCTAAAACACACATCTTTTGATCCGCGCACGTGAACTGCGTACTGAGACAGGTAACCGGTGGGCAATCCATCTCGTCCTGCTGATCGAAGCAATCACTGTCGCCGTCGCAAACCCAGGACTGCGGTATACAATGGCCGGAACGCGGACAAGTGAACTGAAAGTACGAGCAGGTCTTCGCCGCGCAGAATTCGCCTTCGTCGGAGCTGTCGCCGCAGTCGTTCTCAGAATCGCACTTCCAAGTCGCGGGGATGCAACGGTTGTTGGCGCAGGCGAATTGATTAGCGCTGCAAGTAACATTTGGACAGCCCACCTCGTCGCTATAATCGCCACAATCGTTTTCGGTATCGCAATGGAATGTCATTGGTACGCAGCGACCGGATTTACATTGGAACTCGTTTGCGCTACACGTTGGTTTTGTGCAGTTTTGCATTTCATCGCTGTTGTCCAAACAGTCATTCTCGCCGTCGCACACCCAGGACTTTGGAACACACCTGGAAACAGATCGTTTAAGAATTAAAATATTAAAAGTTGTTGCACTTATATATCTCGAATTGAATTTACGAAACTTTAATTTTCTCTTTCTTCCAAGGATTTTGTATTAATTGAATTTACGTATTAATTGAGTATACATATCGTTATTTACCTCTGATTTGCGCAAGTAAAATCCCAAGTATGAGGACAAGCCTGCAAGGGCGGTTCCCCGTCAGGATCCGCGGCGCAACTTCTGCCATCATCTTGAAGACGCTCTCCGTAGGGACATCCGCATACTTGAGTGAGCCTTCGTACAGGTTGAATGCCGGGGAATGCGATAGCGTCGGAGTGTGAGGAGTTATCCGGAATAGCGAAACAAAGCTTTTCGCAACCACCGTTATTAATGGCGCAAGGAAGATTATTTGTCATCCTTTGAATCTCGCGACTAAAGACTTTCACGCCGTAAAGCCTGTTGGTGGCTGGTTCGCGTACCAATATAGCCTCCTGCTCGCCGGTCTCTTTATGCAGCCGAATAATGGCGTCGAGACGCCAATCGGTGATGTACATCCACTCCTCGTGGATGGTGATGGAAAACGGATGTCGTATCAATCTGGAGTTCACCGTACGTACGTCCGTGCCGTCCAGGTTCGAGTGCTGTACGTGATCTAAGAGAGCGTCGCACCAGTACAATCGATCCTTGTTAAAGTCGATTGCCAGTCCGTTCGGCCAACCCAAAGTCAGATTCCTAAAAACGACCAGGTTGGAGCCGTCCGCGTGAGCTCGGCTAATGTTAGCCGGACGATCCCACTCAGAGAAAAAGATGTAACCGTGATTTGGATGAATCACGATCGCGCGAGGGCGCTTAAGATTCTTCAATAATGTTCGCCGATATGTGACGTTTCGAGTGCTGAGTACATTTAGCGTACCTGTAAAAAATAAAAGAAAATTCCAGTCAGCTAAATATAAATCTTGCTATCTCTCTATTGATTGTCGAAAATCGATATCACAGATTAATTAATTCAACATGAAAATTAATAACAAACTTAAAGATTTAATGATGCTTTGTCATCGACGTACCTTTACGCGAATCAATGTAATACAAGTTCTTCGCAGCCCAGTCGACCGCGAGTCCTTCCACCCCTTCGTTTTGGCTAGCCAAAACAATTTCTCGTCCGGTTGCGTTCTGGTGTACCCTGTATATGACATCCTGAAGAACGTCGCTGTAATATATGTATTGATCGTGGGCATCGTAATCCAGTCCAACGAATCGTGCCCGTCTGGATACCACTGGTAGGATGGCGTCGCTGAAGCCTTCCATTACGGGATTGAGTACGCGGCCTTTAATAAACCTCTGCTGGGAATACATGAGGAACTCCTGCACCAAATTGCAGTTTCTCATGTCGCTTGCCAACCGCCATCCGATGTGGCAGGCACAGCGATAACCTAATCGATTGTTTTGATCGCTCGAGGCGGTTACGATGCACATGTGCTGACAACCACCGTTGTTATTGCCGCAGGGATTGGAAACGCTGGGTTGCAAAAGCGGATGCAAGGCTTTTATAGCCTTGGCGTCGCGTACCTTAAAGAGAGATTATGATACTAAACACTACAATATAAATGCAAATCTCCTTCGAATCTTTATCATCAATTTTCTCACTTTTCAAAAAAAAGAATAGCTATTAATGTAATAGTAGCAGAAGTAAATTTATGGAATTATTTATCACATATTTGTACCTTAAACACGCTTTGGATGGAATAATCTCCCTGAGTCTTATCGACGCTCATGACGGCTTGTTTGGTGCCGTCCGTCCAGAATATCCTGTTCTCGAAGAGGGTAAGTCTGATTGGGGATGGCACTTGTGAACCTCTGAGAATCATAATCCTGTTGCGACCTCTGTAATCCGCCGTCTCGATGTAATCCAGCAGAGAGTCACACCAGTAAATCCTCTTGGCGATGATATCCACGGCCACGCCGGAGACCTTGTAAGCCGCTTCAGAAACGACGGGGAACGCATTCGTACCGTCCATGTTAGTACGAAGAACTTGCTTGCTATCGGCGATGAACATGAGGCCCCTCGTGGGATCCAGGGCGATGTCGGCCGGACTGGTTAGATTGGAACCCACGACGATTCCGTGATAACGTCCGTCCAACTCGAACACGTCTACCTTCTGCACGATGGAATCCGCCACGTAGAGCTTATCGCCGATCCAATCTACCGCGATGGACACGGGTCCCCAGGAGCCCGCCATACTGATGTCCACCTTGGGTGGGACGTCGCTGCCGAGGTTGAGAGATTCCGAGTGCACCTTTCGCGTCTTCATGTCGCTCCAGAAGAGCAAATTCCGCGAGTGCAGATAATCCACCCCGCTGGCGCCGGTGGTGTTCGCGATTATCCTGCGATCCTCGCCGGTCGCGCTCAATCGCCACACCGCTCGCTCCTGAGCGAGCAGAAGCTCCAAGGCGGAGATGTTCTGGGCGCGACACTTGTTGCGTCCGTGAAGAATGTAGCCGGGCGCGCAGTGACACATGTACGAACCGTCCGTGTTCTCGCACAGCTGTTCGCAGAAGCCCCACTCGGAGCACTCGTCTCGATCTGGAGATAGAAAAATAGAGGAGGGGGAGGGGTAGTGGATTTTAATAAATCTTTGTACGAATTTCTCGACAAGTTAAATAACTTACCGACGCACGTCCTGGAATCATTGGTGAGGATTCTTCCCTCGGGACAATAGCAAGTCCCTCCAGTGGGGGACGCTTGACATTTATGTTGACAGCCAAGCGAGCCGCACATACTCGTCGCTATAAGATGAGGAAACTTGATATTTTTCAATTTGTTTCCGTGTATTACATTAATTGTTCTTCACACGATTGTTACGCGAGCAAGACTTATATAACTACTATAATGACAGCTATTATTATTTAAAAAAAACAATAGCTCTTTTAAACATATATATGTGACCCTTTTATATTGACATTTTATATACTTAATATCGATAGTGATAAGAGATAACAATGTACTTACAACATGCTGCTTCCTCATCCGCTCCATCCTCGCAATCCTGCTTTTCGTCGCACAGCTGAGATCGATTGATACATAATGGCTTTCCATCCGGTGCACCTTTTGGGCACATAAACTTGTTTCCTGGACAAACTGTCATTGTGCAAGACTTCTCGTCGGAACCGTCCTGGCAATCTTTATAACCGTCGCACTGATACGCTATCGGAATGCAGAGTGCGTTGGCGCATCGAAACTGATCGCTGGTGCAGGGCGGAAAATCTGCGAATCATCGAAATCTCTGATTGATGATCGATTTGAGAGAATCGTCGCAACTCGAACTTCATTAAAATAAAATATTAAAACTAATCGACCGAAGGGTAAAAAATGTATGTATCGAAACTTGACAGCAAGAGTGTTGACGCGTCGGAGAAGCAAACCACACGAAAGCGTGCTGCTCCTGTGAAAAAAAAGAGAAAGAAAGAGAGGAAAAAAAAAACAGCCAACTCACTGCAATGTTCCTCGTCGCTGTTGTCACCGCAATCGTCCCGGTGATTGCACCTCGCGTTCTGCTCGACGCAGCGTTGCGTGGTGTTACACCTGAATTGATCCAATCGGCAGGCCGGCTTCATAGTACTCTCGCATCTCTCCTCGTCCCTGCCGTTCCGGCAGTCCAGGTAACCGTCGCACTTCTTCTCTTTGGGTATGCAAAGCTCCGGGGTGGTTCCGACGCATCTGAAGTCGTCCGGCTGGCACTTTCTGTACGCTGCAACACACACACATCGGATTTCTGCCGTTCCTTCTTTCATAAAAAAAAAAAAAAAAAAAAAAATGCTTCCTCGTACAAACTAGATTCAGGGTGTCTACTCAAATCTTGTAAAAAAATTCTCTGAGAATTCTCTGATTTTTCAGATATTTTCGTTTAAAATTCCAGGTAAAATAAGAAAATTTGTAGATGCAGATTTTTAAAATAAGTTTCCTTATTGTATGCGCTTTCTAATATTTTCCATTCATACGATTACAAAGAAAGTTACCAAGAATGCAGTTTTTCTAGCATTTAATATTGATTTATCAATCGTAAAATTAATTTGAACAATAACAAAATGCAATATATCATTATATCTAAACACTAAAAATATGTATATATGCAAAAATATAAAAAAAATATAAGACAAAAATAATTTATTATAAACGTCTTAAGGAGAATTCTAATTTATTTAAAAAATTGAACAACTTTCTATGAAACTTACATAAGACCTTGATACTAAAAAGAGACCGTCAATAAAATTATCAAAGACCCAATTTTGGAAAAAATTTCCCAAGTCTCGATAAAATTCCATGATAAAATTCCTGGATTTTTCGAGGTAAAAAAAAAATAATTCCTGACAATCCCCAATTTTCCCGATTTTTCCAGGAAGTAGACACCCTGTCTATTACGTAAATCGACGTAAAGTTTGTCTGACTGCTTAAATAAAAGTGTCGAAATGAGTCATATTAATTTTTTTTTTTCAGGATATTTGTCTACGAAAGAAATTATTTCGAGGTATTAAAATGCCTCTTTCGCAGATAAAGGCATCTCCGTCAGCGGCGCCGCTTGTATAAACGCTTGAAACGTGACGAGCGGAGCAAAGCACGCGCTGTGTCACTTTTACGTAACGTAACGTCAAAATCGGGAGTTGATCACGCTTCTCTGGGGTCCGTACGTAGTCTCGCGTGATAATTCGCATTAACTGCGAACCATAATGCGCGACCGTATCTCGACGTATCACCTGTTGCGACACGTTCGCACCGATATAAATAGGCGCGAAATGCGCCCGACACGTTCGGAACGTGACTTTTCTCGCTTGCCTCGTGCGATATTGAGATAAGAGTGTCGAGAGAAGCGAGAGAGTGAGAGAGAAACGGAGCTTGCGAATTTCTTAAAATCGCGATCGAGTTATCATAATCGCGAAACGTCTTGATAGAAAATACTGCCTTCTCTTCAAAAACATCAAACATTATTCCAAGAAATAATCGAGGAATAATTAAGATAATAATCGATAAATAATTACGAAGTATGCGCGCTCTTATATCTTGTTCTTTTTTTTTTTTTACATTAGAACATTGCAACATATTGACAGAGAGAGAGAGAGAAAGAGGACGTTATCAGCAGCGCAAATAGGGTGTTTATAAATCTCGGTCTTCATTTTTACAATCTCGACGAACGTAATAATGTCGCCGATTTAATAATATGCGCGAGTTATCGCGCCGAGTGTCGGCGCCGATAAGTTGATAATTCTAACACGAAGAATCTGCCTAATCGCTGCGCAGCTGCTACTTAATGCTCTTATGCGAGCGGCCTTGTCATCGGCGATAATGCTATCGTGTCGTATTCCTCGACACAGCAATAATTGATAATGTCGCCCGTTAATAACACGATTTCTTTGTACTTCCGCCTATCGAAAGAGAAAGAGTGAGTGGCAGGGAGAGAAAAATATATATATAGTATATATAATGCTTTTGCATAAAGTTATTCGCAAATTAATTGATTGTAGATACGCACGCGATATCGCGACGAATCTATCTTTCAAGGATTTAATTTCCGATCGACATAAAAAAAAAACTCGATAGGCATTTTTCTCAAGAGTAACATTGACAAGAGTAAAAAGTATAAATGTGCTTAAGATTTTATGTTTTTCGAAGAAGATACATAATTTCTCACTCAGCAAACACTCGTATTACGATTATTCGTGTTTTTATTGAGCGTAATTTGCCGAGGTTTTTTTTCTTTCTCAACTGACCTGGCATAACGATACGATAAAAATAAACGGAAAGGATCAATGCCGGTAAGGATGATTGCAATTTGTACTCACTGCAGCCGTCTTCGTCGGTGCCGTCGATGCAATCGACGGTCATGTCGCATCGTTGATGCGGAGGTATGCAATAGGTCTTGTTGAAATTGTACTGGCCACACGTGATCTGGCCGATCTCGCAATCAGGCGGCGCTGAAAGCCAATTAAGAAATTAATAGATCCGTAATACATGTCTGCAATAATATATGAATGTCAAATATTTAGGATCAGGGATGGGATCAAGTTCAATATGTACTTAAAAATCCGAGTCGAATCCAATAATCAAGTTTCATTTTCTAGAATTCGAATAATACTTATAAGAAATAATGTTTCATACACATCGTTTTTTTTTTTTTCGATGTAATCAGAATTCGAAACCATGCAAACAAATTCGAGCCTACTTGTAAGATACTTAATCCCATCACTAATTAATGATACTCTCTGTTAACTTTTAATGCGTTAAATTGATCTTGAGACCCGAACTCTTTTCATTAGATTAGTTCAATATTTGCACACAATGTGTGGTTGTACTAATTACTATAACTGTCTACGTCTTAAATTATTTAATTTCTTTCAGACACCCAAAAAATATATCTCCAACAATTCCCATTGTCTTCAACACGATCAGAGATTCGAGATACTTCGCAGACGTACAAGAGGGAGTTCTTCCTCGTTGAATATTTATCAGTAGTATTCCTTTATCCTCGTAAGAAGCCAGTGTAAAAAAAAAAAATATTCGCAGGTACTGTGTGTCACAAGCCGCTGCTGAGAATTTGCAGCAGCAGCAGCAGCAATGTTCGTACACTGCAACGGGAGAGCGCAACAGATCGCACCGGTGCTAATAAAATTGCACCGGCATAAAATCAGCTGGTCGTCGATTCGCTGAGCGATTGAGGGAAGCTCCCCCGATCATTTAATACCGGATGGTCCGACAATCGCGCCGCCGCGCCGGGATCCAATCGCTCCAATTCTATCCCTTTCCCGAATAACGCGTAAGAATATATTTTTTTAAAGACATTTCTTTCTTGTATCCTTGCTCTAAACATTTGTTTCGAAAAAAATTTACGTCCATTTATCAAGAGAGTGTCGAGATATTGGAGTAAATTCTGGCTAAAAAAAAAAAAAAAAAAATACGAGATTTGTTGCAATAGATCGAAGCGATCGGTCGAAGAGAGATGGATATTGATCAAGAAAGTCTGTCTAGTTCGCGAGATTCCGCGCAAAACGAGATACAATCGTGCCAGTGGGTCCGTTTCATCGAATGACACGCGGTACTTTAGCACGCCGTCCTCGAAAGAGGGTCATAGCCTTGCTTCCGGTTTTGCGTTGTCACCCGCATAACAAACGGCCGCTGCTTCGCAGCGATGATCTAGGTAGAACGCGGCGAACTCCGAAGAGAAAAAAAAATGTGACCAATATCTTTTGTTCGTAATGAAAAATTCAAAAAAAAAAAAAAAAAAAAAAAAAATTTTCTCGGAAAATTCACGCACTCTTAGAGAGCTAAAATTTAATATCCGCACTGTGTGCGCGTACAACAAATATAGCAAAAAAAGTCTTAAAATTAAAGCCTCTTTAGAGAATAATTTTTTTAAAGATCCTACATCTCTCGCGTTATTTCTATAAAAGCCACTTTCCCATAAAGACATTTTTTTTTTAAACTTTTGTTGTTTGGAATAAATGAGAGATTCCTTCCTTCCGCTTTCCAAGTCTCCAAATGACATTGGTTCACTCTTGTTTGCGCGGAAAGATAATGCAACGCACAAATTGCATTACACTTCCTGCAACGTAAATCCGACGATAAGGAGCGCGATCACAAAAAGCGCGGTCACGTAATCGACCACATGGAAAAAAAAAAAAAAAAAAAAAAACGCTAGACAAAGAGACTAAGCCACTTCCGAGAGGAAGCCTCGGATTTTCGTCGAGGCACTTCCGGCACGCGAGAGATTCGCTGTAAGCCATATACAGTTCGAGCCGAGTTTATTCCATTCGTTGGAACGGATCGGCGAGCAAACAGGAAGAGGCTCGAAAAATGGTGGCTCGCTCCAAGGCCGCGATCATAAATACATATGTATAATTATTTTAAAAAGGAATTCAACGGATCAAGCGGTTTGGAACAGAATTCGCGTGGTCCCAGAAAATTCGCGACTACAAAAGCTGTAATAAACGTCGCATTACTTGCACGTCAGATTCGTTTCCGCCTCTGATGAGTTTCTATCTCTAAAGTCCAATTTCTGCGATATGGCGTTATGGCGATACGATTAAAAGTTACGTGAAAAAAAATACATTTCCCCCTCCCCCTCCCTTTTCCCCGGAATCTTCACAGGCCGTAACGCCATTACATACACATATTTAGATAGGAGTACTGAATGAAGGCGATGGCTTCATTCTGAAAGTTCTTTCACCGCGAACCGAGTAATGGGGGCAACGGGCGATCGCGAATTATACACGCATCTCTCTTTATTATTACTTAACGAAGCACTTCATCATTAATTATTCATCAGCGCAAGTAGTGGAGCATTCTTTCCGATTAAATTGCACGTTCGAAGACATGCTCCAATTTCTTCGAAAATCTAGTTGCTCTTTACGAACTATATATTTATCGATGTTACGGGAGAATATGACGTAACGTAAAGATAAAGTTAAACGCGTATATTAGTATAACGATAATAAAGTCGTTTCTTTTTTTTTTTTTTTTTTTTTATCGTGAAAGAATATTGAGCGCCCCGCGAGTTTTCCTTGCATTTAAACACAGGATGCATCGTAATAATTATTTCTCATCTGTGTGATAAAGTAGCAATTTATAGAACAACTCACATTTAATTTATGCAAATTGCAAACTCGACTATATAAAGTATGTATTGTATTTTCCAAAGCATCTTCCTCGAAGGAGACTAATAATTTGTGAATCGATTTCAATCGCACAAAGACGTATTATCTAGAGAAGACCGACTGGTTTCCCTGAGATTCGTATCTGCGGTATTTCCAATGTAACGCGAGTCGTAACAAACGCGGCTATTAATCCTGAAACTACCGCGAGGCGTAATAAAAACCACGTTTAATCCTGGCTATTTTTTTTTTTTTTTTTTTTTTTTTTAAGGTCAACGACAAGGAAAGGGATTCCGATACTTACGACACGACTGCATTTCATCGCTATTGTCGTCGCAGTCCCCGCGATAATCGCACACGAGGATCGACTGTATGCATCTGCCGTCGTTGCACCTGAACATGTTGTTCCCGCAGCCGTCGCCTGTAACAGAAAGCATAAGAGCATGAAGGGATCGGCCGAGAAGCAATATTGCCGCCGTGATAGGTGAAAGGTTCAATGCCTGACGTCGGGGAATTGCCATCGTTTCTAGGTGTAACCGCAGGATAGAATTAGAAGG